>BSBK01011480.1:317500-444218 GCA_027943335.1 Chamaecyparis obtusa
AATTTGATTATCACAATGAATTACTGTAGGCTTTAGGGGTTTTCCAAACAATCTAAATAGTAAGTTCCTAAACCATACTACTTCTTGAGCTCCCATTGAAGAAGCCATATATTCTGCTTTAGTAGAACTTTGAGCAATCGCTGATTATTTCCTAGTGAACCAAGAATTCAGTGCAGATCCAAGACTAAAGAAATATCCTGTAGTGCTTTTATAGTCGATTGAATTTCCAACCCAGTCAGACTCAGAGAACCCTTGAATTCGTATCTCAACATTCTCATATTTTAGGACCATTCCAATTGTACCACATAGGTATCTTAGAATCTATTTAGCAGCTATTAGGTGGATCTTCTTTGGTTCACACATGAAATGACTTAAAATATTTGTAGCATAGCAGATATTAGGATAAGTGTTCACCAAGTACAAAAGATATCTAATTAGTTGTCTATAATATGAAAGATCTATAGGTTCTGAATCTATGGCTTCATATTTGATTTTATGAAGATTTGTTTCCATTGGAGTGGTTAAAGGTTTACAATCTGTCATACCAAATCTAGTTAAAATGTCCATGGTGTATTTTCCTTGATTTAGGAAAATATTGTTTTCTTTCTGTAATAATTCTAAGCCTAAGAAGTACTGTAACAAACCTAGATCCTTCATATAATTTTTTTTTGTGAGATCTTGTTTGCATTTAGCAATAAGATGATCTTCTCCTATTATTAATAAATCATCCACATAAAGAACTAGAATTACCATTTCACCTTTGAATGTTTTGAAGAATATATTAGGATCAGATTCATTTTTTGAGTACCCTATCTTGGAGAGATAACTATCTAATGCAAGAGCATCTCAGGTCCTTGGTAATCCTGTATCACCAAAAAACATATTTGAGTTTTTCTATGTTTCTCGATTCCTTCTATGATCAACTTGGTTTGGTGTTGCTCAGTTTCCTTTGTTCGCCGGTGTTGTTCGGTTATCTCTTTGGCCCTTGGTGAATTTCCCTGGTGCTTGGTGATGCTTATCTGGCACTTGGTTGGCTTGGCTTACCGATGGGTTTCTTTTGAGTTCTTATTGAGGCTAACTAGCGCATTTAATTTGGGTCATGGATTTAATGCTGGTATCCATTATTGGGAAGCGTGTGGACCTAGATCTGGTCGTCCCTTCTATTGATTATGGATCTCAAGGCCAACTTGGCTCAGTAGCTTCTTGTATAAGTGTAGTTGTTTGGTTAGAGTTTAGGGAATTAGATTTTATAGAAGATAGAAGAAAAAAGTTTAGAGATAGTTCACAGATCCACGCATGTTTGAGAACTTTTGTACTTGATTGTAATATATGACTGAAAATAGGAAGGCCTTATAGCCCGACATGTATGAATCAATTTGAAGATAATATCTGAAAGCTTTTTCATTCTCTCTCTCACTATTTTGTGTTGTTACTTCTGTGTGTTGTTGAGCAAGGTGGATCTGGTTAGGGTGCGCCTTTGGCCCCTCTCTATATCCTCCTTCGTGTTAGGTAGTATCAGAGCAAGGTGAGATCTAGATATAGGTTTGTGAATCTAGGTGTGAGGTTCCTTCTTGTGAAGCCCTAGTTGAATTGTTGTGGGGTGGCATATTGTGATTTGACCTACAATTGGAGAGGGTTTTCAAGATGGTTCATGGGAGGCAAGATGTAGACCCAGGATTGGCAAACACGTTGAGACAACTTGCTGCTAGACTTGAAGTTGTTGAAACAACCCAGAGAAGAGACAAACATCTTGAAGATGTTAGTGATGATGAAATTGAGGTAGAAAAAGGTGATGTAGAACCTACACCTGTTATGGATCAGGGTGAGGAAAGATTCTTGAAGGCTTTAACAAGTTTGAAGTTTACACCACACTTTAATCCTCCTGAGTATGGTGAAAAATTGGATTCTGATGAATTGGTGGATTAGATAACTGAAATGGAAAACTACTTTGAGTATGAAAATGTACCTAAGGAAAAGAAGGTGAAAATTGCAAGCACAAAGTTGAAAATTCATGCATCCTTGTTGTGAGAACATCTGCAACTAGACAAAAAGAGGAAAGGCAAAGACAAAATCAAGGTATGGAGTAAAATGGTGAATACGTTGAAAGGAAATTTGTTACCTTATGATTATCAAATTAACCTAGTTAGGCGAATGCAAAGTTTGAGACAGAAAGATAGCTCGGTAAAGGAATATACTGAAGAATTTTATAGATTAGATATCAGATTTGGACATGATGAAGATGATGTGGAAAGAATTGCTAGATACTTGAATGGTTTGAGAGTTTCCATCCAAGAAGAAATCAGCTTGGTAAAATTGGAGAACATTGAAGAGGCTTATCAATTTTCACTGAAAGTTGAGGATAAATTGAACAAGAGACATGAACAAAGACAAAGAGGTAGAGGTGGTAAATTCCCTAGAGGAAGAGGTAGATCTCATGGTGAAAATAGTAGATCTGAACCTGAAAAGACAAATCTAGATAAAGACAAGACCGAGTGGAAAGGTGAAAGTTCATCTAGAGGTAGAGACAATAACTACTGAGGTGGTTATAAAAGAGGTGGTTTCTAAGAAATTTGTTACAATTGTGGAGAAGGACATAGATATTTTGAATGTACCCATGCTAGTACGAAGGCTAGTAGCATTAGAAATGCTTTGGTGCAAGAAGAGTCACCAAATGAACCTGAGAAAGAAAATAACTTGATGGTAAGGAGAGCACTTTGGAATGAAGGTAAAAAGGAAGATCTGGTAAGGAAAAGTTTGTTCAAGACTAGATGTAGAGTTTCTGAAATTTTTTGGCTATTATAGTGGTAGCTCGAAGAATCTAGCATCTAAGGAAATAGTTAGAAAGTTGCAATTGAAAAGGTTGGAACATCCAAAGCCCTATTAGATTTCATGGATCAAAGATGAGCATACACTCTTGGTAAGTGAGAAATGATTTGTGAATTTGAAAATTGGAAAGTACTATGATAAGGTGTTATGTGATATCATGCCTATGGATTGTTGTCATATTTTGTTAGGTAGATCCTAGTAATATGATAGACATGCTATATATGATGGGATATTGCATAAATATACTATTTGGGCTGATGGGAGAAGACAAATCTTGTTACCTTTGATTGAAGAACCTATTAGTAATGTTTTCACATCTATGAAAGTTTTTTTTGATGGAAGGAAGAAAGTTTGTTAAGGATTTGAAGAAGAATGATGTATGTTTTGTTGTGATTCCTAACAAACTGAGTAAGAAAATTGATGATAGTGTTCCTAAGGAGATTGATAAGTTACTCACCGAGTACAATGAAATTATTTTTGATAATGTAACTAATGGTTTTCCACCAAAAAGAAGATTGATCATTGTATGGATCTAATCCCTAGAGCTAGTTTACCGAATAAGGCACCTCATCGGTTAACACCTACCAAGAATCAAGAATTGAACCGACAGATTCAAGAATTGTTGGAGAAGGGTTTGATCAGAGAAATTTTGATTCCTTGCACAGTACCTTTTGTATTGGCACTGTTGGTAGTATTTCTGGTCTCATTATTTTCTAGATCAAGATTTTGAGTTCTTGTTTGGTCTCTCTTGTAAAAATTTTAGTCCTAGGTGATTTACCTTAGGTTTTTTAGACCCTTTTCCCTAAAAATCCAAAATCCCTAGCTTAACCTTTCGGCCTTCTATTTTTCTGTTACTTTATTAGATCACTTAAGTTTTAAATAAAGCATGTACGCTTTATTTTTCCTCAGTTAGTTGCTCAGTCTCCCAAAGAAATCATCATATTCCTTAAATGTCTAGAAATTACCTGAAAGCTATTGTCGCCTGGTCTCAAGATGACTTTGGAATATTCTCTATTGTCAAAATGACTTAGCGATTGCCTTTTTGTCTCTAGGTCTCTATATGTTCTTCTTGAGATCTAGCGACTGCTATGATAAATTTTGCAAGGAAAGAACTATAGCCGCACAATCTCTAGATGAAAATTACCTTTGGTCGGTTGTCTCTAAATGATTTTGTCAAGTAAAATACTTTCTAGCGATTATGATTTCCTCTTTGGTCATTGAATCTCTATATAAATGTGTAGTCTTATTCCATATTAAATGCCAAGTCTCAAAATATTCATGTGGTTAGTTCCTTCATTCAGTGACTTGGATTTTTAGATGGTTGCATTATCTCTTGATGTGGCGGTTACTCTGCAAGCGGCTAAGTGATCTAGCGATGTAGTTATCTCTAGATCTCCAGATGTAGTGGTTAATTCATAAAGGATTAGGTGACTTAGTGTGGGCTGTGAGATGAAGATTAGATCAACGGATGACATTTAATCTCAAGACTAAAATACAGTTTAGAAAATGATTTGGCGATTTAGAGAATAAAGGTGTTCACCAAGTCTCCAGTGTTAACTAAGGTTAGATAAAGTATTTCACGAATGGGAGAAACATAGAGTCACATGATCTCAAGATGATGCCAAGTTTAAAAGAAGGATTAGTAAGTTGCTTCATCCTATCCATTGATTTAATCTCGATCTTGTGGTGGTCACGAAGTCTCTATACCAAATTTTGTTTATGAAAAGCTCTCAGTGATTAAAAATTTGCCTATTGTCACTAGATCTCATGATAGAAGTTGAAGGTAGTCTTAGTTGTGTGATCTCGTAAAGAGAAATATTTCACCTATGACTAAGAAGTAGACTATAGTCAGGTGATCCTTGAATGTGAAAAATTAAAGCATGGACTAAAGAGAAGGACTATAGTCGCAGAGTCTCTAGATCAAAAATTTGTAGTGATCACTTAATCTCATAATGAATTCACAAAGCGGAAAATCTTTTAGTGACTATAAGAAGTCATCTTAGTTGCCAGATCTCACAAGCATTTTAAAGGTGCCAATATTATTAAACGACCGCGAGACTTTTCTCCAGTCGCCAGGTCTCTGAATAATTGAATTTGAATTTCTTGAGCTACGGCTGGTAAAGTGAACTCCGTTCATGTTGAGTAATGGTAGAGGTGACGTCTTTGATGGCTTTTCAATGTCAAACATGGTGGTGCATTCAATGCCACATAATAAAATAGTTAGAAGTCACTCATTTGAAGGTTACAGAGCATTGTGAAGAGTACAAAGTGCTAAGTTTTCAAAGCTTTCCAGAATTATAGTGTGACCAGTTATTTTGTAGAGAATTTTCAATATTTAGTTAGAATGAGTCAAGCAGCAGTAGGTGGGGCTTCAACTAGCCAAGGGTCTAAAGAGAAGGTGAAAGAAATTTATTCAGACGAGTTCCTCACTCTCTTGCTAGGATCTTTGCAGAACCAAAAGGTTAGTGATGATTATTTTATGGATGAATTAGCTTATTGCAGAGATGCTAAGAGTCCTAAAGTCATAGGCATGTGTTTATTCAGGTATTTTTATAAGAACCATGATAGTTCAATTCCAGTCTCAAACCCTTGGACATCAGGGTTAGGTAAATTAATTGTTCCTAAGGTCTTTTTAGATGTAGATGCATTGCCTATGCTGTCTCAATGGTATGATCCCCTGTCTAGAACTATTAGAGAAGAGGATGGCTCTCCCCTTGTAACCCTAGACTGGAATTATTTTATGAATGCTTTTGGAATTCACATCCCTATGGCCATTGAAATAGATTTGCAAGCCCAAGAAAATAGATATGTCAGAGAGGTTGCATTGGTCTCTAGGGAGATTAAGAGCCATATGTCCAAAGAAAACAGGAACTACATTGCACCCATGGCTGGGTCAACTCCATATTTTTGCAAAGACCTCCAGTTTTACATGAAATACATTGCATATGGGCTATGCCAAGTCCTCAGAGTTGATGCAGGCCTAGAGAGAATCACCTTTGATATTTTGATGTTGGTTATGGATTCACAAAGTCATCTGGTGAGCCGGGGATATGATTATATTGGATATGTGATAAACAAAATGCATGAGGGTTTGTTGTCTTTAAAGAATTTCACACCTGGTTCTACACCCAAGTTCTTACACTATTCTTTACTGATGCACCTTATTTTGTATTATAATTATAATCTTATAAATGTGGAGGATCTCAAGCCACAAATGGTGTGGAATGGACAACCCAATCTGGTATAATTTTGGTTGGCAGTTTGGAGTCCTTCCTGTCCAAGATGTGATTTTGGTGCCTTTGAAAATTGGGTTGTATACCCCATTCTCCCAAGTTTGGGAGTTAATTGCACAAGGTTATCCACCAAGGTCCTACAATTGGTGAGACCCTAACAGTTTGTTCATAATTGGACCAAAGGTCATAACTGGGGAGACTTCTTCTTTGAGAAGGGCTATAAAATGATTAGGGTTTATGGATGCCCTCAGCCTCCCCATCTGCTTCCATTTTTTGTCCCACCAAGAAATTTATTTCTAGAGTTTATTTGGCAACTCATGCTGACAAATAAAGAACATTTGGCTCTCCACAGGAAAGGGACTTTCACACCTCGGCACTTCAAAGTGCACTATCTTACAATTGGGAAGGGGGCTCTCAGTAAAGTAAATGATTGGTTAGAAAAGTACAGGATTTTTGTGGCACCATATAGATATGTGGATACAAAAGGTTTCATGGTTGCTGCTAGGAGATATTACATGCCTACCATTCCTTTTAATAAGCAGCATGAGGAATATCCAGAGGAGGATGTGATTAGAAGCATCATTGATGATGATGAGGTAGAGAAAAGAGTACAACAATTACATCAATTATTTAAAATTGAGAAACAGTTAAAAGAAAAAGGATTCATGTTTGGGGGTTTCTTTCCCACTTTACCTTACATCCAGAGACTTGAGCAGATGATGGCTTAATTTGACATATTGGTAGAATCCATGAAGGATCAAATTGATGATACTAATAAGGGTAAAAAAGCCCACTCTGATTCTGAATGTGAAGAAGATAGTGATGGTGGCTACCCAATATATAGCCCACCCCCTATGGAGCAACAAATGATTGAAGGGACTGAAGAAGGAAATGAAGCCATTGACCTCAATAAGTTATCTAGCTCTGATGATAGTGCTGAGCCCCTCAAGAAAAAGTGGAAGTTATTGGTTGGGGGACCTTCAGAGAAGAAAAAAGATAGAGTAGGTGCCCTCTATATAGGAACTAGTGTTCATCTTCACCAGATGAGAAAAGCAGTAAGAGAGGAAAAAAGACAATAGAGATATGAGACTGGAGATGTTGAATTGCCTTTGGCCCTTGGCCAAGATGAGACAATAATTGAGCAAGATGCTTTCCTGAATGATGATAATTTTGTTAATTCAAATGAATTTAAAAGCTTCTTAATTTGGCACAAGAAACAACAGGTTGCATCTAGTGTGCAAATAAATGAAGAGGGTCAAGTACCAGAAGAGGCAGTACAACAGCTGAAAGAATATGACCCTGAAGTTGAGAGTTTGACCCCAGATGAGGCGAGGAAATTGGTAAGACAAAGAAACATGCTTCTTGTGCCTGGGTGGAATTTATATTCTGATTTCATAATTGATCAAATAAAGAGACAAGAAGATGTCACTTTGTCTTTAGAAACCCAAGTAGGGGATATCATCAAAGGATTTGGGTATAGCCCAAATAATCAAGCATTAGCCATGTGGAGCTTATATCCTAAGGACAAGAAGCCACAAATTTTGAATGTGAAGGAACAAATGGAAGGAGATAAGATTGTGTGGTCTATCCACAATATAGGGGACCTAGAAATATCTTAGGTCTTGACTCAGTTTGCAAAATTAAATGAGGACAAAACAAAGCAGCTATCTGAGAGGTATGGTGCTCTATTGAGTGACTATAGTGCCCATGTAAAAGATAGGGACTTACAAATAATAAAGGTAACGGCATTGGAGAAGCATGTAGAAGAATTGCAGCTACAAATAATTAATACTCTTGTAGTGGCTCCTACACCTCTTGAGCTTCCTATATTAATTGAGGCACATGGAATGATAGAAGAAGAGGTGGCTACAGAATTGAAGAAGATAAATGAGGAGAAAAATGAGGCTATCTTCCAGGCCCTGTTAGATATTCTGAGGTATAGAATAAATGCAGTTAAGGATAAATTTGATCTTGTTTCTAATACCTATGGCAAGTTGCCAGAATTTCAAAAAGAAGTTAATAATTATGTACAAATTTTGAGTGGATATCATGTAGTTTGGTCTATCAAAGGACTAGTTTTTGAGAGATTGATATTTGCTCAATCTTTGGGAAGTGATATTCTGGAGATAGTTGTGAGGGTTGGTGAGGAGATAGATAGAGTTAAAGCCATATTACCACTTTTTAAAGGTAAGGAAAATTTGATTGAGGCTAAGATAGCCATACTCGGCTCTTGTTCCAACACGTTTATCCCCTTAATTATGAATATAGATGGATTTATAAAGAGTCTTGATCAGTGGAGATCAGATGCTAATCTTTTATTGTCTAGGAAGGAGGCATTTTTAGGTGAAGAAAGTAATGTTGATTTAGAAAGTTTCAATAAAACCCTGGATGAAGCCATTAACGCAGAGATGGATCTCACTAGATTTATAACAGATGTCAAAGCAATTATAGATGTCAGGTGGGAGAAACAAAAGGCACAATTATAGCTCATCTGGGATTTTAATTGGTCGTCAGATGAAGAAGTGACTACATGGGATGAGTTAACAAAGCCCAATAAGGTTAAATCCACTGCAGTTGACTTGGACATTTTGGATGAAGAATGAGGAGAACATTTGACGTACCTGACACCTGATCTTAGAATATAGGGATGATAAGCTATCATTTAATAATGGTGTAGGTTAGCCTGAAATGGTGGTCACCATATCACTTTAAAACTTATGAAGCTATCATAAATACTTGCAGACAAAGGTGTCAGTTTTCAAGTGGTCAAGGATGAACAAATCCAAGAAGGTTTTGTCTTTCCACCGTCTAAGGGCTTATTGTATTTATGATTTGTCTCTTATGCTTTTAGGGTTAGGGTTTTCAACCATCTGAAGCTTGTTGCATTCCCATTCATAAGGGAATTCCAAGATGGTTGAAAGAGAGATATATATAGAGTCGAAGACTATTTTTTTGGGGGGTCAAAAAGATAATAGGAAAATTGAACAGAATTACTTTGAAGGAAACATCCAAGTTTTGTGTTTGATCTTCTGAGTAATAGAATCGTGAATGTAATTGGCAAGTTGATTTTAATACAAATACACTACAACTTCTGCCATATATTTTTGTTGTCTCTTTACCTTTATGTTGTACTCTTGTATGTCTTACTTGTTAGACATTTAAAATATACTAGTTGTAAAGCAACTTGCTAGATCGATTATGAGTTTCTTTCAAAGAAAGAATTAAACTTCTCATAGTTCATCTTGAAGAGGAGATATATTTGTATGGATTGTTGATGATAACAGTGTTTGGTTAATAGAATAGTTTGTAAGGAAATCTATTTGGATTTGTAGCTGGTATGCAAGGCATACTGTTGGATTTCTGTTAAAATTATCTGGTTGATTTGCATTCAGATTTCTTTTTCCCATTAGATAAGGCACTGATTTGGTGTTTGTTTCTTATGGTTTTATCTTCCATAGATTTTTAGAAGAAAAATAGAAACTTTCACATCAGTTATCAATACATTTTTCATTTCATGTTTATTGCGCAAAATAGATAGGACTGTTCCTAAAACACACAGTCTATATTTCTTGATTCCTTGAAGAGAGATTCATTTAGGTTGCCCTTCCTTAAAAGGAATAAGGATGAGAATCCTTAAATCACTAATCCTTTCTTTATATGAAATCATATCTTGCTTGGTTAAGCTCTGCATTAAATTGATCCTAGTCATATGCAGAGTGTCTTATAGATTGATGCATTAGAAGGATTAATAGCAGATCAGTGTCCACTCACATAAACACTGTGTAATCAGTTATCATTAAAAGGTAATACCTTCCTGAGTATGTGGAGCTCAAAACAAAGGAGGATCTTATCCAATCCTCAATAATTAGGTCTTTCTCTTGTTTGGGCCAGCCTCAAGAAGCATAGTTTCAAGTAATCAGTTTGATCCTACAAGAAAAATCCCTAACAGGCACCTAAGAAGAATGGAGAATGGACAATGTGTACTGATTCCAAAGAAATCAATAAGATAATAGTGAATTATAGGTTTCCTATACCAAGAATGGATGACATAATAGAAAGTTTGACTGGAGAAAAGTATTTTACCAAAATAGATTTGAAAAGTGGATATCATCAGATCAAAATCAGAGAAGGTGATGAATGGAAGACTGCTTTTAAGACAAAAGAAGGTTTGTATGAGTGGTTGGTTATGCCCTTTGGTTTAACTAATGCACCGAGTACTTTTACAAGGTTGATGAATGAATTTTTTAAGAAATTCTTGGGTAAGTTTGTGATTATATATCTTGATGACATCTCGATATTCAGTAAGACTAGAGAATAACATTTTTTGCATGTTAGAAAAGTTTTGCAGAGGTTGAAAGAAGAAAATTTTCTGATAAATATGAAAAAGTGTTCATTCATGAAAGAGGAGATTGTGTATTTGGGATTTGTGATTTCAGCTGATGGTTTGAAAATGGATCCTGAAAAGGTTGAAGCTATTTTGAATTGTCCTACACCTGTGAGTGCTAGTGATCTAAGATCATTTCATGGTTTAGCAGGTTTTTACTGAAAGATCATAAGGAATTTTAGTTCAATTTGTAATGCTATGACTGAGACTATGAGAGGAGATAAAAGAGAATTCAAGTGGACACATGGAGCTGATAAAAGTTTTGAGACTTTGAAGCAGAAAGTTGTTGAATTGTCTATTTTGGCATTGCCTGATTTCAATAAGGTATTTCAAGTAGAATGTGATGCAAGTAGAAATGCAATAGGAGCTATGTTGAGTCAAGAAGGGAAATCTGTTGCTTTCTTTAGTGAAAAGTTAAATGATGCAAGAAGAAAATATTCTATGTATGATCAAGAATTATATGCTATTGTTCAAGCACTAAATAAATGGAAACATTATTTGATGCTGAGTGAATTTATGTTGTATATTAATCATAAGGATTTACAATACTTGGGTAGTCAGAATAAGTTGAATCGGAGACATATGAAATGGGTTGAGTATTTGCGAATTTATACATTTTTGATAAAGCATAAGAGTGGAGTCACTAACAGATTTGCTAATGCATTGAGTAGAAAAATATCTTTGATGACGAAGATGAAAATTGAAGTTTTAGGCTTTGATGAGATGAGAGATTTGTATGATACTAATCCTAATTTTTTTGAGCCATGGAGAAAGTGCAAAGCACCTATTCAAGATCAACTGAGTACAAAATGGGAAGAATATTTCATTCAAGAAGGTATGTTGTTTAAAGGTATTCATTTGTGTATACCGAGAGGACCAATGAGAACTAATTTGATAAAGAAGAAACATAGTAGTGGTTTGGTTAGACATTTTGGTATTGATAAGACATTGAATTTTCTTAAGGAGAAATACTTTTGGCCATAGTTGTATAAAGATGTTCAGAAATTTGTGAGAAGTTATGGAATTTGTCAAGTTGCAAAAGGAGTAAGTCAGAATACTAGATTGTATACACTAATTGTTGTACTTGAGAAACCTTGGATTGACATCAGTATGAAATTTTTTATTGTCTTATCCAAGACAGTAAGAGGTAATGATTCTATATTTGTTGTTGTGGATAGATTTTCTAAGATGGCACATTTTATACCTTGTAGAAAGATATCAGATGCAATACATGTAGAAGATCTTTTCTTTAACGAAATTGTCAAATTGAATGGATTATCGAGGAGTATTATCTCTAACCGAGATAATAAATTTGTTGGATACTTTTGGAAGACTTTTTGGAGAAATTTTGGTACTGAGTTGAAATATAGTTCTACATTTCACCCACAAACTGATGGATAGACATAAGTTGTGAATAGAAGTTTGGGAAATCTTTTGAGATGTTTAGTTGGAGACACACTGAGTAATTGGGATTCTATGTTGGCACAAGTAGATTTCGCATACAATAATTCAGTGACTAGGAGTACTGGAAAGTCACCTTTTGAGATTGTAAATGAAATACAACCTAGAGGTATATCTTATTTGAGAGACATTGCTGATGAAAAAAAGAGAAGTGTTGAAGGACTAAAATTTGTTAAGTACATGAAGATGATGCATGAAGACGTGAAGTATAAGCTGGAAAAGAGTAATAAAAAATACAAAGATAGAGCTGATAGATCAAGAAGACATAAGAATTTTGATGTTGGTGATGAAGTGATGGTTAATTTGAAGAAAGGTTGATTTCCTGATGGAACATATGGAAAACTAAAAATGAAAAAAAATTTCCCTTGCAAGATTTTGGAGAAATTTAATAGTGGAAATGCATATGAGATTGAGTTATGTGATGATATGGATATATCACCTATTTTCAACATTTCTAATTTGTATGAGTATCATGAGTCAGAAGAAGAAATGACAGTGCAAAATGATTATCCTAAGAAGAAGACCGAAGAAGTTGAAAATATTTTGGAGCAAAGAATTGGTAGAAATACAAGAGGAAAACAATATATGGAATATCTGGTAAAGTGGAACAATAGACCGATTGAAGAGAGTTCATGAATTTCACATTCTGAGTTGGATGTAGCTTAGATCATACCTACTAAATGATTCCAAGAATAATTTCCAAATAACCCCAGGTGTCTTATGTAGGAGAATCTCAGGTCCTTGGCATTCTTGTGTCACCAAAAAACATGTTTGAGTTTGTTTGTGTTTCTTTGTTCCTTCTTTGACCAAGTTGGTTCAGTGTTGCTCAATTTCCTTTGTTTGCTAGTGTTTGTTAGTTATCTCTTTGGCACTCGGTGAATTTCCCTGGCGCTTGGTGATACTTGTCTGGCACTCGATTGGCTTGGCTTACTGATAGGTTTCTTTTGAGTTCTTGTTGAGGCCAACTTTTGCCTTAAATTTGGGTCATGGATTTAATGCTGGTATCCATTATTAGGAAGCATGTGGACCTAGATCTGGTCATCCCTTCTGTTGATTATGGATCTGAAGGCTGACTTGGCTCGGTAGCTTCTTGTATAAGTGTAGATGTTTGGTTAGAGTTTAGGGAGTTAGTTTTGATAGAAGATAGAAGATAAAATTTTAGAGATTGTTCATAGATCTTCACATGTTTGAGTACTTTTGTACTTGATTATAATATCTAGCTGAAACCAGGAAGGCCTTACAACCCGACATGTATGAATCAATTTTTATATAATATCTGAAAGCTTCTGCATTCTCTCTCTCACTATTCTGTGTTGTCGAGCAAGGTGGATCTGGTTAGGGTGTGTCTTTGGCCCCTCTCTATATCCTCCTTTGTGTCATTGTCTATGCATTCATACTAGGCCTTGGGAGCTTTCTTAAGGCCATAGAGGACTTTCTTCAATTTGTAGACATAACTATTACTGTCAAGATTGGTGAAGCCCTCAAGTTGTTCTATGTATACTTCTTCTTCAATAACATAATTTAGAAATTTTTTCTTTACATCCATTTGACGTATCTTCCACCCTTTGGATGGTGCAATGGAAATAATAGTCCTTACAGAAGTATATCAAGCAACCAGAGAAAATTTTTCTTCATAGTCAATTCAGACCTTTTGAAAAAAACCTCTGGTGACAAATATGGCCTTATGTTTTTCAATACTACCTTCTGAATCATATTTGATTTTGAATAACCATCTTGAAGAGATGAATTTTTTTGCTTTAGCTCTTGGTACTACTTCCCAAGCATCATTTTTTACAACAGATTGATATTCCTCAATCATCACATATTTCTAGGCTTGACATGTCAAGGCTTATTTAACATTAGATGGTTTAGATTTTGTAAGTTCTTCCATAAGTACATGATAGCATCTTTTATTTATTTTTCTTTTACTTTCTTTAAATATTTCATCTGGTTCAACATTATTTTCTTCAATCATTTTTATTTCCCACACTGGCCTTTTCGTATTGTTCAGAATTTCAACATCTTTAAGGTTAGATGAAGGGAGGTCATCATTTTCTATTATGTTCTCTCTTTGGTTTTTAGTAATGTAGTTCCCATCATCTTGAAAGGTATTCTCCCTCTGATTATCATTTGATCCCTCTTCTCTAAGTGTAGATATTTTAAGAGAAATGTCTTCTTCAAATTTGATATCTCTACTAATGTCAATAGATTTCTATCCTGGTATCTAGACCCTATATCCTTTATTATTTTCATTGTAACCAACAATATTCATTTCTTTCCAAAGGGTTATAGTTTGGTTCTTTTCTCTTTAGGAATGTGAATATAGATGAGATATTCAAAGATTCTTAGATGACTTAGATCTGGTTTCTTTCCCATAAAGGCTTCTTCAAGAGTAATATTTTCTAGGATCGAGTGAGGACACCTGTTTTAAATATTTATGACAATATTAGATGCTTCCGCCCAAAATAAGGTATGAAGATTTTGATCATACATCATAGATTTGGAAGCTTCAATAATGGTTCTATTTTTCCTTTCCACTACTCCATTTTATTGAGGATTATAAGGTACTGTATACTCCCTCTTAATCTCAATAGAAGTCAAAAATTCTTTAAATTTTTCAGAGATATATTCACCTTCAATGTCAAATCTTAGAGTTTTTATTTTCTTTCTAGTTTGGTTTTACACTAATGCTTTAAATTATTTGAATTTTAGTAATTCATCATTTGAGTCTTTGAGTTTAAGAAAATAGATCCAAGTTTTTCTAGAGTAATCGTCAATGAAAAACACATAGTATGGAAATCCTCCTAGTGAGACAGTTGACATAGGTCCACACAAATCCGTGTGAATGACTTCTAATACAACTTTTTTTTTATGTTCATTGGAGGGAAAGGATCCTTTGATATTTTTCTCTAGAGCACACCCTTTACAAGTACTAATATGATTTGATTTTAGATTAGGTAAACCTATAGTGATTTTCTTTATGGAAGGAAGGGTGCTAAATCTAAGATGTCCTAATCTTCTATGCTAGAGTTCATTAGAGTTTGATACTTCATAACCTAGAGCTAATTTGTGACTATTGCCTAATTTGTATAGGTTTTCATCCCTATAACATATAGAAAAAATATTTTTAATATTAGTGTTCTTAGGCCATATTAACACTTTATGTTCATGGAATGTGACTTGATATCCTTGAACAACTAAGCTTGAAATAGAGACCAAGTTCCTTTTTATGCCTCGTACAAAGAGAACAGCTTATTGTCACTAAGGATTGCACTCTATTTTGCTAAGTATTGAACCCATAAATCCTGTGAAACATGGGACTATTCTCAGGCTATGGGTAACCTATCTGAGAATAGACATTTGGATTAAGGGCCAGCTTCCCTTTGGATCACTTGAAACTTATCTAAACTTGGAGGGAAAAGGGAGATAAAATGCATGAAATTAAGCAACTACAACTGAAATGAACTAAAGGTGATCCTCCAAATTTTGAAGAGAAACCACAATTTAGAATAAGCTTCCTCCAATAGCAAAACAAATATAACTCACAATTCAATCCCACTTTCTCAACTCTAAGTGAAACAAGGTACTTAGAACGCAGAAAAGGAAGAAAACTTCACAAATGTGATATTCTTGATTGCACACAAATAATACTATTGAATCAAGATAAATCCCTGAACAGCAACTTGAATTTGAAATGCAGATTAAGGATATCAAAACATCACAATAATCCAGCATATAAATTCAAAAGCAAACCCGAAATTATAGGAGAACAAGAAGGATCAATTTTATTGCTGAAAAGAAACAAGTACAATTGTGTCTCTCAGAGCTACAACAATCATATCAGAGAGAAATAATGAAGAGCTAACCTCAATCACCAAAAGTGAGAGGTAAATGAACTGAAAACTAGGAATCTACTTTCAAACTCCACTGCCTCCTAAGAATATAAAAGTCAGAGAAAGGACCCATGAGGCTGCATCATGGTTCGAATGCTAGATTCCTAGATTCCAAGGGGAGAGGAAAGTGGAACCCTAAAAATAAACAATCAAAGATGACTGCTCCATCCACTAAGTCATGCCTCTAACTAATAATCTGACAATGGTTTATAAAAAAAACCACTTGTCGATATCTTACAATAATATTCTGCAATGACTTAGCAATAAAACCTATCCCACTATGTCATAAAAATAGACCTAATTATATTTTCAAAATGGTCTCAACCAAAAGGGAAAAACATTTTTAAAAATAATAGCATTAAATAACAAAAACCTCCTATCCCTGGGGCAAACTATGGATTAAATAAGAATTTCAAATATCAACAACCCACAAAAATGGGAGGATATTCATAAAAATAAATACATCATACATAACCCAAAGTTGGAGACCTCAACCCTAAAGAAAGGGGAGGAAGGAATCAAATGTTATTATCAAAACCCTTGTGTAAAAATGAGGAACCCTATCATCAAAATCTTAAACTCAGCACCTGGCAACCTTCTAATCTCACTGGCACTTTCAAATGGAAACCTTCCTTTCTACATTGGAGCTCCGATTTGGGAAACAACAAACTTCGGTCTTGGCATATGTTGTTGAGGTAGGCATCAATCCTATTTTCATTTTCTCTGCATGCTGAAGGAACTTTTATTTGGTTTCATGGCATCTCGACCTCTATCAAGGGCTTCATGATTATAGTGAAGTGTTATTTGATTTTTCCATCATCATCTTGTCATTTGGGCACCACTATTGTTTCTTGCACATACATAGCCCAAGAACACTAGGGCATCACAGTTACATGATGTCTTAAAAGCCGAGGGATAGGATATATTTTTCATTGCATAGTGATGGGATTTATTTCCCCTTTTCATTTGATGTCCAGATTCTCAGAATAGCATAAAGACCATGAACTTTCTGAACTAGGGCACATCATATGTGTTTAATCACGGCATGTTCTTGTATTTGATTGGTATCATCTATTTTTTATATGGCCCATGATCCATAGCTAGGGCATCACATTTTATTCCTCATCATTTGAGTTGGAAGTAAGGCATTGTGAACTATTGCTTGAACCAATGTATGTTATAAATGTTAGGGCATCACTTCATTATGCCACGGGTTCTGATTGTATTGTTTGTATTCCATTCTGTTCTATGCCATCAACTGCTACTACTTTGGTACTCATTTTTCATCCAAATGTTGTGTTTCATATTTCAATAGCATCATTGCATTATAGTTTTTTCCTACTGTGGAGGCATTATATCCTCGGCCCATGAATTGTTGGAGCATTGATGGCATGTACTGGTATTGCATGCTCGACATTTGAAAACATTATTGTGAGCACTGAATGCCCGATGAGCTGTGAGCTAGGGCACTGTATATGTACTATTTTTCTATCTATGCATTTGAATTAGGGCACTGTGTCTATTGATCACTGTTATCTTTATTGTATATAGCCCGATGTATTTGTTAGGGCACTATAAACTATCATATCTCGGTGATTATCTTTGTTGTTGCATTTATCCTATTGAAATGTTCTATCCCTCATGTGACCCACGAACACTCCAGCATGCTATCTACTCATTGTTACTCACTGTCATCCTTTTGGCGAGGTTATTGTGAATGAATCTATGGCATTGGAGTTTGTTATTTACTACATTTGTTGATAACTTGTGAGCCTATGTTGTAGCATCTATTCTTTTATATTGATATTGTGTCTACATTATCATGATGTTGGTTACTATTTTGATTTATTTGTATATATAGCTCATGAAATGGGACATTGTTGTATGAATATGAAATTGGTTCCTAAATTTGAAGGCCAGTGAAATGGCACCATAGTGGCCTTTACATGCCTTGAAAACCCATGAGCAAATAAGGGAATTTCATTGTTTCATTTCCTTAGCACTGTATGCATTGAGGTTCTGTGACTAATTATCTTAGACATTTCTTATTTGATGGCCCATGAGCATGGCATGGTTTCACTATTGATGCTTGGCTTGACTATATACTTTCACTATCACTGTAGCATTGATCCTATCTTCACATCTGATATTGCATGTTTGTTTATGTGCCTTCTCATCCACTGCTTAATCAGGGCATTGTTGGGTATTTGGCACCAACATTTGTACCACTGCTAAGGGCTTATTGATAATACATCTTTTCTCACTGTTATGGCACTATTGATACTGACTGACCCAGTTGATCCACTTGTTGTGCTCTATTATTGTACTTGAGAGGTCCAAGAGCTTGAACACCATATGTTGCTAGTTTCCTTACTTTGCATCACTCTTATTGTTATCAGAGGGATCATTTGATACTAGTTGTTGATAGATAAAATTCAGATTTGAACCATGCCTAAGCTTCATTGTATCTCTTTTATTCACTATCTCTACATATGACATTGTGCCACTATGCTCAATTGCAATGATTCATTCCCATATTTTATTTGAATTGATGTTTCTTGATTTTTATTGAATATGTATGGGTAATCATGGATCAATGATGCGGTCATCTCATTGATATTGCTTCATACTACACCACATATATGATATGCACACGCAAAAATACTAATGCAATCTAGAAATACACCTATGTTGAAGTGTGCCCTGGTAGATATTTGTTGATCATTTATATTAGCTTAACTGACATCTTGCCCTGGTGCCCCTATTGGCTTATCATATCATCATGCTCATGTTACAATACATACATTTTATGTTTTGTACTTTGATACCAGTATTTGATCTATCATGTCATGCTGCTTGATTGATCCTCATTGATGCTGAATCATCTGGATGCTCTTCATCTGTACATACTCTGTGTGCACTTGGCCCTTCATGTGATCATGATGGAGATCATGAGGTTTCCCTATCATGATCTGCATCAAGGGCCCAGATCATTCATGGAATTCATTATTGGATTAGCTTCCTTGTATCTGCACATGAAACAAACATGTCAGTGAAAACATGGTGCCTTATTATTTTGGAGCCTTGATACACATGCCCTGAGCACACCCTTTGTTAGAGGTGCATGGCTGAGTGTATGTATGCATTCTGTGAATATTGTGATACTATCCATTGCTTAGATCCATTAGATCTAACCCATATCCCTTCTTCTCTTCTTACAGGTTTTGGATCTCAGGAGCTTCTGGACAGGACCAAGCCTCGAACACCAATACCAGGCAATGTCTGGCACCCCATTATTTAACTATTTCTTTATGTATATCTACATTCATCCATTCAATTCTGATAACGACTATGCTCATGGCCTATGTGAGCTTAGATAGATGCTTTTCCTTTCAGTTCTTTACTTTTTTGAATAGTATATATCACTGATAAACGCATGTGTAGATGTAGATGTAGCTCATTTCCTTTTTTATTTTCATGTAATTTTCAATTAAATGAACACAAATATTAAGCAAGACCACCTAATAACACAAACTAGGGTATTGTAGCTCATCTAATAATTAGGTCTCCAAACTTAAGAATGAGAAAAAATATGACAACATTCTAGCGACCTCTATGGAGTGCTTGCCTGCTAAGCATCCTGACCAACTACCTTAAAGATCCATTGGGCATAGAGTCAATAAGCCTAAACTAAACTTAGTTTCTTTTAGATAACCAAACCTTCTCAAAAAAAACTGCTAACTTCTAGAGAAAACTTCTCTGGCTTATTGCTACTCACACCAA
The DNA here is from genome assembly GCA_027943335.1 of Chamaecyparis obtusa. Lineage (NCBI taxonomy): Eukaryota > Viridiplantae > Streptophyta > Pinopsida > Cupressales > Cupressaceae > Chamaecyparis > Chamaecyparis obtusa. The sequence continues at coordinate 337,081 of BSBK01011480.1, forward strand.
ACTAAAAACAACTGAAAGCAACTAAACTGAAAACCACTTGTGCTAGGAACTTAGGGAACATAGAAAGCCAAAAAATCCTAACTTACTAGTGTACAGGGTAGAAATGAACCTTAGAAACAAGCCTTGAGGTGGATCCCATTCACTGGAATGGGTAGCTCCTCTCCATCCATACTAGCTAGCTAAAAAGCATTATGGGCTTTGCATCCAATCACCATGAAAGGCCCACTCCATATAGCATCAAACTTAGTATGCCTCCCTAGTTTGTGTTTTTCTTCATCCCACTTGAGGACCAGATCCCCTTCTTTGAAGACTTTAGGTGTGGCTTTCTTGTCAAAGCTATTCTTCATATGATCATGATGAGCCTCTAGGTCTTCTAGTGCCAGCTTCCTTGTTTCTTCAAGTTCAAAAAGCTCAGTAAGCCTAACTTGCATAGCATCTTCTTCCATAAGATCAATTTCTTTGATTAAGCTTAATGTAGGAAACTCAATGGACAAAGGAATCCTAGCTTCCCTTCCATATACAAGCATGTAGGGTGAGTTACATGTAGACCTCTTGGGTGTTATTTTGTTTTCCCACAAGGCCAACTTTAACTTGTTGTGCCAATCCCTCTGGTTTCCTTCTATAGTCTTTTTGATGATTCTCAGCAAGTTTTTTTTTGTTGATTCTGCCTAACCATTACCCTAAAGGTAATAGTTAGAGGAGGTACTTAGGAAGATATTGTGCTTGAGTGCCCATTCTGAGATTTTAGTTCCCAGGAATGCCATAGCATTGTTTAAAATGATAGAATTTGGAGCACCAAATCTGGACACAATGTCTTGATAAAAGTTTAGGACAGAGGTTTCATTTGCTTCCTTCAGTGCTATAGCCTCTATCCATTTGGTAAAGTAGTCCATGGCAGCAAGTATCCACTTGTGTCCAGCACTCAATGGGGGGTTGATAGGTCCAATGAAATCTAATCCCCATTTTGAGAAAGGTGGCTCTACCTTGATAGGATGAAGAGGGAGGGCTGCTAACTTTTGCTTTCCAGCAAACAAAGCATAGTTCTTGCATTTCCTTACCCAATCAAATGCATCCTTGTATAGGCTAGGCCATTATTACCTAGCTCTCATCACCTTTAGAGAAATGGTTCTGGCAGCAAAGTGCCCACTAGAACCTCCATCATGAAACTCCTCCATTATTTTATCCACTTGGTTAGTTTCAACACATCTCAATAGGATGCCACTATGATCCTTTCTATACAAAACATCATCAATAATGACAAATGGAATAGCTTAGATTCTAAAGTACCTTCTTTTACTCCTTTCAAGGTCTTGAGGGCATTGACCAGTTGAGAGATAATGTCTCATCTCTATTGTCCAGCTTGTACTTTGCTCTACATTTTGGCTCATTAGAATAACCTCCTCCTCCTACTAGTTGGGGTCTACTATTCCTTCATTTAGCTTCTCACACAGCCCCTTTCCTCTAACCAGCTTGGTCACTTTAATCTGAATGTCATACTCCATGACTTTAGTGACCCAGCAAGCCCTCATATGGCTCAGGTCTTTGTTTAGCAAGAAATATTTTATGCAAGGGTGGGAAACCATTAGGTGCACTATGTTATTGGATAACAAGTGCCTAAAATTTTTCAAACTCCTCACAATTGCTAGGACATTCTTTTCTATAGGAGTATAGTTAAGTTCATAACCATCTAGACCCTGACTGTAAAAAGCTACTAGCTGTTCTTGTTTCTCAGCATTCTGCTGAACTAACATAGCAAAGATACTATCAGTGTTCCCAAAAGCATATAGTATAAAATCCTTAGAAAAGTCAGGGTTTACCAGAGTAGGAGCAGGTGCAATTACTTCATTGACTTCTTCAAAACCTCTTTTACCTTCATTCGTCCAATGGAAGGTTGAGTTCTTCTTCAACATTTGGGTCATAGGCTTCAGTAGTGCTCCAACATTTGGAACCAACCTTCTCAAGAAGTTGATTCTTCCAAGAAAACTCTACAGTCCTTTCTTGTGAGCTGGCAGGGGTAGTGCTAGGATGGCCTTTACCCTCTCAGGATCAATGGTTGTCCCTTGTTTAGAATCAATGTGCCCCAGTAATCTACCTTCATGGATAGAAAAAATGCATTTCTTGGGATTTAGTGAGACTCCAAACTCTCTGCACCTCTCAAAAATCTACTTCAGATGAACCAGGTGATCATTGGTGTCCTTTGAAAAGATAGTTATATCATCCAAATAAACTAGGACAAACTTGTTCATTAAACCAGCAAATGCCATCTCCATGGCTTTCTAAAATGTAGCACCAGTGTTAGACAGCCCAAAAGGCATCTTCTTGTATGCCATGGTGCCCCATTTGGTGGTGAATGCTGTTTTATATTGATCTTCCTCTTTAACCATGACCTGGTTATAACTAGAAAAGCCACCTAATAGAGAAAATCTATCAGACCCTGAGACATACTGTAGAATCTATTCCATGGATGGCAATGGGTGATGATCTTTGAGTGAGGCTCTATTAAGATCTCTAAAATCCACACACAACTAGATTTCACCATTCTTCTTTCTAACTGGTACTATATTGGAGACCCAAGAGGTGTGTTTGATGGGAAAAATAATATTTGCCTCAATCATTTTCCTCAACTCTATTTTCATCAAGACCTCTAACTTAGGATTGATAGGTCTCTATTTTTGCCTTACTAGTTTGGCATGGGGTTCTAGCTCAATGGTGTGCTGGGCTAAGTGAGGATCAAATCCTTTTAGATCATAGTATTCCCATGCAAAAAAATCACTGAATTCTTGACATAGTGAAATAAAGGTTGTTGTTCTGACTATGTGCATACCTTTCCAAGCTTAAGGAATTTGTCCTTGAGAACCTCCATAGACTGGTAGTGCTCTTCTTTGACTATCATACTAGCTTTGTCTCCTCTGAGTTGAATATGGACTCAAGTGTGACCAGTCCCTTAGGCAACTTATTACTTTTCAACTATAGCATCTAGTCATTATATTGGTGAGCATGTTTGTTTTGGTTAACTCTAGAGAATTCAACCTCTTCTATCAAAAAGTTAAAAATTTGTTCATCATTTTCAAAGACTTTCTAGCTCACCTAATTGTCTGGTATGGATGGTCTTACCAAAACCTTTACATGCTATGAGCTGGGACTTGTGATCTCTTTTGGAATACCATATTCTACTCCCATGGCAGCCAGCTTGTCTGCCTATTTGTTCTGATTTCTTGGAACAACAACCACATTAAAAGAACAAAAATCTTCTATTAAATCCCAAACCCTGTGCTTATACATCTTAAGTGTATCATTTTTTGTTATATTAGTGCCACAAATTTGATTCACCACTAATTCACTATCACCTATAACTTCTAGGCATTTGATTCGACTTTGTCTAGCCCATTCTAAACCATGAATCAAAGCCTCATACTCTGCTATATTATTAGTACAGCTAAAAGAAAAATGAACTACAGAGTAATACCTTTTCTATTCTGGAGAAATTAGGATAGCTCCTCCTCCCGAACCAACTTTTCTCCTGGCACCATCAAAGAACAACTACCACAAATCATCATTCTAGTTTTTAGAATGTTTGTCTTCCTTCTTCATCAAATCTAGAATCACAACACCTTCTTCATGAATGATATACATTCCAATGCTAGAAATCTCCATGTTTCTAAAAGGGTCATCCTCCTCTGAATCTCTTTCAGCCCATTCATCTAAGACAACATTGGCAATCCTTCCAATAGTGGTTTCAAGTTCAGAATCACTTGGGTCTTGTTCATGAAACATCAGATTGGCATTTATAGGGCTTAGGGTATAGGGTTCAACATGAATTTTTGAAAAAGCTTCAAACTTGATTCTAACCCTAGTCCCGTATCTGGTTCTAAAATAAAGATGAGACTAATTAGCTGAAAGATATCCCCCCAACCTAGCAGTGAATTCTCTGCTTAGGCAGATAGAAAAGTGAGGAGGTGGGTCTATAATATAAACATCTTGGGGAATGGAAAAATTGGGACATTCATGTAGAGTGAGGCTTAAATCCTTAATGACTCCCAAGGTACTAACTAATGACCCATCCAATTGAACAATATGCATGTCTATTGGCATATAAGACAATCCTAGGAGATCTGCCAACTGCTTAGAAATCACAGAACTACTAGCTCCTGAATCTATCATACAATTATGAACTAGGAAATCTCCAACAATAAGAGTTACATAGAAAGGAGGAGGTTTAACCTGTGGGGTAACAGTGGGCTACAAGCTGGCTTCTTTGGTTTTCTTCTCCTTTTGAGGTGTTTCAGCCACTAAGACTCTAGGTTTCTCTAAAACACTCTCTTGGTTTGATGAGATCTTAACCAACTTGCTAAGTATTAGCCCCTTTTGACCAGGGATTGCCAGGGTGTCCATCAAAGGCACATTGATAGAGGTTTTCTTCATCTACTTCACAATATTAAAAGATCCCAAATTTACTTTAGATTGTCCTTTTGGCATAGCAACCTCTATTTGTGTAGACACCAGTTGTGTAGATTCCTTGACTAGTTCTTTAGCCTCCTTAGACTGGCTTAGGACTGCAGCTTTAACTGCTTTGGGTTGTGGATTCATAACAAGAGCTTGCTGACTGGTAAAGGTTGCTTGTTCAACCTCCAAAGCCTTCTTCTTAGACCTTGTGTTGGCTACAACTGGGATATAGTTTGAATTATCATTTGGTGAAAAGTTCACCACACAAAAATATTCTTTCTGAAAATTCACCAAAGCCACCTCAGGAGTCTGCAACTCGCTTGGGGTAACAACTGGACCTTGCTAGATTTTTGGTTCTTGAACCATCTCTTGCGGCATCATCACATTATTTTGCATCATGAGGGCCTGAGCATAACCATTGGGACACATTCCTTGGATGTGTTGCTGATTGCATGGGCAGCCCCATTGGTATTCTTGTGCCATATTATTTTGAGCTAGAGGAACCACCTCCCTAGAAGCACTAGGAATGTTAGGATTATAAGGTTGGCTGGCTTTCTGGTTATAATTTCTTGCTTGACCTTGATGGCCTTGTTGGTATTGGGGCCTATTCTGCTGGTAATGATTTTGATAGGGCTACTGAAAAGGCTATTGGTAAGGTTATTGGTAGGGTTGCTGGAAAGTCTGGGATTGTAGTTTCTTTAGACTAACCAACTCATTAGAAATGGTATGTAAGGCCTTTTTGATCTCATCTAGATCCTGGGATTGATTGACAACTGGGCTAATAGCTTGTTGAGAAGGAGCTGGAAGAGGTGGAATAAATGCCAAGGCTAGAATTGCTTCAGGAACAGGATGAAGCTCTGGAAAAATAAGCATTGGGGGCCTTGGGGCTATCTATCCAGCTTGGATTAGACTATTTTCAGCTCTTATGGAAAGATCATATGCTGCTATTAGATTATTTCCACCCATCGATTGGATCATAATAGAGATATCACTATTGATGGCTCTTAGGTAATACAAGAAAGCATGTTGGCTTGCTGGTCTAACTGTAGCCGGTATTCTATTCCATGTTCTTTGAAATCTAAAATTGAAATCCATCATGTATTCTTGAGGTTCTCTTTTGATAGTAGTTAGATGCTCGACTAATGAGAGATGGTTTGACCTATCTTCAAATTGGTTGGTCAAGGCTTGACCCAACCCATCCCAATCAACTATAGAACCAACTGCTAAGCCTCTAAACCATTGCAATGCTTTGCTTTTGAGGGAAGCTTCCAACAACCTCACAACCACATTATCCTGAGTTATATTATGAAGGGCACAAAGAGATGCCACATCTCTTATGTGTTCAATAGTTGAGGTCTGATCTTCTCCTGTAAAAATGGGCAAACTCTTAAGGGCTGATATGGGTATGTCATCATGCTACTGCAAATTTAAGGGACTTCCCTAATTGAAGGCTACAAAAGGGTGTTGCTTGGGTTGAGCCATTGGAGGATTTAGGGGAACTTGAATCATAGGGGTTGCTTGTACAGGTAGTAATACTTGTATTGACTAGATTGGGGAAGCACTTGTAGGAATGTGAGTAGGCCTAGGAGTAGGATTGGGAGTAGGATTTGTAGATTTTGATGCACTATCTTGGGCTACTTTAGACCTCTTTTTGATAGATGGAAGCTCTGCATACACAAAAGGATTCTTACTCTACCTGGTTGGGATCCCACTCATAAGCTTATATACTGATCTACATAAAACACCATTAGAGTCACCAAGTATGATTTCAAAACACTGTCACTGCTCATACCAAACAATAACTTGCATAAATATTTTTAGAAAACTTACTCACAGAGTCTTCAATCCCACCGGGCATGCCAAAAACTGTTGTCACTAAGCATTGCACCCTATTTTGCTAAGTATTAAACCTAGCAATCCTATGAAACATGGGACTATTCTCAGGCTATGGGTAACCTATCTCAGAATAGACCTCTGGATTAAGGGTTGGCTTCACTTTGGATCACTTGAAACTTATCTAAACTTGGAGGGAAAAGGGAGAGAAAATGCATGAAATCAAACAATTGCAACTGAAATGAACTAAAGGTGATCCACTGAATTTTGAAGAGAAACCACAATTGAGAATAAGCTTACTCCAATAGCAAAACAAATCTAACTCACAACTCAATCCCACTTTCTCAACTCTTAGTGAAATAAGGTACTTAGAATGCAGAAAAGGAAGAAAACTTCACAAATCTGATATTCTTGATTGCACACAAATCACACTACTAAACCAAGATAAATCCCTGAACACCAACTTGAATTCGAAATGCAGATTAAGGATATAGAAACATCACAATAATCTAGCATATGACTTCAAAAGCAAACTTGGAATTATAGGAGAACAAGAAGGATCAATTTTATTGCTGAAAAGAAACAAGTACAATTGTGTCTTTCAGAGCTACAACACTCATATCAAAGAGAAAGAATGAAGAACTAACCTCAATCACCAAAAGTGAGAGGTATATGAACTGAAAACTAGGAATCTGCATTCAAACTGCACTACCTCCTAAGAGTAGAAAAGTCATAAAAAGGACCCATGAGGCTGCATCATGGTTCAAATGCCAGATTCTCATATTCCAAGGGGCGAGGAAAGTGGGACCCTAAAAATAAACAGTCAAAGATGACTGCTCCATCCACTAAGTCATGCCTCTAACTGATAATCTAACAATGGTTTATAAAAAAACCACTTGTTGATATCTTACAATAATATTCTGCAATGACTTAGCAATAAAACCTATCCCACTATGTCATAAAAATAGACCTAATTATATTTTCAAAATGGTCTCAACCAAAAGGGAAACACATTTTAAAAAATAATAGCATTAAATAAAAAAAACCTCCTATCCCTAGGGCAAACTATGGATTACATAAGAATTTCAAATATCAACAACCCACAAAAATGGGAGGATATTCATAAAAATAAATACATCATACATAACCCAAAGTTGAAGACCTCAACCCTAAAGAAAGGGGAGGAAGGAATCAAATGTTATTATCAAAACCCTTGTGTGAAAATGAGGAGCCCTATCATCAAAATCTTCAACTCAGCACCTGGCAACCTTCTAATCTCCCTGACAGTTTCAAATGGCAACCTTCCTTTCTACACTGCAGCTCCGATTTGGGAAACAACAAACTTCGGTCTCGGCAATATTTTGTTGGGGTAGGCATCAATCCTATTTTCATTTTCTTTGCATGTTGAAGGCACTGTTATTTGGTTTCATGGCATCTCAGCCTCTATCGAGAGCTTCATGATTATAGTGAAGTGTTATTTCATTTTGCCATTGCTATCTTGTCATTTGGGCACCACTGTTGTTTCTTAAACATACACAGCCCGAGCACACTAGGGCATCATAGTTACATGATGTATTAAAAGCCGAGGGATAGGATATATTGTTCATTGCATAGTGATGGGATTTATTTCCCCTTTTCATTTAATGTTCAGATTCTTAGAATAGCATAAAGACCATGAACTTGCTAAACTAGGGCATGACATACATGTTTAATCATGGCATGTTCCTTTATTTGATTGGTATCATCTATTTGTTATATGGCCTGTGATCCATATCTAGGGCATCACATGTTATTCCTCTGCATTTGAGTTGGAAGTAAGGCATTGTGAACTGTTTCTTGAACCAATGTATGTTATAAATGTTAGGGCATCACTTCATTATGTCGCAGGTTCTGATTGTATTGTTTGTATTCCATTTTGTTCTATGTCATCAACTGCTACTACTTTGGTGCTCAATTTTCCATTCAAATGTTGTGTTTCATATTTCAATAGCATCATTGCATTATAGCTTTTTCCTAATATGGAGGCATTATATCCTCAGCCCATGAATTGTTGAAGCATCGATGGCATGTACTAGTACTGCATGCTCGGCATTTGAAAACATTGGTGTGAGCACCTGATGCCCGATGAGTCATGAGCTAGGGCACTGTATATGCACTATTTTTGTATCCATGCATTTGAATTAGGGCACTGTGTATATTGATCACTATTATCTTTATTGTATACAGCTCAATGTATTTGTTAGGGCACTATAAACTATCATATCTCGATGATTATCTTTGCTATTGCATTTATCCTATTGAAATGTTTTGTCCCTTATGTGACCCGCGAACACTCCAGCATGCTATCTACTCATTGTTACTCACTGTCATCCTTTTGGTGAGGGTTTTGTGAATGAATCTATGGCATTGGTGTTTGTTATTTACTCCATTTGTTGATAACCTGCGAGCCTATGTTGTAGCATCTGTTCTTTTATATTGATATTGTGTCTACATTCTCATGATGTTGGTCACTATTTTGATTTATTTGTATATACAGCCCATGAACTAGGACATTGTTGTATGAATATGAAATTGGTTCCTAAATTTGAAGGCCAGTGAAATGGAATCATGGTGGCCTTTACATGCCTTGAAAACCCATGAGCAAATAAGGGCATTGCATTGTTTCATTTCCTTAGCACTATATGCATCGAGGTTTTGTGACTGATTATCATAGACATTTCTTATTTGATAGCCCATAAGCATGGCATGGTTTCACTATGGATGCTTGGCTTGACTGTATACTTTCACTATCACTATAGCATTGATCCTGTCTTCACATCTGATATTGCATGTTTATTTATGTGCCTTCTCATCACTGCTTAATCAGGGCATTGTTGGGTATTTGGCACCAACATTTGTACCACTTCTAAGGGCTTATTAATAATACATCTCTTCTCACTGTTAGGGCACTATTGATACTGACTAGCCTAGTTGATCCACTTGTTGTGCTCTGTTATTATACTTGAGAGTTCTGAGAGCTTGAACACCATATGTTGCTAGTTTCCTTACTTGGCATCACTCTTATTGTTATCATAGGGATCATTTGATATTGGTTGTTGATAGATAAAAGTTAGATTTGAACCATGCCTGAGCTTCATTGTATCTCTTTTGTTCACTATCTCTACATATGACATTTTGCCACTATGCTCAATTGCAATGATTCATTCCCATGTTTTATTTGAATTGATGTTTCTTGATTTTTATTGAATATGTATGGGTACTCATGGATCAATGGTGTGGTCATCTCATTGATATTGCTTCATACTACACCACATATATGATATGCACATGCCAAATTACTAATACATTCCAGAAATACACCTATGTTGAAGTGTGCCTTGGTAGATATCTGTTGTTCATTTATCATAGCTTAACTGACATGATGCCCTAGTGCCCGTTTTGGCTTATCATATCATCATGCTCATGTTACAATACATACATTTTCTATTTTGTACTTTGATACCATTATTTGATCTATCATGTCATGATGCTTGATTGATCCTCATTGATGCTAAATCATCTGGATGCTCTTCTTCTATACATACTGTGTGTGCTCTTGGCCCTTGATGTGATCATGATTGAGATCATGAGTTTTCCCTGTCATGATCTACATCAAGGGCCCAGATCATTCATTGAATTCATTATTGGATCAGCTTCCTTGTATCTGCACATGAAACAAACATGTCAGTGAAAACATGGTGCCTTGTTTTTTTGGAGCCTTGATACACATGCCCTAAGCAAAGCCTTTGTTAGAGGTGCATGGCTGAGTGTATGTATGCATTTTGTGAATATTTTGATACCAACCATTGCTTAGGTCCATTAGATCTAACCCGTATCCCTTCTTCTCTTCTTGTAGGTTTTGGATCTTAAGAGCTTCTGGACAAGACGGGGCCTCAGGCACCAATACCAGGCAATGTCTGGTACCCCAGTATTTAACTATTTCTTTATGTATATCTGCAATCATCCATTCAATTCTAATAAGAGCTATGCTCACAGCCTATGTGAGCTCAAATAGATGCTTTTCCTTTCAGTTCTTTGCTTTTCTAAACAGTATATATCACTGATACGCACATGTGTAGATGTAAACGCAGTTCATTTCCTTTTTTATTTTCATGTACTTTGCAATGAAATGAACACAAATATTAAGCAAGACCACCTAATAACACAAACTAGGGTATTCTAGCTCATCTAGTAATTAGGTCTCCAAATTTAAGAATGAGCAAAAATCTGACAACACATCTTTCAATTGTAGAGTTTCCCATATTTTCAATTTGATTGAGAAGGTCCCAATTCCTTTCAGTGCAGGATAGGTGGAGTTGTCTCCAATTGTAACCTCTTCATAGGAATTTTCTTCTATTATTTTAAGTTGATCTCTGAATCTAGTTATGTGTCGTGATGCTCCGCTATCTATTATACAAGTGTTTTTGTTTGAATTTACTTCACTTGATAAGGCCAAGAAGAATATGGATATTTCTGCTCCTTTGAATTTGGCTATTGCTACTTGAATTTTCTTTCTCTCTTGACAGAACCTATGTGTATGTCCAATTTTATCACATTTATAACACATTATTTTGGAGAAGTCTCTATTTTTGTGAATTTTTTTCTATAGTTTCCCTTCTTATGTTTGAACTTCCTTTTGTTGACTTTTAAGTTTGAATGAGTATTTAGAGCTTGAATCTCTCCTTTGTTTGGCACGATCCCTCTTGATATTAAATATGATTCCCCTTAAGTGGATTCATTCTTTACTTAATCAAACTTAGGTAGAGAAGGAAATCTAGTGATACATTGAATAAAACAATTCCCATGTGATAGGTAATCCTCTTAGAGATATTAATGTTAAACCCATGTCATCAATATTGTTTCCAATAGTAGATAGTTGATCCCTTAATTCAGAAATTCTTAGGAAGTAATATGTCATGGTTTCCCCTTTGTTCATCTTTAAATTCAAGAGTTATTGTTTGAGAGTATGCAATCTACTTGTATTATTAGTCTAATATGTCTCTTGAATAGTTTTGAATACTTCATAAGCCTTTTGTATCCTTGATATAGAGGGAAGAATATGGTCTTTAACTTCATCAATTATTATTTTCTTTTCTTTTTTGTTACACCTTTTCCAAGTTGATTTATCAGGTTCATCTTTAAGCATCTTATTATCCTCCTCAACATAGGAATCTAACTCAAGTTCTTGAAGCAATGTTAGGAGTTGTATCTTCCATGAGAAGAAGTTTGTAGCGCCTTCAAGTCTTTCCTCTAGTTTAATGTTGGTGGCCATTATTATTTTCCTCTTATATTCTTATAATGGATCTGATATAATTCAGAATTTATTTAAATTGACTCTTCTCTAAAGAGGCTTTGATACCATGTTAGGAATAGAGATCTTTAAAAGAGAGAATTCAATATTCTTTATTTGTTTTATTCACAATTATTAACTTAAGAAGATATTTATATATTTACTAAATTATAAATGAAGAGATATGTACTTTGTATATTACTGTGGTAATAACATGCACACTATAATTGATGTTTCTCCACCACCACATATGATAGTATATATATATGAGATATAAGAGTCATGTCTATGTAGAGACATGATCGTACATGGCTTAAGCCGTGTATGGTCATGTCTTTACATAGTCATGCTCTTCCATTAAGTGTAATATATATATATATATATATATATATATATATATATATATATATATATATATATATCTATATATATATATATCTATATATATATATATATCTATATATATATATATATATATATATATAATACTTGGAAGTGTTGGTGCTACGCATAACTATCATATGATAGTTATTGTAACACATATCTAATATATGTGTTACGATAACTATCATACGATAGTTATCATAATAGTATTGACTATGGTCAATTTCATTTGCTGTAACAGATTATCTAATATATTGAATCTGATCCAATACATGTTAAATATATTATATGAAATCAACTAAAGTCGATCTAGCATTTTGAATCTAATCAATATAATCCATATATATATTGATGGGATTCTGGAAGAAGGGGAACCTTACAACATGAGATCCTAGAGATTCTAGTTTGAAGGGAAATATTAACATTAAAGAGATAAACCTTTATTTTTTATATAGTTTATCTATTGGCCCACAACCTTAACATATCTATCGAGGAGTTCCTTCGAATTTCTCACTTCAGAGATCTATAATCTTGTTCAATGATAATAGTTTCATCCAAAAAATTTTGAGGTGAGAAGGGATGGAGTTAGGAAGCATCTATCACTGTCGTTTGGGTATTGGACCCTTTTCACTTTTCTATATTCCTTTCCCACACTTCAGCCACCATTATGAAAGGCTAAAACAAAAGAGGATCTCCATGTCCGAGACCTTTACTAGTAGAAATTAACCCACTCAAGGATCCATTGAAAAAGATAGAGAACTTTTTAGTAGTAACCCAACTCATGATCATGTTGAAGAATTTACCTTTGAATCCAAACTTATTTAAAATTATCATTAGAAATTGCCAATCCACTTTGTCATAAGCGTTAGAAATAGAAAACTTCAGCATCATACTAGATTTTTTATTAGCTTGCATAGAGTGCATAGTATCATGGATAACTATCACATCATCCATAATATTTCTTCCCTAAAAAAAGTATTTTTGAATATGGGAGATAAGTTTGTCCAAAACCTATTTTAGTCTATTAACCACCACTGTAGAAAGGATTTTGTATATTTTATTATATAGATGGATCAATCTTGAATGAGATATAGTCTTGGGATTAGCCACCTTAGGGTTGAGATAAATATAGGTAGAATTGAGTTCCTTGACCTCTTTTTCTAACTAAGTCTCTCACAATATGATAATTATCCTCCACAATTATATCCCAATAATATAGGAAAAAAGATGGGGGAAACCCATTAGGGCCTAGAGAGATGGCACCAAAAGAGAAGAAACCATTTCTAACTTCCTAGAAGGACTCCTATTTAGCTAGGTTTTTGTTATCATATTCATTAGTCAAACTAGGAATAACCTCCAAAAATATAGCTGGGTCAGAGTAGACAAAATTAACATTACCCTAGATAGTAGAAAAATAATTTACAACTTCACTAGCTATATCCTCATCCTCATCAATCACAACACCATTAGGAAGCATTAGCTTCATGATATTATTCATGTTTCTTCCTTTGAGGGAAGATTGACGAAAGAACCTAGTATTTTTTTCTCCTCTAGTAAGCCATTGTACTATCAATTTCTACTTCCAAAAAAATTACATCTTGTTTGTAAAGTGTAATTCATTGCTCCCTTAAAGTTCTCTCTTGTTGATAGGTATCCTGATCATTTCCACCCTTTTTCCATTCTCCCTTGTTTATCATTTAGTTTACTCACCATATCATTTTTTCTTGTGAAATTTTTTCCAAATAAATATGTATTCCAGTCTTTAACTTTATCCTTGATGATTTTCATCCTTTTATAGACTTATATCATAGCAGAATCAACAAGAGCGGTATTCCACCACTATTCACAAAGTCTGTAGAAGTTCGGGTGAGTGATCTACATAATTTAAAACTTGAATGGTGAACCTTTTTTATGAACATCTTTCCAGTCTAGAAGAAGAGCACTGCGATCATATCTAATTCTAGGATGAGAAGTAAGATAGAAATCTACAAGATTAGGAAAATTAGAGGATAAGATGAATTTATATAGTATAACCTGTATAAGACTCTTCTCCTATCTCCTATTAGACCTAGTAAATTAATCCCCATTAAGATCCAAATATATCATACCAATGGGAAAAAGAAAATCCCCCACCTCCATCATACTGTCATTAAAGTCTTCAATGCCACCAGAATTTTTTGAGGGGAAGAGGGAGGAATCATCCATTTAACCACATTATTTCACTCAATTAAAGCAGCTAAAGATTCGCACAAATACTTCCTGATATAAATCATTTTAGGAGCATAAACATTTATCAAGTTCCAAGACATTCCATAAACAACATTTTTAAAAGACACTATCAAGTTGTTATTAGAGGAGTGAATAATAGTACCCTCCACCTTACCTAAATTGAAAGTGTACCTAGTCTTCCAAAAGAACTAGAAGAATCATAGACTTTCCATTCTACTCCATGCCAAATATTATTAACAAATTTTTCACCATTTTATTTATGGAAGATGAATGGTAAAAGATGAAAAAAATGGATTCAAGGGGTTATGATTGTGAAACCATCAAGCCCATTTAGGTAGAGGCGGTTGAGGTGAAAATGAGTTTCATGACTCTGTAGAGATAATTCACTAGTCTTTTAAGTAATAATTTAATATTATTAGATCACATTAAACATATTAAATTTTCATCTATGTTATTTTACAAATTTTATTTTTTTCATTTTGGCATTAGTGAGAATAGGAAAAAAACAAAAATCCATGGGGTCCTTCGTGAAGGTCTTATTCTTCTCATTATGATGTATATAAAATCTCTATCCATCCCTCTAAAATATCCTATTCTAAGCATAAGATAGAATTGCATACAATGTTGATTTGCATTATTTAGATATGCCAATTGAATCAGAGGATTTCCCCTCTAATGAAAATGTATGTTTTATTGTTGGTAATTGTAAGCACCCTAAAAAGTACACCCTTTCTTCCAAACCCTCATGGCCTTGTCAGTATAATGAAACTAATGGTGATGATTTTTATTATTTCCTCTGTAGAGTATGTCCCACCCTCTTAAAGCTTACCGTAAATGGATAAATAATTTACTTTCCAAAGGGGGAATCTTATAAGTATTAAAAGGGAAACAAAGGTCAAATAGCGAAAGAAAGGGAAGAAATTATCTCGAGTTGAGATTGGGAATAAATATGACGGTTATGTGCTTAACATCATGTAGGATAATAATAATCCTAGCCTTTAAGGGATAGTATTGAAATAAGGGAAGGTCGGGAATCAAGAAGTTATTCCAAACCCTATAGTGACCCTCAGGAGATGGATGGGAATTTCCACATCAAAATTTCCATGACATTGGATAAAGGAACATTAGGGGATCTAGAGAAAGGGTCTTCTGCTAAAAGAATAGGGGATAAGTTGATAGTTTCTAATAATGTGACTGATGGTTAATCTACAAATTTTATTTCATTTTTTTATGAGGTAAAATTTCTAAAAGAATGTGTCAATTCCCTCATGTCAACAAGGTGAGTGATCAATAATTTAGTATAAACGGGGCACTTGACATGGATAAATTGGATAATATGATTTCCCTTATCTAGGATGTGGTCATGGATGTCAATAAAATGGAAGTAAAGCATGAAGACAAAAATAAAATGTTCGATGATATCATAGGAAAGGTTCATGGAAAGATCATATCCATGGTTGTGGTCAACAAGATGTCTATGCAAGCTAGCACTAAAATCCTTAAAATTTTAAATTAGAATACTCAAGCTCTAAAGACTAGTGCAATGAAAGGGAAAAGCAATGTCTTATATTGCAACTATGGATGATCAACATAGGAGTGTTGTTTCTAATCAAAAAAATTTAGGCTCATTTCTAATGCAAGGCCCCTTAGCTAGACCTCATAATCATGTCAAAATTAAGATAGACTATACCCACATAATTAACGGTGTAATGAATATTAATGAGAATATTAGTCGTAAAAATGTGGATGCTTCAAAAGTTTTAAAAAATCTTGATTATTAGTTTGGGTCTTAAAACCTATTTGAATATTCAATAATTTTGTGGGTCTTTGACCCTATTTTGGTTTCTTGATGTTGTTTTGATGTTTCATTCTTGCATTCTATTTGGATGTCATTTGCTAGTGGTAGTTTCTTTGTGTAAAGGGTTTCCAGGTCCCCACAAAATATATTTTACTCTCATTAATAATTATAAATAGAATATTTTCAATGCCCCACGAGCCTATAATAATATAAATAAATTTAGGAAGATTAAGAGAAAATACATTTTTCATGCAAAATAATTTTTTATCTAGTGTTCCATAACTAGATAGTATATATTTGATAGTCAGGATATTAGAGGCTTTATGAAGAAACATGACATTTATACAAACTATAGCTATAAACTAGATGGGAAGTATTAGATATGAGATATGATCCTATAGGCTATTTTCATATATTATCATAGGTAATATGCCCATATTTATTTTTAAAAATAGACCCAAAGAACATTGTCTCTATTTAATAAATATGCATCATGTTTCAAAGAGTTAATTATGTGAATACAATTTGACCCTTTTTTGAGCATATAGTTTACATGTATCATTAGTGGAATAAATATAGGGAAAATGATAAAAAAAAAAAAATACATATCTATGTCTCTCATCACACCTCTTTTTATGCATAGAGAAATTTATAATATATTATAAGTTTTTTATTAAGTAAAATAGGTTTTACAGGGATCCTGAAACTACATCAGTATAAGGTCGAAAGAAAGGCATGAAAACAAAACAAAGAAAAGAAATTTAGAGTAGCTAGGAATAGACCACAATAGGGATGAAAAAGAAAAAAACAAAGTAAATTAAAGCAAGGCCAAAAATAAGAGCACCATAACATGTTGTGCCAAGCTCCTGAGCATGACAGATGCATTGCTTTCGAGGGCCTCCATCAATTGAATAGTGTCTTTCACATTTTGAACTTGGGAGCCTTGAGGATCAATTTTCTCCCTATTCTTCTTGGTTCTAGCCCTGGTTCTTTTACCTAGTCCTTCAGTGGGCTCCTTCTCCTCATTTGTAGTCCTCTGTTCAGTCTTGGAATCCATTTTTTCTTCCATCTTTTTGATCAGAAACTTCAGGTTCTTGTTGGACATTTTGAGGATTTTAAAATTTTTCTCTGCCACACCCTTAAGGGTTTTTTCCAAGTGTAGGACCCTGGTTTCCAGGCTTAGCTTTTTCTCTGTGGTCTTATCCTTGTTGTCTAAGCCCTGAATTTTTTCTTTGAGGTCCTCAATCTCGTGGTAGAGCCATTTAAAAGATCTAAACTGATCCAACATATTGTTCTTGGTATTGTTGAGGAAATCCATGTCCATTTCCTTGGCTTTATCACTAAGTACAACTGGTGTAGGGTCTATCAATTCTTCCTTATGGACTTTTCCATCATTGTTCTCTAGAATTTGGGGATATACGGCCTCCCTAATTATTCTCATTCACACTATGTTGATATTGATAATATATTATAAGTTAATTGACCGATGTGCGCTATTATTTGATGTGGTATAGGGATAGATCTACATGTTGAGTTTTAAAAATGTGTAGTATCTAAGAGACTGAAGGAGATAATAGATAAGCATTCAATAATCTTTATTTGTCACTAGAGAAAATTTATACAAGGAAGAACAGTTATACAAAACTGCAATCAAGAAATAGCTACACAGAACTACAATAGCGGTGATAGTTATAACTGTCAATGTATTACAATGCCAACATTCCCCCCCTTAATACATTGATCCTAAAACCATAAAATTCACCTTTCCTTGGAAACCCCCCTTAAGGATTACATAACAAAACATGTTGATTACATAATATGAATACATATTTTGAAAAAATCTTCTTTTGAAGTAGTAGACCCTGAACCAAGCAAGGCTCCATCAAGATGTCTCTTGACCCTTGAAAAGGTTTATCATTGAGTTGTGTTATTAAGCTCTCAAACCTGAACTCTCAAATCACGGTCTCTTGAATTATTCAACAATGATCCCTAAGAGATGTGAAAGACCTCTATCATTGTCTAGTGACCATGAAAGGGTATAATTCTCGATCATATACTCTGAAGCTCACTGGACAACAATCCATATTGAGCGCAATACCAAATCCCAAACTTGTCTTAAAAATGTGTCTCCACAAGATATGTAATCTTCAAATCTGTCAATATTAGAAAGAAAAACAAAATAGAGAACCAAAAATTTCCAAAAAATGCTCCTCATGTTGAACACTATCTCAAAGCGAGAAGCTAACTTGAGATGATGGAAGTTCTTCCATCCTTTGATGCCGACAACCACCAGAAAGAAGGATCAAAATACTAAAGAAAAATTAGCATGACCAAGCACTAAAACAAAATTATTATGACCACCACAAGAGTCATCAATAACATATACTCATTATCTGTTAAATTTTCATCTTTAATGACAGCAACACTTCCTTCATTACATTGCTTGTTCAATTTTACCTTGTCTAGAGAATGCACCACAATCTCTGATGGAAAGGTAATAGGTAAAATAAACTCTTGATCAATCACTCCATCAAGAAACCAATACTTCAAAACTTGCATTGGGCACATATAAATACTACCCTCAACTCTATTTGAAGTCTTAGGCCCTTTCAAATGACACATTTCTATATTCCTATTGTTATAAAAAACGTTGAAAGAAATGATACCTTTTATATTTGTACTCGAGAAAATGTCGAGTCACTGCCAAGAAGAGTTTAACAATTTTTGAACTGTATCACCTCGCTCCTTGGTAAATTCATTAACTCCAAAGGATAAGTCTAAAATATATGGAGCCTTATGACAAGTGGTGAAGAGACTAACATGAAATTTCCTGTGAATTGAAATCTCATATTTCTCTGTCATGTCCATATATTGGGGTACTTCACCAGAGGGAAGAGGGAAGTGACCAATCAAATGCATGAATAAAGCTTGTAAGCGCAAAATGATTCATGCGAAGGCACATTCTTTTCCCTGCACTGAACAAAAACATTAAAAAAATCTTTTGCATCTCTTTTTACAAGATTATCGACAAAGCAATCAAACTCCAGCAGCTTCTCCCATGATTTTGGATCAAACTCCAGCAGATTCACCATTATGTGCGCAATCAGAAATGAAATACCTCATTAATTTCCATGAGGATTCTAGCCGAGATGTATTAAGAAGCATCAAATTTCAAACTCCAATTCATAGATCCATTATTTTGTAACATATAGAACTCCTTTGAGCACCCGAATCTCTGCGCCACCAACTATTTATTGTCCAATTTGAAAATCTTCACACCACAGGCCCACACTCTACTACTTCATCAACACATAAAAATTTGTTGAATCGCTTATCAGCCCAAATAATATTCTGAGATTTCTATTGCTCTTTCTACTGCAATAGCGAGATTTATGGGCTTCTTGTGCACATCTCAGAACATCTAAGAAAGGCGTGCCTCTTCCTCTCCCGATGCAATAGAACAACCAAGTAAGGATAATAATTAGCCATCTTGGTCTGTGCTTACATAGGGATCATATCACCGCTATCAAACACTGGATTCTTTCATACGCCACAAGATCGTATATGGGATCTGATACCAAATGAAGGAGATAACAGATAAGCATTCAATAATCTTTATTCATCACTAGAGAAAATTTATACAGGGAAGAACAGTTATACAAAACTGCGATAACGGAACAGTTACACGGAACTGCAATAGCAGTGACAGTTGTAAATGTCAATGTATTAAAATGCCAACAGAGACATCTCCATGGTCTAAATACTTATGTTGAACAATATAATTTTAAGGGTAGTATGATGTCTTTGATGTCACATTTGTTTGCACATAGTTTTACTATTTAGTAAGTCAACTTTTTTATTCAAATAGATGGCTTTTGGATAGCACCAAAACCATGTCACCATGTTACAAAGTAGGATAAATACCCAATGGGTAACCAATACAAACCAAAAAGCTAAGTAATAAAACCGAATAATGGATAGGACAACACTTACATATATAAAAAAAAATACACAACATAACTACATGAAAACAACATGGTGGATTAATCAATTAAAATGGAATTGGGCCCCAACTTCACCCCAATGGAATATTTTTCTTGTAATGAATTATTAATGATTGAAATTTCTTCTTCTAATGAAATATTTTCTAGAAGATAACTCATTTCCCGTTCTAGAACACTTATAAACCGTAGTAGATGCCCTTTGATAATACATAAGAAGTTTCACCCTAACAAATGTCCTTTTTCAAGGAGAAACATTATAATCTAGAGATATGGAGTCAACGACCACCGAAGGAAATCCAAGTCACCCACAGTACCTGCGCAACAATAGAAAAAAAATCGGTGGTAATACTAGTCAAAGTAGTAGGAGGAAGCACTAAATCTATTTAGTTCTCATAGTCATCTTCTAAAGCATCATGAGATTCGTTAGTCATTTTAACTGAAAAGCATTCTAAAATTTTCACTTGAAGAATTATTCATGAAGGTCATGTGATTGTCTCTTGTACTTTATTTATTCGTATCTGTATGAAATTTTAAGTTGTTAATCTCTCTCTTGTAACGAGTAAATCATCAAACCCTCCATTGAAATATTTTCCTCTCTTTCTACTTCCTAAATTTGGTTCATATTATCTCTTTCCAACTTACATAACTTAGTGTTATGAATTTGTGCTATATTTTTGACAACGCATTTCTTTTAACCAATTATATATTTATATGAATTTGGATTTTAGGGTTGCACATGGATTAATTAAAGAATAAGGGGAATCATAGAAGGTAATACTATTTTTTTTTTTAAATCATTTTTCATGTGTAACTTTTTAGTCATTAAATTTGTAAAAGGTCTTGTGAATTGTTATAATAGTGACTTAGTATATCAAATATTATTATCATATTTTACATTAATATACATAGGTTGTAACTTGTTGAAGGATTGCTGCATGCTAGTGGTCATTTTTGTTGTCTTTTTTAACATCTTAAGATCACCATGCCTAGTTTTATGTAACCAAAACTATAGAAGGTTTATTTACGCTTATGATTTCGTCTTTTATCATTTGATCCCAATTTATACCCCAGTAGACTAGCTTGACATACATTCTTAAGTGTAGAAGAATTCACTTCCTTATGTAAGGATTAAATTTAATAATATTGGAAGTGAATATGTAGCATGCCAAAGGGTGTGTGACGCTTTATATTCACTTATGTGCTTCTTTAACCGTAAGTGGTATTACTACATGCATCTTGATACACAATCAAACATCTTTTCTACCTCCTATTGATACTGATTTCTTTACTTGTGGGATAACATTTACATTGGTATAGTAACAAAATAATGGTTATAAGTACTAAGTGGTACAAATTACTTTAGCTATCTTTATTAAATATTATATTGTCTAAGATAATGTGTCTAGTCAATGTAAGATCACTATACCAAAAATACTTAGTAAATATTTGTCATCTTTATTAACTATGTTCTAAAATAAATGGAACATTTGAATACTTTGACAAGTCTTTATTATTTGTAATACTACTCATAAATAACCTTCATTAACAACTTATTTCAATATATGGTTAAGAATTCATATCTAAGCGTTAATATACAACACAAAAATTATCAAAATACATAAAATAAAACAACCCAATACATTCAATTAATAAACAAACTATAACCTAATATTTTAAATATATATATATATATATATATATATATATATATATATATATATATATATATATATATATATATATATATATATATATATATATATATATATATATATATATATATATATATATATATATATATATATTTTAAAACTTATTTTAAAACATATAGACTATGTACACCTCATATTTGACACCTAAGGTGGCTAAGCTCATGATAAAAATGCACAAACGACCAAAATACTTAGAATTTTTTTTTCCAAATCTGCAAAAACCTAGTGATTTTTTTTTTGGAATTTTTTTGTTGTTTTCAATTCAAAATATATAGATCATGAGGAACGGATGCTGAAAATTTTGCAAAAATCTGTTGTATTTTCAAATTTTTCAAATTTGATCAATAGTACATTTTGGATGGAGCTTAGTCACTTCCATGAAATAACTGATCATTCTTCACTTGCCTTTTCATACACCAATTTAAAAAAGATAAGTTTCCTATATGAAACTCCCACTTTAAATACCCGTTTCTGTGTCATAGTCTGGATTAGCGAGGTAGGTCAATAGTAGAGAGCTTGAAATTTTTAACAAGCTATTTGCAGCCATAAGACAACAAAACGGACGCCATGCCGACCAGTGAGCTTGATGACACAGTGAGTTCAACAACACCGAGGGAAGTAACGGCAATTGAGCTCGACAAGCCTGAGCTTGTTTGACGTTGAACTCGCTGACTGTACACAGCTATGGGCAAATCTAGAGGAAGGTATGGCAATCCAGCTCGCTGAATGTACATAGCTACCGACAAATCCAAAGGAATGTATGGCAGTGGAGCTTCGCTTTTCAATACCTTTATCACCCCTCTCATTTTCGGTCTTGATGTGGGATCCAGATTAGAACATAGTAGCCCCACAACCATCAGCCACTCCATCTCCTCCACATTAAAATTTCCACCGAGTTTTTCATCTGCTGCATCTAAGAGCTTTCCCTTTCCATATAATTCCCAAACCCACTATACCAACCTGCAATTGTGTTCTTCAAGGCTGTAGTCAACTGGCCGCCTTCCGCAGGCAATTTCTAGAGTGACTGCCCCGAAGCTGTACACGTTAGCCTCTGGACTGGTCTTCCCCGTTATATAGCACTCTAGAGCTACATATTGTATGCACCCAAAAATGGTCACCTAGACTTTGGGCCCCATTTATTCGATTTATTTATCTCTGAATCAGTTTTATCAATAATCAACATTTTATCAATTATATCAATTTCCTTGATCAAATCCTATTTCATCATTTTCAATTATTCCTTGGGTTAACCATTTTATCCTAAAGCTTTTATTTAATTAAAATGAATATTTCCTCCCCTTTTAATAAATAAAAAGCCCCCACTTTTCCTCTTATCCTAAGTTTCACAAATAAAGCATCATTCTTATTTTATAAAAAAAAAGAAAAAAAAGTATTTTTTGTCTCATATGGACACAAAAGTCAACTCCTATTTTCCTATTGGAAGATATTTGTGCACAAAGATCAAACTTCCATTTTTCTCCACCGTTGATTAAGTCTTTTGCCTCTTAATCTCAATGGTCCATTCCTTTTCATTTCTTATAAAAGGAGAGCTCTCTTCCTCATTTGCATATCCATCTTTTTTATGCTAATGTTATGCTGCAGGTTTTCTAAATCACTTTGGAGCTATCTTTGAAGACATTCTACATCAAGCTTTGAAGACTCTCTTTTCATTGTTGCATCTCATTTAGTTGCATATTTTATTTGTTTTATTGCATAATCATGGCATATTAGCTTAGTTTCCTTTTATGCAATAGATTAGCTTCACATAGCTTAATTAGGGGGATTGTAATCCATTGCTATTTTCTTTCATGGTTGCATTGTACTTTCATTTTGATAGACTAATCTTGCATATTCATATTAGTTTGCATTGCATTTGCATACTTTGATTCAATTTGGGGATTTTGGCACTCTTGCCCTAGTCTTCAATTTTATGAATCTCTCATTGTATGGTTGACTAGCAAGGTCACTAGTTTATAGCTCTAGCTGAGAGCAAATTTATCAAAGTCCCTTGCAACTCCATGCATAGAGAGCTATGAATCAATTTTTGAGGCCTTATTGTTGAGTGTCCTTGAATGTAATGATTCATAGAAGTGTGGTCACATTTTGATCCATACATTTTTGGTGCCCACCGTGGGGCAAGACGGCTCTGTTTTATCCTTATTTTCTTGCATTTCTATTGCAGGTTTCGGCTTTTTTTTCTTTTTTTTGTGATTTTCGTACGCTGTCCGTACTTTTGTGCATCACTGTTGCAGAAACTTGCGTGAGGTTTCTCATTGTATCCCGTGAGGATCTGTTGTCTGTAGCATTTCTACGCGTGACGAAGCACTTTTCTCACGTGAGCATGGTATTTTCTCGCGCGAGCCTATGTACTTTCTCACGCAAGCTGGCACACATTCTCGTGTAGGCTTGTGATTTCTCACGCGCGGTTCTATACTTTTTGACGCGAGCTTGTGCGTTCTCGCGTGCAGTTCAGTACTATCTCGCATGAAATTCTGGGACAAATAGAGACCAAAATTTTAGATTTGTCAGTTTTGTTTGCTATTTTTAGTTTTTCTAAATTTTTGAAAATTTTAGCGTTTTCAAATCCGTGCCACTCTAGAAAACGGGCACCCATTTTTTGAATTTTTTTGCAAATGGTATCAAAAGTTTAAGTGTGATATATCGTTGGAAAGGTTTTTCTGAGCCTAATCCAACCATAATGGTTTCATTTTCAGATTTTGTCATTTGATCAGTTATTTTTATAGATTATCTGATTTTTCATGTGCTAACCATTGTTAGATTTTAGATTTTCCTAACCCTTGTTGGTCTAACAAGTTGTTTTGTAGGTGCTCTTACTTGAAGGAAATTGATACATTGCATGTCAAAGAGGGCTACTAATGGTTTTTGTAGGGCTGCCCTAAGCATAGAAACCAAATCAAGTGCTTATTTAATTACTTTCTTTATTGAGTGCGGCATATACTAGTTGTTTTATTTCATAGGCACTTAATACCTTATTGTAAGAATTTTGAGGTGGTAGGAGAGTATGCTCTTCACCCTTGTGGTGAAATAGAAATCTTGACCCATCTTGGGATTTTGAAAGCAAGGGGGTAATTGAATCTTTGCTTGGTGTGTTTGGGAGAAATTCTTGAGATAGGGGAGTATGCTCTTCACCCTTGTGGTGAACCAAAAACCTTGAACCTCAAGAGTTAATCCACTCTTTGTTTAGTACAGAAATTCTTTAGCGGGCTTGCTTTTGAGCAATCAAGAGGAACGACCCAAGTGGGGACAAGCCTTTTGCCGGCTATTCCAACTCACTATAATCTCAAGGCTATCGAGGACACAAAACTTTGGTAGACATAACACTTGTCTTCGCTTGATGTGAGTAGCTCATGGGATTGCAACCATGGGGAAAGCATTGAGAAAGAATGCTTAAGGTACTCTTGAGGCCGCGAGGTCCTAGTCTTTTATGAGGAGCAAGAGGGGTGTTATGAATGGAAGCCCTTACTAAGAACCATAGGTTAGAAGCCACCTTTATTTAGCCGCTTATCTTCTTAGTGCAAGGATTGATCCAAGTGGACTAACCCGGATCACCCCAAGATACTCACCATATGTGTCCCTTTGGTTGTGTTGTTTAACACTTCCACGACAAAGCCAATATCTCTTGTGGGCAACCACTTGGTGTGAGGTAAGGGGGCATCAAGTTGTGGGCTAAGTTGGCAAGTATTGAGCCTTGTCTTGTAGGTAGATATTGCTTGAAGTGTTTTTGAATGTGCTAAACCAGTGTAAACATTCTCAACATACAAATAATCAGTAGCATTCATAGGGTGCTTTTTCAATTTTGATATCACAAGTGTTTGTCTTGGCAAGGTTTCTTTTGCCCTTGTTTCAAGTGTTTCAAGACATGTTTGATCCCCTACTGTTTGCAAACCTGTCCAAATACTGTTAAATTTGTGATTTCAATCAGACATTTTCACCCTCAGATCCAGACATTTGAAATCAGACCTTAAAAACTCAAAATTTTGCACACATTTGGTCAAAAACTACATCAGCATCATCTGTTTAAGAGAGAAATATCGTACGATAGTTCGCACTAGACTGTCACCTGTCAGTTTTGAGGTCTATCACCTGGCATCGTGCGAAGTATCACCTGGTCTTAGGTATATCACCTAGTTTTCTGGAGTCTATCGCCTAAGAATTTTCAGCAATATTCTTAGTTTCAGTCATTAAGTTGCTTTTAGTATGACCTGACCTTTGAGTAGGATATATGATCTTGCTGTTAGAGACCTGTTTTGACTACAAATTTATGATTTTAGCCTTCTAGGGATCATTTCAATTGATTTATAAGGTTACCTTGAAAATAATTTGGCGAGTCAGAAAGATATTCCTAGTGAAAATTTTGTTTTTAGAATTGTTGATTACACCCTTGGAGAATTCTGATCCTGCTATTGTCCAAATCATTTTCATATATCTCAATTTCAATTTGAATTTTGGCTAAGTCCAACCTCCTGATTCAAAAGTGCAAGGGTATTCACCCTTTGATTTGAAGCACCTCTTTGACAGTGTTGGTGATGCCTTTTATTTTCTATCCTTTTCATTTTCTCTTTGGACAATAGAGAATCTTAATTATCCTAGGTTGGAATTGACACTTTGAGAGATTGACCCATCACTTAGAATCTCTTTCTTTCATGTCAGTTACTACAAGATATCAAGTGAATCAAGGGAAAAGACCCCCAGTTATCTTTAATCAGTTACCACCAATTAGAACACGTCAACAACGTAAGGAAAAGGAACCCCTCTTTGATCAGTCCCCTAGGAGTCAACTAGAGGTTGAGGCTAATCCTTGTGAGGAAGGTACACCTAAGACACACTACTCATCAGGAACAAACATGAGTTTCTCAAATATTAAGAACTCTAGAGAAGATATTAACCGCAATCTTCAAAACATGTTTTCAAGTTTCAGACATAATGATGATGATGACCTCAGATATAGTCCACCAATGTCACCTCATGATAAATCAAGATATTGGGATTCTCAACAAAGAGCAGAAAGACACCATAGGCATAGTTCTTCGGAGTCAGGATCCCCACAACATATTGATCACAACAATAATTCAGAATACCATGTCAATGTGACCAACTTATTCAATGCATCAGGACCTTCATCTCCAACTAAGGAAAATTCTTGGCATACTAATGCTAGATTGAGGACTATTGAAAAGGCTAAGCAAGCTTATAGAGATGAACAAGTCACGAAACAAGAAAAACTTAGGAGATTGGAAGAGGAAGAGAAAGTCTTGTTAGAAATAAAGAAAAGAGCATTGCAAGAAGAAGAGGATAAGTTGTATGCACGACAAATTCAAAGACAATTTGATGGAAGACGGACTAATAGTGGAACCAATTCTCCACCATCAACACCCTCTCAAAGTCCTAAGACTAGAAGGAGGTCTAGGACACCTTCAAGATCACCAAGTCCAAGAGGAAGAAGAGTTTCAAGAGTTGATCACAATAGGAGAAATTCACCTCCTAAACTTTCTAGACAACCCTCCCAAAGAGTGCATCATACTTCACAACATGGGGGGAGGTATGTTAATTTGGACACCTTAGACTTCATGGCTATTCAACAAGAACCTTCATTTCAAGCCTACGTTGAAAGGTATGTGGAACAAAATAAAGATCAATTCTTAGAAAGTCTAATTAATAAGGATGCAAGAGTTCCCTTTGATTTTGATGTGGATAGAAAGGTAAAGAACCAAGACCCATCCACAAATGAAGTGATCAAACAATTGCAAAGAGATGTGGACAACATGAGAGCTCCCAAAAGTACTTTCAACTTAGATTCTATTTGTCCCAATCCTATTGACAAGAGTGTTGTAATGGTTGACTTTCCTAAGAAGGTGGATTTTCCTACCTATGACAAATATGATGGCATTGGTGACCCCCATGATCACGTAAGGCAATTTTACATCATGAGCTTCTCTTTCCACCATGAGGATTCATACTTAATGAGATTATTTCCTAAAAGCCTCAAGGGGCAAGCAATGGAGTGGTTCACTAACCTTACTCCTCCAGTCAAGACATTTAAGGAACTTGTGGAAAGATTTGTACAACATTTTGCCTATAATTTAACACGATCTATCACAATGCTTGATTTGTGTAAACTAAAACAAAATCAAGGAGAGTCATTTGTTGCATTCTTGCAAAGGTGGAGATGTTTATGTGCCAAGTACCCAAGGATAATTCCAAAAGAGGAGAGAATTGACATTATTGTGAGTAATTTGGTCCCAGAGTTAAGATATGAAGTCAAAAAGATTCCTATCAACTCTTTTGACACTATGGTTGAGGTGGCATGTTGCATTGAAGATGTTTTAAAAGAACAAGGAATTTTGGCAAAATCAACAAATAATACCAATGGCCAAAACAACAATAGTGGAAATAAGGACAAAAAGAACAATTATTGGAACAAGAATAAACAAGTGGTTAGTGATGGTGTTGTTGATGCACCTCAACCTAAAAGTGAAGTCCTTAATCTTTCCAAGGCGGTACAAGCCATGAAACTTCAAATGTCTTCAGAGCAACAAGAGGGCAGATCAAAGAATCAAGGAAAGCCTAAGACTAAGAAGAGGTAGTTCACAAAGTTGGGAGATTCTTATGCTGACATTTTCAAAACTCTTATTGCTCATAATTTAGTACAACCTCAAGACCCTTCGAAATTCCGCATTCCAGATCCAAAACCATATTGGTGGAATGAGAAGGTGTATTGTGTGTATCACAATGGAATTGGGCATGATATAGAGAATTGTTTCAAAATCAAACATCTTGTCCAAGACCTCATTGAGAATGGTAGATTGCAAGTGGATGGTTTAACCTCAAATTCTGATCACAAGGCTTTTAAAGAACCCTTGCCAAAGTATGAGAAGGGAGAAGGTTCCAACAACAATAATAAGAATGGCAAGGCAACAATCAACTATACATACACTAAAGCTGATAATGTGATCAACATGCTTGAGGTGGTTGAAGAAAATGTCAATATGATGAGGAGAAAGGATTCTTATGGTTATGATGATGGTTCAAAGAAAATGCCTAATGAAGGACCCATAGTTGTGTTGAGAGGACCTAACTCACGTAGGGAGTCTCAGTCTCTTCATGCTGTCACTAAGAGTCAAGTTAGTCAACCTCCTATTGTCATTAGAGGTCCTAATTCCAGCAAGCCTAGACAGTCTTCATCTAAGCAAACTCCCTCTAAATCTGTTGTTGGCCCCGAGCTTAATTACAACCTTGTTGATCAACTTCAATGCACGCCACCTCAGATTTCTATATTTGAACTTTTGGAATTGTCCCCAAGGCATAAGCGTGTCCTTGAGGATGCTTTGGAGTGGCTAGTGTCCCTAACAACTTATATATTGATCAATTCCAGAATACGGTCAACCATTTGGCTAGCCCTCATTACCTCACTTTCTCAGAAGAAGACGACAAATCGATCAGTCACCCACATAACTTGGCCTTACACATAGAAGTCATGATTCATAAAACCTGTGTTAGGCATGTATTGATAGATGGGGGTGCAGGGCTAAATATTTGTACCATGAGTTTTTTGAAGGCTCTAGGATATTCTGAAGAAGTCATTGACATGAGGAAAAAGATCACAATCAAGGCATATGATGAAGCAGAAAGAAGTTCCAAGGGATTGGCCGTTTTGCCTATTCGCATTGGCCCAGTAGAAAAGGATATCTTATTTCAAATTTTTGATGTTGGACCTTTAGCCTATAACATTTTTCTAGGTAGGCCATAGATTCACGAAATGCAAGCGGTCCCATCAACATATCATTAGTGTGTTAATTTTCCTCATAATGGTGTAGAAATTTGCATACTAGGAGATAGTACTTTGTCAATTAATAACATTTCTGCTGGATCACATGTACCTTTGAATAGGGAAGCTGACAATTCTAGTATTTCACTTGAGCAATGTCAGGAGAAGTTTAAAACCATAGATCTTGGGATGGGAGATTATAAAATTGATTCTTTTACAAAATTGTCGATCTCTCCTAGGTCCTATGGGAAACCATCACCAGATATGAAACCTTCATCATCTGCAATGACATTATTTGGAAAGTTTGTTGATTCTTCAGTTCCTATTCAGGTAGAGAAAGAGGAAGTTGCCGTAAGAGACTGGATCTATCATGAGGAAAAGTACCAACACAATGAAAATTTTGCTCCTTCACCTAAAGTTTATGGTAGAGGGTACACATTAGTAAAGAATATGGGATATTTGGGACATGGTCCCCTTAGTCATAGATTGGATGCCAAGTCTAAGCCATTGGATCATGCTTTATTTGCATGACGCAACAAATCCACAGTGGGTTTAGGTTTTGAAAGTGATAAACCAAAAGGTACTGTTGTCCTAGTTGTGACGAACAGTGATTTTGATTCTGAATACACACCTAATCTTTCTAACCAACAAGACATGAAAGAAGATTGGGTGCCTTCAACTGATCTCCTTTGGGGAGAATTTCAAAATTTGACAACCGATAGTCCGCCTATCCCAGCTGCAATGAATAGCGACTATAGGAATGGTAGATTAGCCATGGAAAGTGTCGTTACCCCGACTGCGACGGGTGATAATGATTCAAATACTTTTGGGGTTCAACAAATTCCTAAAGAAGGGGAGATTCTTCAAAATTGTGAAGCTTCTACATCACAAGGCCCAAATGTTGAAAATTCAGAAACAAATTCACATGAATTTGAATGGGATTCACTTTCAGATGTGACCATAGACTTGGACGTTGATGTTATTCAAGCATATAATGCCCAACCCGATGTAGTTGATGAGCCTAGTGTGGGGCTAAAGGACTGGACTCCTCGAATCGCCTTAGTGGATGATACTTCGTTAGGAAGGACGAACCCTGATTCGGGTACTTTAGAAGGGAACTTGATAGATCCTGAATAGATGGTCACCAAAAATGATATCCATCACATTCACAATGTTGAACCAGTCATAGACCTACCTATTGTCAACCACCATTTAATTGATTGGTCTCAAATTTCACAAGAGCCACAACTATTGACTTTTCAGAATGACTATGAGATCGCATGTTACCTTAATGCCATTGAGCCAGTAGAGTCTTCCACCAGTGAGCCCACTACAAGCATGACTGAGCCTGATATTAAGTACCTCAGTCACAAAATAAAAGAAAAAAAGAAAAAGAATAGGTGTTCTAATGGCGAAAACCACTTTGTGGCGGTGTCAAAATTGAAAATAGTAAAAAGAAATGATGTATCCGAGGGTGAAAACCTCTTTGAGGTGCCTAAGGATGAGGTACTTAATAACTTGCCCAATTATTTTCAGGACAGGTCATTAGTGTTGATTGAGCCCACTAAATCAGTTAATTTGAACACAGAAGAAGCTCCTCAAATTGTTCATCTTTCTTAGTCTTTGTTAGAGGAAGAAACAAAGGCATATACACAATTCCTACAAAAGAAAAAGATCAATTTTGCATGGACTTATTCAAACATGCCAAGACTTGACACTAATCTTATCATGCATCACTTATCCATAGCTCCAGGAGTCAAACCAGTGAAACAGAGACTTAGAAAAATGCATCCACATGTAGCTCTCCTTGTCAAAGCAGAATTAGAAAAACTCTTGAGAGCTGGATTTATTAGAGCCATAGATTATGTAGAATGGATCTCAAACATAGTATCAGTTTCCAAACATGATGGGTCCATTCGTGTATGCACAAATTTTAGAGATTTAAACAAAGCATGCCCAAAGGATGATTTTCCACTTCCAAATATTGACATGATAGTGGACATGACAGCGGGTTATGAAATATACTCTCTAATGGATGGATTTAGTGGATATAATTAGATTAAGATAGCACCTGAAGATCAAGAGAAAATAGCATTCACTTGTGCATGGGGAACCTATTGTTGGAATGTCATGCCATTTGGACTAAAGAATGCAGGGGCTACCTATCAACGAGCTATGACAACTATATTTCATGACATGATGCATAAGAACATGGAAGATTATGTGGATGATACCTTGGCAAAATCAAGAAACGGGGATACACACCTTAAAGATTTGGAAGTGATTCTAGATCGAATGGAATAGTTTCAACTTAGGCTAAATCCAAAGAAGTGTGCATTTGGTGTCACCTCAGGAAAACTTTTAGGATTTATCATTTCAGCAAAAGGCATAGAGGTTGATCCCGAAAAGGTCCAAGCAATTCTAGATATGCCACCTCCTCAAAATATCAATCAAATGAGAAGTCTTCAGAGACATCTTCAATCGATTAGGAGGTTTATTTCTTAGCTTGCAGATAGAGCACAACCTTTTAATAAAACATTGCATAAAGGAGCCACATGTGTATGGAATGAGGATTTCCAAAAGAGCCTTGATCACATAAAACAATATTTGGCTAATCCTCCAATTTTGATGCCTCCTATTCCAGGGAAACCATTGATCCTATACATTTCAACTACAGACACTTCCTTGGGAGCATTGTTGGCTCAGTTGGATGAAAATGGAAAAGAGAGGGCCATATACTATATAACTCATACTCTTGTGTCATATGAGGTCAATTATAATAACATTGAGAAAGCTTGTCTTGTTGTAGTGTTTGCTTCCCAAAAGTTGTGACATTACATGCTAGCTCATACTACACACTTAATTGCCAAGATTGATCCTCTAAAATATTTTCTTAGTAAGGCTGCTCTCACAGGAAGGCTCGCTAAGTGGATGATGATATTATCAAAATTTGACATACAGTACATTGAAAGAAAGGCCATAAAGGGGCAAGCTATTGCAGACCAACTTGTTGATTTTCCAATAAAGGATAGCATGCCTATACAAGTTGAATTTCCTAATGAACATATATTACATGTCACATCTCGCACCTGGAAAATGTTCTTTGATGGCTCTAATATGCAAAATGGGTCAGGTGCGGGGATATCGTTTGTTTCTCCACATGGATATACTATACCAAAGTCTTACAAATTACTCTTTCCATGTACAAACAATATAGCAGAATATGAAGCATTAACAAATGGATTAAAGATGGCTATAGAATGGAATATCACTGAGTTGCATGTTTTTGGGGATTCACAATTGATAATCAATCAAGTCAATGAAGAGTATCAAACCAAAGATGACAAGTTAATACCCTATAAGAAGATGGTTGATTCTTTGAGATGCTATTTCACTTTTGTGACATTTCAGCAAATCCCTAGGATAGAGAACAAGGCTGCAGATGTTATGGCTACATTAGCTTCCCTTTTGCAATTGGAGCAGCATGAGTCCCGATTTGAGTTCCTGGTGGAAGAACTACATTACCCTATCTTTGATTCACCTAAAAGTCAAGTCATTTGTACCCTTGTCACACATGAGTCCTCCCGATATGGTGCTATCTATTCATATCTTCGTGATGGCATCATCCTTGACACTTTCAACCGTTCTGAAAGTAGAAATCTCATCCGCAATGCCTCTCGCCACACCCTTATTTTTGGTGATCTGTATAGGAGGGGTTTTGATGGGACGCTTCTTAGGTGCTTGGAAAAGGAGGAATCCAACCAAGTGTTAGTTGACATTCACGAGGGCATTTGTGGTAGACATTCTAACGATCTTGCCATGGCCCGTCGATTGCTTAGGGCGGGGTATTACTGGCCCACAATGCAAGCAGATGCAGTAGCTTTCTCTAAGTCCTGCGAGAAATGTCAAAAACATGGAAACCTGATTCATGCTCCAGGTAGGGAGCTAATTCTTTCTGTTTCTTATTGGCCATTTCAGCGCTGGGCCTTTGACCTTGTTGGGAAAATTCACCCCAACTCATCAGGTGGACATAAGTTTATCATCACAGCTACTGATTATTTCACGAAGTGGGTAGAGGCAATACCTCTTTCTGTCACCTCAGGCAAGACTATTTCACTCTTTATTCTAAATCACATTATTTGCCAATTTGGAGTGCCCTCTGAGATCATTACTGATAATGGAGGACAATTCAAGAATAAGGACCTCAAGCATCTATGCAAAAAGTTTAAAATCAAGCAACATTGGTCCTCTATTTACTTTCCACAGGGAAACGGACAAGCAGAAGCCTCTAATAAAACTATTTTCAAGATTCTTCATAGGACAGTACACAAGAATGGTAGGAATTGGCACTTACAAATTAATCCAGCGCTATGGGCTTACAGAACAAGCATTCGCACACCTACGGGAGCCACTCCCTTTGCCCTTACCTATGGCGCTGAAGTAGTATTACCTTTAGAAGTAGAAATCCCTTCACTCAGAGTTTCTCTCAAAGGTTTGATTATAGATGAGGATTATCATGCCATGAGGTTATAAGAACTAGAACTTCTAGATGAAAAGCATAAATCTTCCTTTGATTTTATGAGAGTATATCAGAAGCGTATGTCCAAGACATTCAACAAGAAGGTTCGCCCTAGAGAGTTTCAAGTAGGTGATCTCATTTTGTGAGAGAACCCTAAGAATCAACAGAACAAAGAACAAAAGGGCAAGTTCAAACCTAATTGGCTTGGACCATACATTATTATAGCAACTTTTGGTACAGGTGCATATTTACCGTTGAATGAAGATGGAGAACAGCTCCCTGAGCCCATCAACATTTTGCACCTAAAGAAGTTCTATCCTTGATGCCCATTTCTATATAGGGGCATCCTTTGTACATATTTTATGATCCTGAAAAAATTCTAAAAAATTGATATATGATGCTGAAAAATCTTTAAAAGTATAAAAAGTCCTGAAAAAATACAAAAAATCAAAAAATGCAAAAATTCAAAAAAATAGAAAAAGTGCCTTGGTGAAAACCTGGAAACAGGTGTCTTGGTAGCAAAAATATAAAAAAAATTTTAAAAAAGAGAAAAATTGCAATAAAAATCCAAGTGGTGAAAACCTGAAAATAGGCGCTACTTGAGGCATTTGCACTCCTATTTGTTAGAATGCGTCCTCAACACTAAACCTTTCTCCATCATGTCTTGACCTTATTTGGCATAGTCTGGAATAGGTCTTTGTTTTTGTCTAGGGGGCATAATTGTTTGCATAGGTCCTTTAGGTGCGTTTGTCTCTGGGGGCATTTCACAACAAGTGTTTATCAAACACCACCCCAAACAGTATTTTTCAACACTACTCGTGTGTCAAGTGTTTCTTAACACTTATCAGATGTCTTACCCAATAGTCCAAGTGTGATGCAATATTTCTCATTGGCAGATGTGATAACCAGAGTTTGACTCTATGACCAACACACACGCACTTAAACAATCAACTTGTTGAGATATGTTGACTTTATTTTTTTCTTTGTGTGCTTTTTATAAGGATTTCTTTGATGAGTGGTCTCTCCCTGCGAAATTTTTGATGATGCATAGCTAGAAGACTGAGGGTATAAGAACATGTTTTATTTCTTTATCTGCTTGTGGGTATATTTCGTTGATCCTAACTGTCATGAGCATTTATGCTAGTCTTACTTGACACTACGGATTGACAAGGTATTATCCTTGACTGTTTTGCGAGTGCATGCTTCTAGTTATCCTAACTTTCATGTGTCTTGATACAAGCATAATCTCGCCATATCAAACTTAGGTAATCTCACTGCATTAGTCATCTTGACCTCTATGTCTTTGATGCCTAGGTGAGATTTCCACATTTTTATCTGATAAAGATCATATTCCTATCCACATAGTTATGCTAGTGTGCATTGTATGATCTTACGACGCTACCAATAATGCTCGATGATGATAATTAAATGTCTATAGGCATTGTGACCTTGCAAGTCAACCACTTTCATAGTAGCTTGCATTTTTAGGTTCATGTTAGTTTAGTTTTGCATCTTGCATATGGAGAGAGCTCTCATTTTTATCATCTACGGACTAGTTGGTCAACTGTGCTCATTTTTTGATTCTTTTAGATCATATCTTTCATTTCTGGTCTTTCATATCACATCATTTTCTATTCATTTTCAGACTCAAAATCAAAATTTGAGTCGCGTTTCCAAGTTCTTCTACGCAGTTGACTGACCTTTTGAGACATAATTCTTCGATCTTTGATAGAATTTATTCCTTCCATGTCTCTCAAATTTTCTAGTCTTTCATTCGCTCTATTTCTAGTCTTCTATTTCTTTTCTTATCATTCATCATTGGGGCATGTTTCATTGCCTAATGGTTATCCTGTTATCATTTATCTTTGATTATGATTTCATTTCGATTTGATCATCTTTTATCGATTTGTTGTTCTCCTCTATTTGATTTTGATTTCGATTCTGAGGGGGTAGTATCTATGGGATTCTCATCCCCGATTCTTTGATTTTCCTAATTTAGACATCTTTTGTGAACTTTTGCTCAAATTTGATATTCTTATCTCTTACTTTGAATGCGATCTCGAATCGACCTCATGTTCAAAGACCTTTATTTATGTTTTATCCAGATGTGATCCCAAATCGATCTCACATTTGAGTTGTTTGTGATCCCAAATCGATCTCACATTGCAACTTCATTCTTTGACTACTTATGTTCCCAGATCGATCACACATTAGTCAAAGAGGGGCTAATGTATGCACCAAAAAATGGTCGCCTAGACTTTGGGCCCCATTTATTCGATTTATTTATCTCTGAATCAGTTTTATCAATAATCAATATTTTATCAATTATATCAATTTCCTTGATCAAATCCTATTTCATCATTTTCAATTATTCCTTGGGTTAACCATTTTATCCTAAAGCTTTTATTTAATTAAAAGAAATATTTCCTCCCTTTTTAATAAATAAAAAGCCCCCACTTTTCCTCTTATCCTAAGTTGCACAAATAAAACATCATTCTTATTTTATAAAAAGAAAAAAGAAAAAAAGTATTTTTTGTCTCATATGGATACAAAAGTCAACTCCTATTTTCCTATTGGAGGATATTTGTGCACAAGGATCAAGCTTCCATTTTTCTCCACCGTTGATTAAATCTTTTGCCTCTTAATCTCAATGGTCCATTCCTTTTCATTTCTTATAAAAGGAGAGCTATTTTCCTCATTTGCATATCCATCTTTTTTATGTTAATGTTATGCTCCAGGTTTTCTAGATCACTTTGGAGCTATCTTTGAAGACATTCTACAACAAGCTTTGAAAACTTGCTTTTCATTGTTGCATCTCCTTTAGTTGCATACTTCCTTTGTTTTGTTGCATAATCATGACATATTAGCTTAGTTTCCTTTTATGCAATAAATTAGCTTCACATAGCTTAATTAGAAGGATTGTAATCCATTGCTATTTTCTTTCATAGTTGCATTGTACTTTCATTTTGATAGACTAATTTTGCATATTCATATTAGTTTGCATTGCATTTGCATACTTTAATTCAATTTAAAAATTTTGGCACTCTTGCCCTAGTCTTCAATTTTATGAATCTCTCATTGTATAGTTGACTAGCAAGATCACTAGTTTATAGCTTTAGCTGAAAGCAAATTTATCAAAGTCCCTTGCAACTCCATGCATAAAAAGTTATAAATTGATTTTTTAAGCATTATTGTTGAGTGTCCTTAAATATAATGATTCATAAAAGTGTGGTCACATTTTGATCCATACACATACCCCACGTGCCCGCCACAATGGTCGTATGAGA
Source organism: Chamaecyparis obtusa (assembly GCA_027943335.1). Taxonomy (NCBI): domain Eukaryota; kingdom Viridiplantae; phylum Streptophyta; class Pinopsida; order Cupressales; family Cupressaceae; genus Chamaecyparis; species Chamaecyparis obtusa. Next base: position 374,405 of record BSBK01011480.1, read on the forward strand.
AGCTATCTGATCACGATCCATCAGTCTTGCCAAACCAAAATCCCCCAACTTGGCACTAAAATTGGAATATAACATTACGTTGCTTGCCTTGACGTCTCGATGAACAACACGCTGCTCTCAATCTTCGTGGAGATAAACAAGAGGCGACGTTATGTCACAGGCGACACTATATCTTCGGTCCCACTGCAGAGTCTCCTCCTCCTTCCCAAAAATATGTTTATCCAGACTACCTTTTGGCAGGTATTCGTAGACCAGAAGTAACTCTCCTTTTTCATGGCACCATCCTAAAAGCTGCACAAGGTTACGATGCCGGAGCTTACTGATTGTTTTAACCTCGGAAACATACTCCTTTCTTCCTTGTCTAGAACCTTGCTCTATTCTTTTTACAGCCACCGCCTCCCCCGTGCCAGGCAAGATGCCTTCGTAAACACTGCCGAAGCCGCCTCGCCCAAGCTTCTCCTTGTCGCAGAATTTTCCTGTCGCGGCACTGAGCTCGGCGTAGGAAAATCTTCGGGGGCCGTGAGAAAAACATTCATCCAGCTCCGCATCGCTTTCTCCGCTCGCCTCACCTCCTCCTTTGATTTCTCTCAAATACTGCCACCACCTAGTTAGAATGAAGCCACATAGGACCACGACAACGAAGAACACACATATCAGAAAAGCTTCGACAGAAAATCTGTTTTTAACATGATTTGTAAGTCCATCGGTAGCAGGTCGGATTTCCCACAAATATTCAGAAGAAAAATTCCAAACTTTTACAGTGTGTGTCTCTGTGAAATCTCCAGTGGAAGCCGAGAAGCCAACCTTGATGTTATGTGGTAGAGAGTTGCGCAGATCTATAGGATAGGAAACCAGCGGGCTTTTGGGTTTAGAAGAATTACACCAGAGAAAGACATGCAGTATCTTTTGTACACCGTCATAATCTACCCAGGCATCCCATGTTCCGTTTGTGAGATTTTGGTTGGAAGTGGAATTGAATATACTGGATTTGCTGAGTGAAACATTGACCTCTGAGAAAATCCGATTGACGTTAATCCCAACATGATTGTCATCAGGATCCCATTCATTGTTGTAAGTATCAAACTCCACAGCAACCATCTGATAGAACGATCCTTTATAGGTTGTCTCATTAAACAAGCCATGTAATCCGCCATAAACGTTCTCTGGTGGCTCCAACTCGAATGGTGCCATGAAGAACGCAAGTCCATCTCCATGATCATCGTATTTATTGTTGTTCAGGTCAATATTGAATTGAAAGTGGGTTGAAATATTTGCCAGAGCCGGAGAGGATCTATCCCATAGCGGAATACTTTCATGATAATAAGCCCAGCCGGAACTGTTCTTAAGGTTTCCTGATGCTTCATTTCTTGTAAGCTGCAGGGCTCCTTGATTGCCCTCTTGATATGTGGCATCATTTTCTCTTTCTATATCTGTCATAGGAGGGAAGTTAAAGGTAACATTTCCTGCATGCGATGATAATAGAAAAGAAGCAACACAGCAGAAGAAAATGAAGGCCGGTAGAGGGTGACAGAGCTTGGCCATCCGAATATGTGATTTACAGGATCTTAGAAACTACTGATATCTTCTACAATCCTTGCTTGATTGTCAATATGATACCAAGGGTATATTTGAAGTATACTAAGTATAGCTAGCGTGTTTCTAACATAGCAATATAATTTTGCTTAATATAGAAAGAGAGTATGATCATTAGTGAAATTATTACACAATTGGTATTTATTTTATTTATAGTTGGGTAATTTCATTTTTTCTTTTTTATAACAGAATATCTTTTTATTGTATATTTATTTATTTTAGTCCCTTTGATTGCAAGAAAGTTTGGTCGATGTCTTCAATACGTTTTCCTTATCTTGCAATCGGTCAGCCGATTCCATTTGGGCATACGAACGTACACATAGGGTTCTCCGTGTTGCCTTACATTTCATTATTTTGCTTTCACGGATAAGACCTACCGATTTGTTAGTAATGATTGGCCTTCGATGAGACGCAGGTTTCATCGAGACCTTCGTTGACATATGAAGAGCACAAGAATTTTTTTTTCGATATCATGGAATATGGAATTCCTCGTGGAATTCCTCGTGGAATTCCTCTTGACATAACGAACGAAACATATCGAAGACGTTGAAATTCTTGGGGGTTCTTGTTGTGACATTCGATTCAGTCTTTTTCAAGGCAGTCAGGCATAGTCCACACAATGCCGGATAGCATAAACGTCCAATTTTTCGTATAAAATTTTAATGCCCCGTTTGATTGTTTTCTCTAATAGTGCTTTGTAATATTATGATCCGGAATAAGACTACTTTAGCTTGTTTTTATCCTTATCATTTATTTTGATTATTTTGATCTAGTTCTATACTAGCAATTGTACCTTGGTGTACAATAGGTACGCTGAACATATGTGAAGTGTAGCATAAAATGTATTTTTTTTTCTAAGTTTTGTAGAGTTTGTATAACATAAATTATTAAAATTATAAATAATTTATTAAATGCATTCAATTTTATGGTCAATTATATTCAACTTTGTCCAGTAATGCTTACCATTATCTGTAGTTAAAAATATCTAACTTATACAAATGCTATCATTATTTGTAGTTAGAAATAAAAAATAAAATTTGGTCGCTTCTTATATAGACCAAATATAGAAATATATCCATCAATATCAATAGCTATCCAACCATGTCAAACAAATTGTAGATTTGTAAAAAAACTTTTAATTTTGTAGGAGTCACATTATAGACCAATATTCTTAATAGATTCTAATCTTAATATAACACACATTAAATCTAATTATAATACTAACCTTAATTCTAATATTAATGGAATCTTAACTCTCACACTATCTCTAACCCTAATTTAAATCTTAGGAACACTAACTATAATGTAATTGAACTCTAATGCTAACCCTAACCCAAATTCAAGTATAACTCTAACCACTCTAACCTAAAGCTTTATCCTAGAATGGTAATCATGTACTTGAGTCCTAACAACAATTGTAACGATAACCAAGTTCTATTACCTGCCCTACCCTAACCCTAGCATAAGTCTCATCTGAGAATGAAAATCTTAATTTTAACCAACTTTTGACCTTAAGCTAACTTAACCCCATCCCTACCTACAATTAATAAGTAGTGCATATTATTAATCTTGGTATATATTATTTAATCTTTAAATTAAATTCAAGATTGTAATTTAATTCATAAAAAAATAGTATTCTACATATTGTAGTAAAATTATTTTATAAAATTTTTATTGAAAATATAATTGTTTGTAATAATATTATGGAACTGAAAAAAATATGTCAAGATTATATCTATTTGGTATACATTAAAACCATCACTCTCTATAATATAAACAAGTGACATGTACTTGTTCATTTCTTATAGTTTGTATGTGCTATCTTTGATATAATATTGAATTCATTTTCTAGTAGACTAATTATTATATTAAAAATTATTATTTGTAAATTAGTATTATTATTATATTATTACTAATAATTAATGATTAAATGGATCTAGTATATTAATTATTATATTAACCTCTAATTTATATTAGATCTACGTAATAATTTGTAATAATTTAAATCCACAATCAAATTATTTAACTATCTATAATTTAATATCATGTCAATATTCATAATAATTATTTCAATGATTATTTAATGTGATTATTTATAAATTATCAATTTGATAGTATAATTATTTACTATTTATAACATTTATAACATTGAAAGTTTAAAAAAATGGCATGTCCATTTGTCTACTCTGTATCTCAAGTTGTAAGAAAAAAGAAACTTTGATTTCTCATATCAAGATTTCTATGTAAAATATATTTTATATACAAATATTTAGTTAAAGGTATCAATAAAAAGAGGAGACATTTACTTACATTTTTTTATAAATGTGAAATGATTTCCAGAATAAATAAATCAACTAAAGATCTCATAGTTGATAAATAACGAACACGAGTTTGCACAAAATATATAGCATTTAAAGCCATCTAATAAAAATATTATTAGAAGTGCTTCTGTGGGACCAAAATACTATGCAATGAGATTGAACTGCTACCCAAGTTGTACGTCATAGTGATATTTATGGACATTTATATATATTTTTTCTCGAGCGTGTATTCATGGTGCAGAATGGACCATCCGCCAAGATGGACCCCTCAATTAAATGTCACTCAATTCATTCGCCGCACAAAACCACAAATAGATATTATTATATTCGAAAGAACGCACGGGCAAGATGTTTTCAATCGTCTTGCACCATTGAGGAGCATTCTTGATTGTTGATAAGATCAATGCGTTTCATATATAAATATAACATGTATGTATGCCTATAAATATAACATGTATGCTTATAAATATAAATACATGTATGTATGTCTATACTTGTATAGATATAAATATAAATACATGTATGTATGCCTATACATGTATATATATAAATATACATGTATATACATGTATAGATATAAATATAATATGTATGTATGCCTATAAGTATACATGTATGTATATTTATGCTTATGCATACATGTTGTATTTATATCTATACATGTATACATATAGGCATACATATATAACCCCCCTTTTTATTTATTATTATTTTATTATTTTTTCATATATATACACTTGTATACTTCTACATATATATACTTAGATAAGCTACTAGTATATATGTGTTTTCTTATTTATTCATTTATTATTATTTTTATATATTCATGTGTATATATATATATATATATATACATGTATATATTTACTTAGTTATTTTTATTTCTATTTATCTTCTCCTTTGTTTTTAATTCTTCTTTTTTGTTCTTTTTTAGACTTTCCCTTTTTGTTTCCTTTTGTGGGTGGTACTTGTTAGTTTTTGGGTGATAGGACATCTTCTCCTTTGTTTTTGCTCAACCTTTGTATGCATTTTTTTAAATTTTTTTCTCTTTGTACCTCTCTATTCTCTCTCCTCTTCCCTTCTCCCTCCTTTTATTACCTCCTAGATCTGCAATCTACCATTTTTTGTTTTTCTTGCTCTCTGGCATCCTGATGATGGATCATGTAGTATGATCCGAAACGTTGATGGTAAAAAAACTCTACACAATCAAATCCAGAAACTAATTTGGGATAACATAAGTGGTTTATTCAATAGTGAAAATGTATATTTATTTATTAATTGTTGTGTTTACAGCTATTGGATTGTTATATAACTTGTACAATAAAATAGCATGAGTCTTCTAGTCTAAAACCTCCTCGACTAGCAGTCAAGGATTAAGCGATATAAATTATTCTTAGGGTATGATCCCAAATTTATCCATTTATGATATCAATGCCTTAAAATCAGTATGAATTGATCCTTCCCAGGATCATTAGAAACTATTCAACGTCACCAAAAAAACAAGGGTCCTTTGATGTTATTTATATACTCGTAATAGTACAAATTTATACCCTGATGTAATTTAAAGTTACATACCTTAAATAAAATATGAATTTTCACATCACCCTCTACTCTACTCAGTCACCACCTACTTAGACTATTAGCCACATTGCATAGATGGTCTAGGATGCTTGCATGCCACAAAGATATTCATGTTTCATACACTTGTCCTATAAATATACAAACATGTAGAAAGCCAATGAAGTATTACACATACCACCCCTATAGTGTAAAATATCATACCACCATCCACCTATGCCAATATTCAACCCTTTTCCTATATAGCTCAATTTATCAATTTTATTTTCTGCTCTGCACAATTTATTTTTCTCTCTCTTGGCTACATTTCACTTCTTAACTCATTTTGTCTCTCTTGCTTCACAATTTGGTCTTCTGTAGCATCTTTACCTTTATCTTATTGTATTTGGGTGAATTTATTGTAATATATTTATCTTTATATAATCACATCTTAGTTTTCTTTCTATTTTTTGTTCACTCCATTGAGAGATCTATTTTATTTTTTACGAGACATCTCTTATCTTAAAACTCTATATTTTATTAATCATATTGTATTATCTTCTTCATATTCTTTTTATTTTCTTTTATTTTTGTCTATTATATATTGTTATCTATTATCTTCATAGCATCACATCTTAGTTGTCTTTCCTATTTTTCCTTCACTACTTTCATCTATCCATAGTAGTCTTGAAGGAGCATCTCTTATCATATACTCCATATTTTATTCATCATATTGTATTATCTTCTGCATATTCTTGTTATTTACTTTGGTATATTGTTATCTATTATCTATCTTGGTTATCTATTAGCGATCATCTATATAGATGTCTTTGGAGGTGGAAACACCAAAATGGAAGTTTAACTATGATAAGATCCCATAAAGCCCACAACCATTTTAATCATTCCTATGTGTGTAACTTCATTAGAGAATCTATTTGGATTAATCAACTGCTCTTCAATTGTAATTTTTTGATTAAGTAAAATAGGTTTTACAGGGTTCCTGAAATCTACAGCATTTTAAAAATGTTTCAATAAAGTTCAGAGCATAACAAAAGCAAAATAGTCGAAGAAGCAGGCCACAAGCAAGCCAAGATTCAAGCTACCACATTGAAGGAGAAGTCAAAATAGAGAAAAAAAAAATGGGACAAAAAACAAGCACCAGGGAATAGGGTCAAGAAAGGTTCCTGAGCATTACAATAGCATTGCTTTCGAGAAGCTCCATCTTCTCAGCTGCCTCTTTGATCTTCCGAATGTCATGGGAACCATTATCAGCCAAGTTTTTCTTTGATTTGGCTCTGGTTCTCTTACCCTAACCTTCATTGGGCTTCTCTTTATTATCCTTAGTAGTCCTCTACTCGTCTTTGTTGTCCATATTCTCTTACATTTCTTCTATGAGCAGCTTGATATGCTCATTGGAGGCTTTGAGAATGTTGAAGTTTTTCTCTGCTATGCCTTTAAGAGTTTCCTCTAGGCTTTTCATTTTTCCTTCCATATGATTGATCCTAGAATCTAAGCTATGCTTGTACTCTGTGGCTTTGTTATCCTTTTCTACCATGCTCTAGATTTTGTCCTTGAGATCTTCAAGTTTATGGAAGAGCCATTTGAAGGACCTAAACTAGTCTAGCATGCTATTCTTAGCATTGTTTAGGAGATTCATCTCCATTTCCCTAGCCTTGTCACTGAGGATGACCAGAGTGGGGTCAATCAAATCCTCCTTCTGAATTTTTCCATCGATGTCCTTGAGGATTTCAGGGTTCACAGCTTCCCCGATGATCCCCATCCGCACTGTGTCCATATTGAAGTTCCTCCACACTTTTTTTTCCTTTTCCAAAGTCTTAACTTTGATACTCCCCAGACTGGTTCTTTTCTTCAGAGATCTCTTGCATATTGGGGGAATGGGTAAAGGGGCTACCCTGGTCTTCTTAGGGCTCTTCAATATTAGGGTCTTGAGCATTATCTTTGGCTCTTGAAGGGATAGGGGGAGAGTTGTCATTGCTGATAGTGAGGTCAATAGAGAGATGGCCCGAGCTTTCCCCTCTGGTATTGAATTTTTCCCCTTTGGCATGTTCAGTCTTCTTACTGGCCTCTCCTTTAGAGTTACCCTCTCTTCATCTATATTCATATCTTCATTATTGTCATTATATTCCTCGTCTGAGGGTATCTCCTTTCTGTCCTACATTTTGGAGGGTTTTTCTTTTTTGGCCGAGCTCGAAAGTCTCTTTTTTGAGGACCCCTATTTCAGTTTTTTGATCTCTTCTTCCTCGCTATCCTCATAGTGCATGCCCTCACTGTTTCCTTCCGAGGGAATGTAATCCAACCCAAAAGCATCACTTTTTTTATTTTTCTTCGTGATCTCCTTTCCCAAAATTTGGGCTTTAAAGAATTCATATATTAACAGTAACAGGCCCTCGTGCAAGGCAGGGTTAGCTATGTTCTTCTCCCTAAAACCATTAATATTATCATTTATTGAGGAATAAAGGTAGAAAGTGATGGATGTACACTCAAAATGTGCACTTCTCTAAGTCTTTGGTTCCAAGAGAATCCATGAATTGGAAGCCTTGAGAAAGTGACTTAGAGCTCCCTAGGCATGGAGTGTAAGGGTGTTTAGAGGGCTCTTAGCTAGAGCTAATAAGAATATAACCTGTCTTGTAAACCATGCAATGGGAGATTCAAAGAGACAAGGGAAAGAATGGCAATATCTTCAAGAATCTTGATGAAAATACAATGCAACTATGCTAGAATGAAAAATACAACTAAGCTATGGAAATGAAAGTGTTGCAAGCCATTACTAATTAAGCTATGTGAACTAAGCTAAAACTTGAAAGGAAACTAAGTTAAGAATGCAATGAAAGAAACTAATCTATAATGCAAGCATGAAGACTAGAATGAGACTAGAATGCAACAAGCTCTCCAAATCTCCAAAGTCACCAAGAAAACCTGCAGCACAACATTAGCATAAAAAGTGGGATCCTTTGAATGAGAAAAGAGCTCTCATTTTAAAGATAAATGGACCATGGAGATTAAGAGGCAAAAGATTTGATCAAGGGTGGAGTTTGAAAGTGGGATCAATCCTTGTGCACAAATCTCCTCCAATAAGAAAGAAGTGTTGACTTTTTGTCCCCCATGTGAGACAAAAAGACCTTTCCTCTTTTTATAAAATAGGAATAATGCTTTATTTGTGCAACTTAGGATAAGAGGTAAGTGGGGGCTTTTTATTTAATAAAAGGGGAGGGAATTCCTTTTAATTAAATAAAGACTTAGGATAAAATGGTTAATCCATAGAATATAATCGAATAAATGATAGAATTAGGATTTGATCAAGGAAATTGATTTAATTTGAAAATATTGCAAAGCATTGATTCAGGAAATTGATAAATTGAAGAATGGGGCCCAAAGTCTAGGCGACCATTTTAGGGTGCATACAATGGATACCTTTATTTTGTGCCTAAAGTGGTTTAGCGGCACAAAGTGCTAGGGCCTTAAGAACAAATTTCCACAGCATTTTCATTCCCTCGAGCTGGTAGTAGGTTCCTGACTTGACTATTGCTTTCTTCTCTTCCTCGTCTCTCATGAGGTCAATGAAGGCATTGTCAGAGATTTTACGGTCCCTATAAATTTTTTTGCCAACTATAGGGATGCCAGTAACTTTTGAAATGACCTCCTCAATGATAGTGAAGGTCTTTCCCTCTATCTCCATGATACCTTTGTTCCAGATTTTCATGAATATATTAGTGACCGCCTTCTTTCTACCATGAAGCCTTTCGATGAAGGTGGTGATTTCCCCTTTTTGCAGAGCATTCCAAACCTTTGTGCATCTCTTCCACTTGACACTGTCATTCTTAGGATCCCTTCTATGTCTTTCCCCAACCATAGTTCTAGCTCAAATTTGGGTATTTCTCTAGTGCGACTGAGAACTATTGATATCAATCTTTCTAGCAACAGTCATTCTTAGCTTTCTTTTTCTTTCCTTTGGGATGGAATAAAATTCTTCAGAATGAATACCCATAAAGCGTGCGGAAGGGATGCAAAGTAATTAGCCTTTATGTCCCTCTAGTACTTGTCATTTATGGAATGACACTTCCAAAAATCCCCATTACTTTTCATTATTATCTTTTATGATTACCTCGGTTCCTTGGATTCTATCCCTATCAAGTAAATCCTTCACTTCATGAGGGAAATCTTTGTCTTGATACCACCTCATCATAGGTTCCTTTTTAACTGCCAGGTTGGCAAACTAGTTAGCGACACTATTGGCTTCCCTACCCGCATTTCTTCGATCATGTTGGATATAGAACAGGACAAGGTGTGGTTGATATTGAAGCATTTGATCATATTCATGGAATCACCTTCAAGCTAGATCTTTTTGAAACCAATGTCATGAGCTAGTTTGGTGACTTGGAGAGCTACACTTGCTTCAGCAAAGTGGTTAGTTTGAGGACAGAGAGGTGAAATGATAGCCTCTAAGCCAAAACCAAAGTAGTTCCTAATATTCCTCCACTTTCCACCTAGCCAAGGTTCCCTTTGGTAGCTCCGTCAAAGTTGGCTTTGGACTAGCCTACTGGGGGGCAGCTCCAAGTGCAATTCTGTCATTTCTCCTGAGTCATGTCTTGGACCTTTCTTACAAAATGATTAGAGCCACCATAGTAATAATGTTTTTCCTTTATAGCAAAGTGAATCTTATCAAAGATTATTTTAGGAGGAGAGGAGAAATCATGGAAAATTTGCTTGTTACGTTCTTTCCAAACTCCTTAGTAGAAGTGAGGAAGGATCCAGGAGCAGAATAAGCAGAAATCTGAATTAAAAATGGTGAAATCCCATTGAGAAAAGATATCTTGGAAAGACATGGGAAAAAACAAGGAAAGGTCCAGGGAAAAGAGGAGATTCTAGATGTTACTTACAAAAGAGAAGTGGATAAATAGGTGATCCACTGATTTTACTTGGCACCTACAGAGCATGCACCTATTGGGGATCTAGAATCCTGTCTTGATGAGATTATCAACTGTGAGGATGTGATTCTAAAGCAGGAGCCAGAAGAAGACATTGATTTTGGGAGTAAGGCCAAGGACCCAAGCTTTAGCCCAAAGTGGTTTAGCTTCTTGAGTTTGAGGTAGCTGAGAGGAATAGGCAGAAGTCATAGTGAAGTTACCATTTGGAGAACCTTCCCAAATGAGCTCATCTTGAGCTGAGGAGAGAGAGACCACGTTGAGGGCTATCATTAGGGGAGCTAGGTCCTAAGAAACTTGGGAGAGGTCGGCCCAGTTATCATCCAATCTATAGTTTCTTGCTTGGGAGTTGTAGGTTTGGGTGCATACTCCCCTCTAGGTATTGAGAGGCTCATAATCTCTTAGGCAACCCCTCTGAAGCCAGTTGTTGTTCCAGAAGTTTATGGACTGGCCATTCCCTATCTTCCATTTTGCCTTGGTTTTAGCCAAATCCTTATCATTGAGGAGGCCACTCCATATGACAGATCCTTTCAGTGTTTTTGTCTCTTAAAATAAGAGCTTTATTGGGTTGTAAGTTCATTTGATTCACATCCTTGTATTTTTTCTTTATTTATGTAACTTATATAATATGTCTTTCTCTCTTCTATTTTAGAATATTTAATTTCTAGAATCTCAATTAGTTCTTGACACTTGTGCCTCAAATTTTCAACCCTATCTATACAAGTCTGATGTGTACTACACTGGCATCCTACACCCATGCTATCATCCTTCACCTATTCTAGTGTCTGAGTCAGTGAGCTCATAGACTTCAACATTTGATCTCTCTAGTTTTCTTTATCCTTTATTATAATAAAAATATCATTATCTATTTTCATAGTATATTTGTATTTGTTTATTGATCTCTCATTATATTTAATTTTAAATCTTTCATCATTTAGTTGTATTGATCCTCCTAGCTCATCAGAGCGCTAGTTGAAGTGAGGTGGCACAAGGGGTAGTTTATCCCTTTAGCCTTTAATAATTCTTGATGTTGCTGAATTTTTCCTTCAACATATAATTGCTAAATTGACATGAAGTAGAGTCCTCTAAATTAATTCTTTCCCTTTTTAAGTGATATTCTCTTCACTGATATGTTAACAATTAATCCTTGTTGTAGTATTGAGTAGAATGAATTGGTTTGGATAGTTGATTAGTTAATATGGTTCTGTTTGATATAAACATTTTATTGCTACTATTGGTGCTAAGAATATTTCTCCACATATAAACATCATGATGCATATATAATGATGAGAGCTTGTGATAGAGTACACCCTAGTCTGCTTGCACAACTTCACTAGGACACTAAATGAACCTAGTACTTCACAAGACCCTGTGCTTTCTTCTAGGATCTTCCAAGTCCTTAATTAGCTATTTTAAGACTTCTTCTACACCTCACTAAGAGTTAACAACCATTGTGCTTCACTAGGGATGTCTACCAACATGTCTTTCACCATTTCTTTTCTCCTTTTTGGTTATCTCCAAATGTCTTTTCCACTCCACCACTTGGAAAGTATTTATAGGGGATATAGTTCCTTTTAGTCTTCTTCTTGGACTTTATATGATCCCATTATATGAGGGTATCATTACCTTCATAGAAAATCTCCTAAATCTCTAGGAATCTTGGCTTTTAGGCCTAGTTCTCCTTCTAGCCCTTCCTGACCGGTTTTTCCCACTTCTTTCAAAACTCTTCCAAACAACCCCCCCAAAAAATATGATATTCAAGTATCCTTTTCAAAGACATAAATTTTTTTGTAGTTCTTGAGGTTCCAAGGTCTCCGTACAGTGGATTCCTACAATTAAAAGCAAATAGGGATAATTGGGCTATTCATGACCAATCAAGTGACTTAAGCTTGAGAAAATACCCAAATAGATTGGGAAAGGCCTAATATTCTTATGATATCTATGTATGACCCCAATGATTACAAAACCACTCTTGTTTTCACTCTACAAATCATACCCCTACATTAAAACACAATTAGATCTCTAACAAGCACCAAATCGAGTATCTTGGACTCACCTAGGGCTTGTCTTTAAAAATAGTTAAACTTATTCCTAAAGCTCCTCCTTAATTATTTATACTATAGAAGGGATCCCCTACCATATTCCCCATTTCCATGATGAAATGCACAGTAGAGATCTATGGGGGAGCTATTTTCCTCAAAACTGTCTCAACAAAACTAGTAAACTGTAACCTAACAAAATATTTTACAAAGCTATACAAATGAACACAAAGAAAATTCTAATCAAAGTAAAATGTACACTAACTAGGTTAACTACAAGAATCTAACTCAATATTGAGTGACTCAATACATAAAGAACTCAAGTAATCAAAGACAAATAGAGTGCACATGAACTTAGTATTACAAAGCAACTTCAGACAAATTGAAACTCTTGTTCATGTCATCTAACCTTGGGAAATGGTCCTCCTCATGGTTTAATATGCCTTATGAATTTTTTTAGGCTGGTTACAATAACTAACGTGTCCACTCATTGAATGGAATCCAAACTTGACACTGTTGTCGAGCAACATTGTAAAGTTGCAAATGTTGTCATGCAACATTTTTGACAACTTTTGGATTTATGCCTTCAACTTAAATATATGACCTATAACCTATCCCAAATGATGTAAAAAAATATTAGAGGCCATGTTAGGCTTAAATAAAAGCTTTTCTAATCTTTTTAGACTTTTAGACCCAAAATCCCAACTTAACTAACTATAACACTCAAACACTTAACCAAAAGAAAAATACTACAATGGATTGAACCTAGTCTAGTCCACCTTGACACCAATAAACAAGACCTTATAAGGTCAAAGAAAAGACTCCTAACTTGGCTAAGGTTAGTACAAGCCACAAAAAAACTTAGAACTAGGAGTTAGCCTAGGTGCTTCTGCACCATCTTGGAAAGTAGTTGGAATGTGTTTGAAGTGAGTGAATTTAGTTTTTTATAATTTGAGTTGCAAAATAGTGGAATTTGTATTTGTTTGAGTAAGATTGTGACTAGGAGTATTTTATGTATGAAATGCATACTTCATATAACACTACATAATTGGTTTTGATGAAATAGTTTTGGAACTAATCTTATAATGTCCTTAGCTTCATTCATTTGAGTTGACACAATGGTTTGAATCTGAATGACATAATTTAAAAGTTCAATTTATTTCTTAAACTAGTTTTGGATTACCTATGGTGTTTACACTCCAATTAAATTCCCTAATGAGTGAAAGATGTTATTTAACATGCATGATAATATTTTTGTTTCTAGAGAAGACATTTTGTGGTCTTCTTCTCATTTATTTCCACTAAAAAACTTTTAGTGCCAACCTAATTTAAAATTATGTTCGGTTATTTTCTTGTCCAATAGTGGGAGACTCTACAAGTGAAATAATTATATAAATAAAGGATAAATTATTCCAGAATATGTGTCGTATATGTGTATACTTATTCAAAAATAATTTAAGTATATTTTTGTGTGATGATGTTGTAGGAAGAGGGTTTGTCTCCTTTTATGTATCAGATAGTATGAAGTGTGGTGCACAACAATGTAGATTGTCATATGTTATTACTGAAACTAGTGATCTAAAGCATCTATAGATCTTTTATTTGTGTTATACTTATACATTAATGGTGCATCTATTCTCTTTTATCCCTTTTCATCTTGGTAGAAAGATTTCCTTCTTCAGGTATTGAGCACTTTGACATTGAACCTTTCCTTGTAAATCACCTTAACCAGTGTTCATATATTTTAAAATTAATCTTCTCCATGGTTTTTTTCCTTAAAAACATTTTCCATGTAAATCTAGTGTTCCATGTAATTGATAGTTTTTGTGCTTTTCATGTTTATATATTTCACTAATCAAGGGTTAAAGTAGGTATTGTGGAACTGATTAAAAAAAAAAATTAAAAAAATGGATAGCTAATTCAACCCACTTGTAGTTATCCTACATATTCAACAATTGGTTTAATAGAATTGGTTTCTTGGAGAAAAGCTTAACTTCTTAAGCAGATCCTGATGGCACATAGACTAACACCCCCTACTCTTTGTGGATAAAAATATGCTTATCTGATGATGCAAATGCAAGGATGCCTAGTCTCTCTTAGTTATAAGACCTAAAAGGCTATAGATAATCAATATGTGAAACCTTAAAATGGGTTGAAAATTTTATATGAAATCAAATCCTATAAAGACAATAAAAGGGACATGTATGCAACTTTTAGCACTCTATCTAATTTTCCATTAACTTAAGTAAAATATTTGGAAATTGTTCATTATTGGGAAAATGATGTATTTTACACCTTGTATAATAATGCATAATATTCTAATATTTTATTGTAGTATGTAAATATTACATTTAAGAGTAACTAGACAAATGTGGAACATGTGTAGATTCCCATACAATATTCTTTGGACTAATTGATGAGTTGTATTGTAACATTGGAATATTAATTGATGTAATTATTTAATATTAGGGAAATAATCAACTAAAATACCCAATATTGAATGTGAGCCAATGGGGTTAGGTACGACATAGTTTTAGTATATGGTTTATATGTAATACTACTTGGTTATTTTATAGGAGCTTGTTTTATAAAAGAAACCATAAGGGTAGTTTTAAACGTCAGCTAGGTTAGCATTTGTGGAGGTTAGAAGTATGGCATAGGATGTGTGGATTCATGCTTGTTCATATGGAATTCCTGTTTATGGCTAGAGATTTGAAGAATTTCATGATGTATTGTAATGGATTAATAACTAAATAATGCATGGATGATAGGTTCTTTTGGAGATTGGGTTTATCCATCATGAGGATTTTCCAAATATATATTTTGTGTCACATTTTTGTGGGCATGTTTTCTATTTTGAAGGTTTTTGTATTGTTGTTACGATGGGTTGTTTACAAAATTGGGGCATAAAAACTTGTTGGTCAAAAGGTTTTTTGGATGTTAATTTAAAATGAGGGGTTTTGTGGGCAATTTTTAGAAATAAACTCTTGTGAAGAAACATACCACTCTATTACATCCACTTTGGTCTTACACTAGATTTTCATTAAAAAAAAATCCACTTTTGCTTGCTCTTGAGAAAAATGAAAGTTTTTTATTATTTTTTACAATGATGACCATAAAATTAAGACATTTTAAAAAAATTAAACAAATTCCTTGTTGGTTATTTCTACACAAAATAAAAAATTAAAAAAATAAAATCATGTGTACACTATTCTGGAGGGTTATTGTTTAAATAAAATTACACACACACACACACACACACACACACACACACACACACACACACACACACACACATATATATATATATATATATATATATATATATATATGTATGTATGTATATACATATATGTATATACATATATGTATATACATATATATATATACATATATATATACATATATGTATATATACATATATATATACATACATATATACATATATATATATATATACATATATATACATACATATATATACATATATATACATACATATATATGTATATGTATATGTATATGTATATATATATGTATATATATATATATATGTATATATATATATATATATGTATATATATATATATATATATATATATATATATATATATATATATATATATATTGAGGAAGATGGATATGACAGATAAGGATAAGGAATACATTGGGTAACTTTTGGATGAGTTTATGACCTTATGTTATTGACTTGATTATGTTGCATTCATCTATGATGAAGGATAGAGCAAAATGCACAAGGCAGTGTTGTTGGTTAATGAACCATTTCAGTATACACCGATGCAATGTAGTGTATACCGATCATAGTACAAACTGAGCTTGTGTTCACCGACACATTTATTTGTTAACCGAGCAGAAGAAAAGAACTAAATGACTAGTTTAGCCAATGGAAGTTGATGAGCTATAAAGTACCTCGAAATCAAAGATGAAGATAATGTTTGTTACGAAGATCGATGGCTAACATAATTCAAAGAAGATCTAATGGATTGAAACAAAATGTGTTACTGACACATCAGCTGAGGAAGGTTTAAGCAGAAAAATCAACAAAAGAGATTAAGCAACAAAATTCGATGGATGGAATTAAAATGGTTTACTCATCTATTTACGAGATGAGGATTTCATTATCAAATTATGCTGGAAGAAGGAGACTAAGGAGATATTGCGTGAACAAGCTTCATGCATACCTGATCAGACTGGTTAAGGAGAACCGAACTGTAGAGATTACTGAGCGTCAGAAAACTATTACCGAGCGACAGTAAGTTACTAAATATTGATTGAAACATAATTGAAATATTGATTAGAGGATTTGAATGAGCTTAACATAGATCTGATAATCTGCAATTGAAGTTGCGTTGTGATCAGATCAACTACTGTTACATTTTAACCATTGTAAATAGAGAAATCTCTTAACATAGTGGACTAGAAAGTCTTGTAATGTCATTCATAGAGTGTACATTTTTTATCCTATCAACCCCATAGTGAATGCTGGTTGGATGATAACGGTTGGTCTAAAATCCTCTAACAAGGTCACACCTTACAGTGTGTTTGTAACCTTTAACAAGGTTGGGTCTTCACCGACCTCACTTCAGAAGAGTGAACAATTTTTGGGTTGCCGATCCCAGATGGTTTTTCCCTTCACAAGGTTTCCACATTAAATCTCTTGTGTTATGTGTTGATTGTGATGATTGTTTATTATCATACTTTACATATTGCATATTAGATTTGATCTGTAATCATTATATGTTATTAACTGGTAATCGGTAAAAACATAGACAGAATACTATTTTACTTTACCGAGCTACAGAAGTTTTAGTAAATTATTTTTGGTTATACATTTTGTGATTGGGACTATGGATAACTGATTTTATCCCCTCTCAGTTATTCTAACAATTGGTATCAAAGCGTTGGTTGCTTGGAATAGAGTTTTAAGGACTTCAGCACAAAGATCTCAAAATGTATAAGAGGGAAGTGCCAAAGCTAAACAAGGATAACTTCACTATATGGAAAAGCCGAATGAAGATGCATGTATCTGGAATTGGGAATTTTTTCCTGACACTAATGGAGAATGGCTACATTGCACCGCCCACTAGTCCCTTGACCCTTGATCAACTAAGAGACAGGCATGAACATAATGTTACTATGATGGAGATTGTTGTTCCTATATTGATGTCAAATTTGAAGATATTAAAAATTGCACTACTACTAAAGGTATGTGGGATAAACTTGCTCAAGTTTATAGTGGTGATGTGAATGTCAAAAGAGCCAGAGCTGAAAGCTTAAGGGGGAGGTTCGATGATATGAAGATGAAGGAAGGAGAAAATATTGTGTAGTACACAAATAGACTGAAATAGGTAGTACATGCTTTAGAACATCTAATGGATTTATTGATGAAGAGACATTGGTAAGAAAAGTTCTCAAAACCTTATCACTGGTTTATGCAATCAGAATATCTACAATTCATGAAACAAGGTCTGCATCTGGCAACAACCTTACTCTTGATAATCTGATTGGTAAGCTTACAATCTTTGAACTGATAACTTTGATAATAGTGTTGTACCATCTATTGAATCTACTTTTATGTCTTCTCTGAAGATTGGTAAGTCTAGTAGTAGAAATAAGAATGATGATAGTGATAGCAATATTGATGATGAGCTTGATGAACTTGAAGCTCTTATGGCTAGAAGGTTACCTAAAGGTAAAGGAAGGTATAGATGAAAATTACCTTTAGCATGCTTTAATTATAAAGAGGTTGGTCATATTATTGGTAGATGTCCACACAGGAAAGATGATAACATAAACAAAGATTGATCTAGTGAAGGAAGCTATGGGAGAAGAGGCAACAGAAGTTACCGACACTACAACAGAGACAACTAAAACAATAATGATAAAGGCAAGAAGGTGTGCTACATTTTAGAAGAAGATGTCACCAATATAGACACTGATGAAGATGTGGAGGTAGTATTTGTTGTAATGAAGGATGACTCAGAGGAAGATGAGAGGTATGTAGAGACATCACTTATCTCTAAGGTCAAAAAAAATGATACATGGATTATAGATAGTGGTTGTACACATCACATGACTGGTGATGAAGAGAAATTTGATCATCTTGAAGAACACAATGGAGGATCTATTAGAATGGGTAATGATGCACCCTATATGGTTAAAGGAAAAGGATCCCTGATGATAAATGATAAAATTAGATGTGACAATGGTTATTGGGTAAAAGGTCTAAACTATAAATTGCTAAGTGTGGCACAGTTGAACAATTCAGGCCACCGAGTTGCTTTTGAGAGAAAGAAAGTGAAGATATATGATGATGGAGGAAGACTTAATGGAACTGGAACACAATCGAGAGGTAATTTGTTTTATCTTGATAATGATCAGTCTTCTTGTTTAATGATGAAAGATGAAGATGCATGGTTACATGGCATAAGAGGTTATGTCATGTAAATTTTGATAACATGATTAAGATTAGTAAAAATAAAAAGGTTAGAGATCTACCTAACTTATCTAAGCCTGATCATGTTATGTGTCATGAATGTCAAAAAGGTAAAATGACAAAATCTAGTTTCAAAAGCGAAGATTATTCAACAAAGAAATTACTTGAGTTAGTGCATACCAACCTATGTGGTCCTATGAGAACTCAAAGTTACTACGGAGATAGATATTTTATTCTTTTTGTTGATGATTATACTAGATTAATGACAGTCATGTTCTTGAAGGAAAAATTAGAGGCATTTAAGATGTTCAAGTGGCATAAACAAAAAGTTGAGAAAGAGACTGGTTAAGAATTGAAATGCTTAAGATCTGACCGAGGTGGTGAATTTATTTATGATTAATTTACTAACTTTTGTAATGAGCATGGTATTAAAAGATGTTAGAAATGAATGCAAAGTATTTTGGCAGTCATTCTGTAGTAGTTTTTGTTGCATTCATGACTTGGATTGTCATTGATGTCAACACAGTGATATTCTAGATATCAGCAAGAAAGCAGGTACAATTTTGTTTTGCGCACATGTTGTATTGTAGATTGGATTTTGTACAATTGATGGTATGTTCTTTGGTGTGTTATTAACCTATGGTTAATAGTGCAAAAAAAAATTCATTCATTCATGAGAGTTATGAGCATTTTGGTGAAAGCAGTGTTTAGACGGTGTTTCTGTGAAGCGATTTTTGGAAATCGGAGGATATCTCTTAGCTAGGATGGAATCTAATTTTTCACAGTTAAAGGGATGTTGGAGACTCATTAATGATGATGTGGTTCACAACACAAACTTTGAGGATATGTTTGGAGAAAGTTACAGTATCTGGAAGCTGACAGTTTTATGTGAATTTTGTGTGTAGCGTGTAGAAATTATTATTTTGTAATTGAGAACCAAATCATTTGTAATTATTTGAGTTTGGTATATAAGAAGGAATTTTTTCCTTGTTGAAATATGTATTTTGAAGGTTGATATGTGAATATATGCATGAAATGAAGAAAAGAGCTAATTCAGTGATGAAGGAAGACTTGTGAGTACAGAGATCTGGAATTGTGATCTTGTGTAGCAGAGAGTGAAGTTTTGGCATAGTGTGAAGGAGGTAATATATTTCATATTATTCTATTGAATAATTCTAAGATCTTTTGGACAGTGGGTTCAGAGATCTTGCCTTGAAGCTGTTTGGGCAGTGGGTCCTTCTGTCTTCCATAAACTCTTAACCGGGTTATAATCTTTTAACAGGGATTCAAAATCTCCTAACAAGGATTTATATGTACTGAATATATTTCATAAGACTCCTAATAGGGTCCATCCTCTAACAAGGAACTTTCATAGTAGTGCATCATTTTGTGGGCATCATTCCCACCGGGGTTTACTCTTTTTAAGAGGTTCCCTAGTCGACATATATTGTGTTATTGTGCAATTGTGTATGGTTATCTTTCTATGGTTGATTACTACGTTAATTATATTATTTAAAGTAGTTGAATGGTTAAACTATCAGATAACTAATTCACCCCCCCCTTCTTAGTTATCTTGAGGATCTTTACTTTCTAACAATTGCTATCAGAGCGACAGGTCCTTGAAAGAAAAGTTTAACAACTTAAGGAGATCCATGGCGAATTTCAGGAAAGAAAGCCCTAAGTTTGATGGAGTAAATTTTGACAACTGGAAAGAAAAGATCAAGACACATCTATTGTGTTTAGGACCAAGTTATTGGTTGACTACAAAGAATGAGAAGACTGTCATTGAGGAAGACAATCTAGAGGCAGGAACTAAAGATGAACTAGATCTATTCATGTGTAACATACTTGCAAGAGAAGAACTTTTCTTAGCACTACCGGACAATGAATATAGTCAAGTAAGATGTTTAAAAACATCTCATGCAATTTGGAAAGCTTTACATTCTACTTTTGAAGGTGATGAACATGCAAAGAATGCTAGATTACATAATTGGATTTGTGCATTTGAAGATATCAGAATGATGGAAGATGAATCTATTAGAAGCTATATTGGTAGGATGTCTGAGATTGTAATAGGAATAAAGTCTTGTGGAGGTGATAAGACAGAGAATGAAGTGATATGGAAAATTCTGATAACTTTGACACTAGTATTCAAGCAGACAACACAAATGATTGAACAAGTGATACCTTGTACATCAAACTTTTCAAGAGAGACTCTTCTTGGAAGATTAGAAATAGCAGAGATGAATTTGAGATTATCAGGAGAGCTACCTAGAATGGAGACAACATTCAGTACTCTTAACATTAGACCTACAAGAAGCACTAGTGTGAATGCAGATTATGCCAGTAGTAGCAGATCTAAATCTGAGGAAGATAAGAAGATTGAAGAAGGTATTGCATTACTTGAAAAAAGAGAACCAGATGGTAAGAAAATCTTTAAATGTTGGACTTGTCAAGAATATGGTCATTTTGCATCTAAATGTCCTAAAAGAGTTAAGAAGTATAGAAGCAACTCTAAACCTAGGAGATCTAAAGAATGTTATTATGCAAATGATGAAGATCTTGAAGCATGAATTGAAAGACATTTAAGTGACAGTGATAATGATAACTTTGAGGAAATAGGATTTGTAGCAATTAAAAAAGAAAGTTATGAATCTGATGAAAGGGAAGAAAAAGCATTAGTTTCTCAAGTTGAAAAGAAATCTGATTGGATTGTAGATAGTGGTTGTTCACATCATATGACTGGAGATAAAATAAATTTTGTTAAGTTAGATAATTATGATGGAGGAATTGTTAGGGTTGGTAATAATGCACCTTGTTTGATTAAGGGTATAGGATCTATTACTCTTGATGGAAAGACTAACACTGATGATGTTTACTTTGTTGATGGATTGAAACATAATCTACTAAGCATTGGACAATTGGTTGATAAGGGTTATCAAGTTTGGTTGTTGGAAATATTCAGGAATTAACCGAGTTACTGAGAGGGGAGGGGTGAATTAGTAACTCCAAATTTTCTTTCAATTACAGATGTATTAACATGTAATTTACTTTAACCTTTGCATACAGAAAGCATGAAACTTAAAAGCATTCACAATAATGACACATAGATTTGGTTACCCAGAAACCTTCCAAAAAGAAAGTAAAACTGGGGTGGGGATGAAACCCACAAAGCTTTAGTACTGCAGAATAAAGTTGGCCGATTAAGGCTTACAATTTGATCACTTCTGATGATCTGCCCTGTTAGGAGAAAAAAAGGATTGCTAGATCCACCTTGTTAAAGGATTTACAAACATACAATGAAGTATGCACTCGGTAAAGAGATTTTACAAAAGACTGTTAAGTCTACCCGATTAAAGGATTTAGTACTAATTCACTTGTTAGGATGAAACAATAGATCTCTTGCTTTGCAACTGGATTGCTGATTGAGATTCGCTGATGTACTAATCACCTTCTGTGATGAATTTGTCTTTGTTGTTCCTTATACTGCTGAAGCCCTTTGTAATTCGCTTATCTCTGCCTTTCTTTCTTTTTCGCATACATGCTTTCTATATACATCTTGGCATTTTTACAACATTGTTTATATACAAGTCTTGAACAATTAATTACAATTATAATTACAAAGTCGACTTGACAAATAAACATAAGTTCTACTAAGTCAGCCCAAGTATGGTTACACGGTTCCTGCAAACTAACTCGGTGACTTTCTGATACTCGGCATCCACTGCATTACTCAGCATTGTCATGCACTCGGTAGAAGTGAAGGCACGGTTCATACTGACCACTCGGTAGGTTTTGAACTCGGTAAATACTGGTGACTCGGTAGACATGATGTTACTCGGTTTACACTGTCCTGTTCGGTTTGTACTAACTTGCTCGGTTTGCACTGTTTGCTCGGTTTGCACTGTCTACTCGGTTTGCACTGTTTGCTCAGTTTGCACTGTCTGCTCAGTTTGCACTATCTGCTCAGTTTGCACTATCTACTCGGTTTGCACTCAGAATGCAAATAAGTGTTGTCACTAGTGGCAATTCTGCTTAATGCCAACAATCTCCCCCTTTGGCATTAGTGACAAAAACACTTATTGGCCAAAACTTATATACATGAATCATGCTGAGTTTTATTTTGATTTTTCAAGATTTATCTTTGTTATAGGGCTTTATACATTGTCTCCCCCTTTCAATGTGCTAACTTTTTCTATACAAATCTTCTTCTATACATATATCTCCCTCTATACATATCTCCCCCTTTTTTACGATAATGCCAAAGGTGCATATACAAATGATTTACAGAGAGAATCCAAAATTTGATAGAAAATTAGAATGTACCTTCATTATTAGTGCCAGGGTTCTGTCCCAACTTTCTTGCAGAATCTTGCATGTTTGGATTGCAATTTGGACTTCTGCAGAGAGTTCAATCATGTGATCTGCTATAGAGAACTGATTGTCATGAATCAATGTTTTGGAATGTTCAATGTGCTTATACATTGTATTCATGATGGGAAGGATCATGTGTTGGATGTCTAGCAGTGTGGACCAGATCCTTGTGTCTTCTTTCAGTAGATCTGACTGCATATTTGATAGATATGAGACTTTCATGTGATGAGCAGAGCTTGAACTTGGTTCAAGTTGCAGCTTCTGTATGCTAATCTTCATATCCTCATCCATTTTATTCATTTTATCCTTAACATCCTTTGTGAACTCGGCAATATTGCACAATCTGGCCAAAAGAGAGGTAGCATTCGAATAGGTAGATTCAATGTTTGACAAAACTGAAGACAATTCTACTTGGTTAATGGCTATGTGCTGAGCAATGTGCTCAAGCACTTTATTGTTGAATCTCTTCTCGGCTCTTTCAACTAAATTTTCTGTCCCAGATGAGTCCTCATTGTATTTATTGACTGCTTCTGCTAATTGTAGCAAAACATGTTGGGAGGAGTCTACTTTAATACCTAATGCATCAGACAAAATGTCCTTAACATCCTTGATGATTTGATATTCCTTGTCTCTCTCCTCTTTAAGCTTCTTTTGCTTTGCTTTCCTTTGAAGGATTTCACCTAT
Source organism: Chamaecyparis obtusa (assembly GCA_027943335.1). Lineage (NCBI taxonomy): Eukaryota > Viridiplantae > Streptophyta > Pinopsida > Cupressales > Cupressaceae > Chamaecyparis > Chamaecyparis obtusa. The sequence continues at coordinate 398,373 of BSBK01011480.1, forward strand.
ATTTTGCATTTGGTCCGCTGATAGATTTGCAAAATCTAATGTTGGAATCTCTATTTCTTCATCTAGGTCTATATCCTCTACTATATTCTTACCCAAAAATCTTATGCTCGGTTGAGCTTTAGGCTTATCTGTGCTGAATGCCTTAGTAGTAGTGACAATAGACATAGTTGGACTAGCTATAGAGACTGGTATACTTTCTACTGGAGAACTTATAATATTTACACTTGTAGATTCAAAAATTGGAAAACTTACAGTTGGAAAACTTGATGATGTGGGAGATTGCAACTCGGTAGAAGAAATGGTAGTTGCTTCTGTTGTTGCTATGGATGATTGGACAAATGTTGAAGTTGTCACAACCATGCTTGAAGGTGTCTCCGGGCTGGAAGTAGAAACTTTTACTGGAGAGGTAGGAAGGGATGCAATGACTTTTGTTGCTATCCTCACAGTATCATCTACCTCAGTGGCTTCTTCTTGTTCATCACTGTCATCTTCAATGTCTTTTATTATTACTGTTTCAATACTCGGTTGGTGAAGGTGGTATATGTTCTTCCATGTGGCATTTGCAGCCTTCACAACTGATTCGATATTGTTGATCAGAATCAAACAAGTATTGAACCTTAGTGTCATCTTATTTTCATTTTCTTTTAATGCCTTCTTTACTTCATCATTTTTCAAGCTCGGCATTAACTGTCTCAGGGTTTGATCAAATATGTCTATCACAGTTTGCTTTGCATTGCTCCATCTCATTTTTATTGGATTTAATAAGACAGCTGGAACCTATGGGGCTATGTCATCAGGAGAGTATTTCCACTATCCCATCTTTTCAATAACAGCATCTTCTATTTCCTTCTATTCTGTTTCTGATCTGGTTTCATATTTAAAAGATTTTATGTTACTTACTCCAGATCCTGATCTGTCTCTAAAGAGTTTGATCCTTTCTTGAAAGTTTAGAGGAGGCCTTTTGAATACTATGTCTTTATCTGCCTTGTCTGCCTTGTCTGCCTTACCTCTTGCATTTCTCCTTGTAAATACAGCAGTGGGAGGCTTAGGTGCCTTAGTGATGAATACCTTTCCTTTCTTCTTTGCAGGTTCTGGTTCCTCTGTTTTCTCATCCTTTTCCTTTTCTTCTTCATCAATATCTTCTTTGTCCTCGGTTATCATTTGCATTTTGGCTATCCTCTTCTTTCCTTTGTTTACTGCCTATGGAAGCTTTATGCTTAGTTCAATTCTCACCTTAGCTTCATCATATGTTCCAAAATATGGAGCTTTGGGATTGACAGGCTGATTAAGAAGAGCTTCAATGATATTCTTGGTTTCATCAATATTTACCTCATAAGGAAGAGGTTTTACATATACAGTCCTCGGTTTGGCTGCTTGAATATATACATTGTCGCAATCCACCATAAAACAAATGTCATCCTTGTAATCTTCCACCAACTTCTACGGAATCCAGAATCTGTCATTCATTTTCTCTTTGAAAGACTCAAAATAATTATCCATGATGCTTTCAAAATTTTCACCCATTTCTGAGATGTATTCATTTATTTCATAAAGGACTGGCACATCTTTTCTCCATACAACTTTTCATTTAGAAGGGAAGAATTTTTGAGCATAGAAGAATAAACAGACCAATAAGGATCCAAACTTACATGGATTGTTTTTGGAAGTTTGAATGCTTTCCATATTTTTTTTAAACTACTTTAACAATAAGTCTGCTAGGTCAAATGTTAAGTTGTTCTTGACCACTTTGTATGCTAGGTCAATAGCTTCACAGGAGACACTATTCTGTCGACTAGAACTGTAAATCTTATGGGCAATTATGTGTGTACCAAACTTCAGTTTAGCATCGGTAATGCTGCTAACTTTCATGCCTCTACCGTCCCACTCGGCTAGGGTTTTCTTCTCTAGTTCCATCCGACCTAGGGTTTTGGTAGTTTTTTGCTTTGTTCAACATGGGAAGACCGGTGATTTGATGAATCATCTTCTTTGTGATCTCTATGGGTTGCTCCAGCCAAATCTTGCCATCATGTACACGGCTGAGAATGTATCTAACCCATTTCTCCTGAAAGTTTCGAGGTAGATGTGCAATGTGAACTAAACCTTTATCTTCCAGATGTTTGTGCTCGGGTTTCAGAATACCATCCACACACAGTTCCTCACGCACAATATCTAGTTCTAGGTTCCCCATTTCATGAATTGAACAGTTGAAATGATTGCGGATATCATTAATAAGTAGTACCTTAGGAGGAATCTGAGATTGAGCTCCGTTCGGATCTAGGGCTGCTGCAATTGCAGGCACGATCTTGAAATCTGGTACTTTCCATTCCCCTTGGACTAACATATCAGATCCTTTCTTCGCTGAAGTGCTGGATGATGCCATGGTAACTCACAAAAAATTCTTTTCGCAAAAGTATTGAATCGCTGGGTTGCTCTTGAAATTTTCTGCTCTCAAAGTGCTAAAGGTTCGCGGTGAAGAATGAGTTCGATTACTTGCCTTTTGTTTACAACTCTGTCATTAATGCTCAGTACAAATTAGGGTATGAATTCCGATAGACTGTCACCCACTAAGAATTAATTGCTTGGTAAAGACTTCGCAACTCGGTGAACTTGAGAATTCATATTGCTCCGACCTTGCTCGGTAAAGACTGGTACCGACCTTGCTCGGTAAAGACTGATACCGACCTTGCTTGGTAAAGACTGATACCGACCTTCCTGTGATCTTACTGCATCTTGGATGCTGATTTAGATCTTTCTTTTAATTTAGTTCTGGAACTGCTTGAGATTGGTCTGTAAGAATACAGTTCCAGTGCTTTCTTGGAAATTTAGTTTGAGTCGGTAGAGCCACCCATTCCATTACTTGGACTCATTTGCTCGGTAGATTTAGGAATCCATTTTTGTCTCACCTGTTTCTTGACCTTAGTTGCTTCATTCTTCTTTCCATCTTCAACTTCACTAGCATTCATGCAGTTTCTGGCTATGTGACCGAGTTTAGTGCATTTGAAGCATCTTATGGTAGTATCTCTTTTCCTTAGATGATGTTTTATGCAATTCATGCCAATGTGTCCATATTCTCCACAGTAATGACATCTACACCAGGTGTTGTAGTCCCATCCAAACATTGCTTTCATAATTTGTTCTACTGGATTGAATATTTTGGATCTGCACTCGGATGCCTTGTGACCTTGTTTATTGCATTTGTGACAATTACCTCCGAATCTTGGTTTTTCCCTGCATTCATTTGCTTTGTGACCATGTTGATTGTAGTTGTAGCATTTTCCATTGAATTCTGCTTTTTAACTATTCCAACATTTATTTGAAGTATGTCCTATTTTACCATAGTGATTACAAGTAGGTTTTTGATTTCTTTGAGTACCTTGCTTAGAAGATTCACCTTCTCCTTTGTATCCAAGTCTTGCTTTTCCTTTTTGCCTATGAAGATTTCACTCATACAGCTGATTCAAGTCTTCTTGACTTTTCAGCATTCCTTCATTGATTTGTTTTTCAGCGTTTAGGTCATCCACCAATCTTAGATTGATTTCCTTTTCAGATCTTAGTTCTTCTCTTGTGTTTTCTATTTCTGATCTTAGATTCAGAATTTCCTCATTTGTATGAGAGATCTGATCAATTAGGTTTTCTAGCTGAAGGGTTTTATTTTGGACTTCAATGTTCCTTCCATCTAATTCATCTTTCAACTTGTTTCTTTGTTCCAAGATCTCACAAAATCTTGTAGAGTGTAGCTCTTGTTCTCTTTTTAATTTTCTCACTTCTTCCTGTAGAGACCCATTCTTTTCTAGGAGTTCTTTGACAGCATTGTTTGCTTCATCTGAGCTATTTGAGGGAAAAAGATCTTCAATCTTTTCTTCAATGTAATTCTGATCATTCATCTGATTTGCAAGTTCCTTCCTTCTTCTTAGGGATTGGGAAAGATGTTCTTTTGCTTCTTTAAGTTTAGCTATGGCCATTTCTAGATCTAGCTTTTCATTTTCAATCACCTTGTTCAGTTTGAATACCTCCATTGTCCTGGATCTTTGCTCAAGCTAGTTAAGCTTTGTCTTGAGAACCAATGCTGCTCTGATATCAATTGTTGGAAATATTCAGGAATTAACCGAGTTACTAAGAGGGGAGGGGTGAATCAGTAACTCCAAATTTTCTTTCCATTATAGATGTATTAACATGTAATTTACTTTAACCTTTGCATACAAAAAGCATAAAACTTAAAAGCATTCACAATAATGACACATAGATTTGGTTACCCAGAAACCTTCCAAAAAGAAAGTAAAACTGGGGTGGGGATGAAACCCACAAAGCTTTAGTACTACAGAATAAAGTTGGCCGGTTAAGGCTTACAATTTGATCACTTCTGATGATCTGCCCTGTTAGGAGCAAAAAAGGATTGCTAGATCCACCTTGTTAAAGGATTTACAAACATATAATGAAGTATGCACTCGGTAAAGAGATTTTACAAAAGACTGTTAAGTCTACCCGGTTAAAGGATTTAGTACTGATTCACCTGTTAGGATGAAACAGTAGATCTCTTGCTTTGCAACTGGATTTCTGATTGAGATTCGCTGATGTACTGATCACCTTCTATGATGAATTTGTCTTTGTTGTTCCTTATACAGCTAAAGCCCTTTATAATTCGCTTATCTCTGCCTTTCTTTCTTTTTCGCATACATGCTTTCTATATACATCTTGGCATTTTTACAACATCGTTTATATACAAGTCTTGAACAATTAATTACAATTATAATTACAAAGTCGGCTTGACAAATAAACATAAGTGCTACTAAGTCAGCCCAAGTATGGTTACACGGTTCCTACAAACTAACTCGGTGACTTTCTGATACTCAACGTCCACTGCATTACTCGGAATCGTCATGCACTCGGTAGAAGTGAAGGCATGGTTCATACTGACCACTTGGTAGGTTTTGAACTCAGTAAATACTGGTGACTCGGTAGACATGATGTTACTCGGTTTACACTGTCCTGTTCAGTTTGTACTAACTTGCTCGGTTTGCACTGTTTGCTCAGTTTGCATTGTCTGCTCGGTTTGCACTATTTTCTCAGTTTGCACTGTCTGCTCAGTTTGCACTGTCTGCTCAGTTTGCACTATCTGCTCAGTTTGCACTGTCTACTCGGTTTGCACTGTCTGCTCAGTTTGCACTCAGAATGCAAATAAGTGTTGTCACTAGTGGCAATTCTGCTTAATGCCAACATTGGTTTGCTGAGAAAACTTGTGTGATAAAAGATAGAGATGGAAATATGATTGGAAAAGGATCCAGAACTAGAGGTAATGTATTTTAGTTGAATCCTACTAAGATGACATGTTTGATAACTAAGATTGATGATAGTTGGTTATGGTATAAAAGGTTTTGTCATATAAACTTTGATAATATTGTCAAGGTGAGCACTACACTTATGGTAAGAGATTTACCTAGAATTATGAAATCTACTAACATGATTTGCAAAGAATGTATGATGGCAAAGCAGAAAAGGAGTTCATTTTCCAGTAAGAAGTTCACATCGACAGAGAAGCTGGAGATTGTTCATACAAACTTGAGTGGTCCTACTAGGACTAGAGGATTCTATGGAGAAAGGTATTTTATGATTCTTGTTGATGATTTTACAAGGATGATGTGGATTGCATTTTTGAAACAAAAATCTGAAGCATTTGATAAATTTAAGATCATGAAAAGCAAAATTGAGAATGAATCTGGAATGAAGATTAAGTGTCTAAGATCTGATAGAGGTGGTGAATTTACATCTAGAGAGTTTAATACTTTTTGTGAAATGAATGGTATTAAGAGACAACTTTCAGCCCCTAAAACACCAGAACAAAATGGTATTGTAGAAAGAAGGAACAAGTCAATAACTGAAGCAGCAAGAGCTATGTTGTTTGAAAATGATTTGGCTAAGACTTTTTGGAGAGAAGCAGTGAACACAGCAATATACACTATGAACAAAGTACAAATCAGAGCAGATACAAATAAGACACCTTATGAATTATGATTTGGACATGCACCCTCAGTTAAGTATTTTAGAATTTTTGGAAGTAAATGTTATATTAAGAGAGATGATGATATAGGAAAGTTTGATCCTAGAAGTGATGAAGGAATATTTCTTGGATATTCTTTGAAAAGCAAAGCATATAGATGTTATAAAAAAAGAACTAAGACTATTGTTGAAAGTACAAATGTAAAAGCTGATGAGAATTTTAAAATTTAGGAAAGAATGCTTGATTATGAATCTGATGGAGAAGCACAACCTCAGCCTAACATTGAAAATGCAAAATTATTTTTTGAAACTAACAGTGATTTGCTGAATGAAAGTCATACTGAAGAAAATAAAGAAGAAAACAGAGAAGAATCTACAGTTGGAACAAGATCAGTAACTATGACACCTAACAGGTATATTTCAAGACATCACCCTATTGAGCAAGTTATTGGAAGTTTAGACAGAGGATTTTTTACTCAAAATAAGGTACATTTATGTTTGATTTCTCAAATTGAACCTAAGACTACTAATGAAGCTTGTGAAGATGAACATTGGATTAATGCTATGAAAGAAGAACTGGAGTAGATTGAAAAAAATAAGACATGGGAATTGGTCCCTAGACCTAAAGATAAGAATGTGATTAGAACAAAGTGGGTATTCAGAAACAAAATGAATGAACAAGGAGAAGTGATAAGAAACAAAGCAAGATTGGTATGTAAAGGATATTCACAACAAGAAGGAATTGACTATGAAAAAATTTTTGCACCTATGGCCAGACTCGAAGTAGTGAGAATGTTTCTAGCATATGCAACTTACAAGAAATTCAAAGTGTATCAGATGGATGTGAAGTCAGTATTTTTAAATGGTGAATTGGAAGAAGTCTACATTGAGCAACCTGAAGGTTTTCCTTTGACACAAGAAGGAGATATGGTATGTAAGTTAAAGAAAGCTTTATATGGATTAAAACAAGCACCTAGAACCTGGTATGCAAGATTGGATAAGTATTTATTGAAATTGGGATTTATAAAAGGAACAGCAGATAGTAGCTTATACACAAAAGAAATTGAGAATGGTTTGTTGGTTATAGTTATATTTGTTGATGATATTATCTTTGGAAGAGAAGATGAAGCTAGTGACAAATTTTCAGATGAAATGAAGACTGAATTTGAGATGAGCATGATTGGAGAAATGAAATATTTTTTGGGATTACAGATAACACAAAACAAGGAAGGTATATTTGTAAGTCAAACTAAGTATTTGAATGACTTATTGAAAAGATATGGAATGGAAGATTCTAAACCTATTGGAACACCTATGGTAACTAGACATAAGTTATCTAGCAAAGATGAGACACCAGCAGTTGAGTAGAAAAAATACAGATCTATGATTGGAGGATTGTAGTACTTGACACATACAAGACCTGATATAGCACATTCAGTTGGGATTGTAGCAAGATTTCAAGCAGAACCTAGAGAATCACATTATGCAGCAGTAAAAAGGATACTGAGATATCTGAAAGGAACAATAGATTATGGATTATGGTATGAGAATTCTGATGATTTTACTTTATGTGCCTATACTGATGCAGATTGGGGAGGTGGTGTTAATGACAAGAAAAGCACCAGTGGTGGAGCCTTTTTTCTTGGAGGAAAATTGGTCTCTTGGTTAAGTAAGAAGTAGAATTTTACTTCACAAAGTATAGCAGAAGTAGAATATGTTGCAGCAGCAAACAATTGTAATCAGATTATTTGGATGAAGCAGATGTTGAAGGATATTGGAATAAAGTTTGATGAGCCTGTTGTTATACATTGTGATAACACCAGCATAGTGAGTATATCAAAAAATCCTATTTTACATTCTAAGACTAAACATATTGAGATCAAGTATCACGTTGTAAGAGAGAAAGTTGCAGAAAAAGAAGTAAGATTGGAGTACATAAGCACAAAGGAACAGATAGCAAATATATTTACAAAACCTTTACCTAAGGATACATTTTTGTATCTAAGAGGTATGCTTGGGGTTATGCCCCAACCTATTTTTAAGAATTGATGCAGATGATTGCATCCGTTCAGTGGTATATGAGCCCTATCTTTCTTCTAGATTGGATGTTGGAACTTCCTCTATGGGGGAGTTTATGAGCTGAGTCATGAGGACTCTTGTTATTGTATTTTTCTGAAAAGTGTCTTTTGACATTAAGTTATTGTTGACTTAGTGATGGAATTTCTATCATTGATGTTAATAGGGAAGAGATATACATGAAAAACATTGTGGATTGTATGAGAGAGCTGAATAGGAAAACAAAGCAAGATTTAATTTGATATTTTGCAGTGATGTTGTAGTATTAGATTTTTGGAACATTGGATGTTTTTCATCTATGTTGCCATCAATGCCAATGGGGTAGATTGTTAAGAATGAATGTAAAGTATTTTGACAGTCATTCTGTAGCAGTTGTTGTTGCATTCATGACTTGGATTGTCATTGATGTCAACACAGTGATATTCTGGATATCAACAGGAAAGCAAGTACAATTTTTTTTTGCACACATGTTGTATTGTAGATTGGATTTTTTGAAGTTGATGGTATGTTCTTTGGTGTGTTATTAACCTATGGTTAATAGCACAAAAATAAATTCATTCATTCATGAGAGTTATGAGCATTTTGGTGAAAGCAATGTTTAGACAGTGTTTCTGTGAAGCGATTTTCGAAAATCGGAGGATATCTCTTAGCTGGGATGGAATCTGATTTTGCGCAGTTAAAGGGATGTTGGAGACTCATTAATGATGATGTGGTTCACATCGCAAACTTTGAAGATATGTTTGGAGAAAGTTACAGTATCTGGAAGCCGATAGTTTTATGTGAATTTTGTGTGTAGCGTGTAAAAATTATTATTTTGTAATTGAGAACCAACTCATTTGTAATTATTTGAGTTTGGTATATAAGTGTGTGTGTGAAAATTGTACTTGATCTGTAGACACAACACTTCAATAAAACATTAGAGGTTAGCTATAATCAAAATCATGCAAAATTGAAATCTAATTTAACCAAGCGATTTACTGCCTTCTAGTAGGTGCGAGATTAATGTTCTCAGATTGTAATCGAGATCAGTGATCTAGACGACACCTAAATGAAGGATTTGAATGCAATTGATCTAGATATGAGATTGAATGAAATTATTCTATTTTTTTGGTATTTTCTATGCAATAATAATGAAAAACTTGATATAAATCTATGCTAGTATGGAAATTGATATGCTATGAATGCTATTGAAAATTGATATGCAATATGAATGCAAAAATAAGATTGATCTCACAAAGATGTCGATTCGCAAGAGCTTTGATTCTTCAATTCCAATTCTCTAGTGTGATTGTGCAAAAATATGAGATGCTTGGATGCAAATTTGAGAGATGAATTATGAAGAGCTGGGCCTTGTTTTTATAGAAATCCAGAGCTTTGGAGGCGCATGAGAAAAAGCCATAAATCAATCAAATAACTCAAGTTGATTTTTGAGTTATTTTTAAATAAAGATAATTAAGTCACAAAAATATGTAAAAGCTAAGTTTTAACTCAAAATAGAGTTTAGCTTTAATTGATAATTGATAGTTGTCTGCTTTTATGATTGTGCATGTTTTATTTATGAATTAATTTAATAATAAAGTGATTTATTTCCAACTTAACTAATTTTTGAAAATAAAATAATTAATTTATGGGTTAATTAACTATTTTACCAAACTTTTATTAAAAATTATATTATTAAATAATGACAACATGCTTTAATTAATTAAATAAGAATTTAATCAATTATTCATAGAAATTTTGATTTATTGTCAAAATTAAATAATACAATTAATAATAGATAGAATTAAATTTAATTAAACAATTAAGTGGCAAATATTAAATCTAATTAATTAAATATGAAAATATTCAATTAATCAAACTTACGATAAATGTGATTTATTGCCAAATAATTATAAAATTAAAGATAATTATGATGATTAGGAATATTACTAGGAATATTCCTCGATGCACAATTTAAGATAATCAATTATGATTCGATGATGTTTAGATGTGCCTTAGATTAGGACTTTGATGTCGATTTCATTCGAATTGTTGATGTAGGAGATTAATGAACTTATAGCCCATTTTTGGGGTATTATATTTTGCCCCTCTTTGAATTACTGTGCGAAGCGCAGTAGTTCAAAGATAGTCTATGTTTGATAGAGATATGAAACTGATGTTTGAAATTGAGACAAAAGCTGATTGATATTGATTTGATATGGAGATAATAGGTCCTGAGTGACCAAAGATAATATTTACTATAGCAGCAATGAACCGATGATTACGAAAAAGTGTCAAAATGCCTGATTCTGAACCTTAGGATTGATAAGAAGTGAGTGACCCGTTCTAGACTCGATTGTCTTAGTAGAACTAGCAGGTATCACATCTGAACCCTTCAGTTGCCGAAGAACCAAGGAAAGAACACTATGATCTAATGGTTGCCAAAAGCTAATACAGATTACAAGATTAAGAGAATACCAGATTGATATGGATCAATGAATCTGATATGCCCCAAGTGATGATAGATTTGCCCCGAGCGATGAGGACTTTTGATGAATTAGTAACTAGACGTGATTATTTGTCTTGATCACTAATGAAAGATATTGATAGATTTGACCGATAGAATTTGATTTACAGACTTTGAATGATGTGCAATACCATGCCCCCTTCTCCTTTCTGGAGACAAGACTGACTAACTGACTCACCTAAAGCTTCAAAGGACTCTGACTAGATATGATCCATCTAAGATACATGGGAGACCATAGGATATGACATTGATTGCCCCCAAGTTTGAACATTGATAAGATACAGACGCTTGAGCTGATTGGTGTACAGACTGACTTATTAAAAATTGGAAATGCAGAAACAAACCAAGAGATATGTACAAACTAAAGCAAGACTGAAAGCTAGGAAAGACCAAGATTGCACTGATAGATGGAGCATTTGGAACAAGTGGCGCCCGTTTGTCACGTTTTCACCATCTTGGCAGAGATTCTATTTTTTCTACCAAGGCGCCTGTTTCCAGGTTTTCACCAAGGCACTTTTTTTCTTTTTTCACTTTTTTTTTTTTTCATTTTTTCAATTTTTTTGAATTTTTTTTTTTTTATAAATTTTTTTGTGAATCATCAAGGTGCCTATTGCTAGGTTTTCACCAAGATGTTTATTTTTTCAGGACTTTTTTGAATTTTTAAGATTTTTTCAAGACATTTTACCATAGACTAAATGTCTTAGGTGTAGAATTTCTTCAGATGGAGAACATTGATTGGTTCTCGGAGCTGTTCTCCTTCAGCCATTGAGATTTGATAGGCACCAGAGCCAAAAGTAGTAGTGATGACAAAGGGACCCAGCCAGTTGGGTTCAAACTTCCCCTTGCATTCTTGATGGGATTATTTTTAGGATTTTCTCTCAAGACTAGATTGCCAACCTGAAATTCTCTGTGTCTGACTTTCTTGTTGTAGCCTCTAGACATTCTCTTCTGATATACTCTGAGATGATCATACGCTGCTTGTCTGCGCTCATCTAGTAGTTCCAGTTCTTGTAACCTAGACACTCTGTAGTCATCATTAGTTTCTAGACCATGCATTCTGATTCTTAGTGATGCGATTTCAACCTTAATAGGCAGTACTGCTTCAAACCCATAAACTAAAGAGAAAAGTGTTGCCCCAATAGGTGTTCTGATACTGATTCTGATACTTGTTTTGATATTGATTCTAATACTTTTTCTGATACTGGTTCTGATACTTGTTCTGATACTGGTACTGATACTAGTGTTGATACTTGTTCCGATACTTTTTCTGATACTAGTTCTGATATTGATTCTGATACTTGTTCTGATACGTGTTCTAATACTGGTCCTAATACAAGTTCTGATACTTGTTCTGATACTTGGTATATTTGATAGCATCTTTTTCCATTACAAACTCCCAAGCAAGATCATATCATGCAATCCCAATGTCTAGCAAGGTGGAGAACAAGAGGGATTGGCAAGTTGGTGGAAGAGATGGAAGACAAGAGATTGAATGAGAATGAAGGGGAGAAATCCTCAAGGGAAAACTCCTCAAGAATACCCAAGCTAGGGAAAAATTGTCATGTAAAGCACATTTGGATAAGCAATGAAAGGCCAGCATAGGATAAGTCACAAAAGCGTAATGCCAAAGAAGGACAGGATACAGTCCAAAGGAGTAGACATGTCAAGAGGCTTCGTAGCACTGTGTTTTACTCTTTCTTTCTTTTTTTTATTAGATCAAGACCAAAGGGGAAAAGGATAGCGATAGGCGAAAATGAATGGATGAAAATGGATATGAAGGCTAAACATGGAAGGAATGAAAGCAAGATCATCGTAAGATAGCTCACAAAATAGTCAAATGTTCGTGTATAGATCAACATTGTCAAGATCAAAGAGAGAAGACAGAATGGATGAAATATGTAGAAGAACTATGCATAATGCCTGATTGCCAGGTTTTCATCATGGTACTTATCCAAGGTGCCACAATGGAGTGGTTTTCACCATAGGATGAATTTATTTCTCTTTACTTTTGCTACCAAGGCACCTATTTCCAAGTTTCACCAAGGCACATTTTCAATTTTATTTTATTTTATTTTTATTTTTTTGGAAGAATCCAAGCTTTTTAGATAATGCTCCTTGAAAGGATAAACTATGATATGCCAAGGATTCAAAATGATACGCTCAAAGATGCTGATAGGGAAAGGGAGATGGAAGCACAAAATGGAGGATAAGGTTTTATGTAAAGTGAGTGAGGTTGGAAGATAGGAGGAATAGGCAAATGAGAAAAAATGATAGAAGGTAGAAGGATAATGCATGGAAGGATTGTGAAAGGTTAGATGGAAAGGAAGGCAAGCTCAACATCAACACATACCTTGAAGGGTGGTGAGAGGATGGAGGAATCGTGAATGAAGAATACGTGAAGGAATATGGTGAATGGATAGCAGAGGTTGTGGTTTAGGCACATGAAATGGAGGAATGCTTTTGGAAGAAGATGAAGTGGAAGTCTTTGGAAGCTTGAATGTCAATTTCACTTTTTGCTCAACACCAGACTCTTTCAAGAGAGACTTTGGAATCCATATAGCCATAGGCTTTTTATTTCATTTTGATGATCTAGAGAGAATATCTTCAATGATGGATTTTGGAACCCATACTTGTCTTGTAGTTTTTTTCTTAGATATCTCTTTTGACTTTATGTTTCCATATCTATTAGAGGAGACATGGTGATCTTTTTTTGATAGATTCTTGTATTGCTTCTTTTTCTTGTATTGAACATTCAAGTTACTTCCAAAATACTTGGGACTTGTGGAAGAGGGAGGATATGACTGGTTTAGATGGGTGGGTGGATGAAAAGAATTCAAGGGTATGCATCTATATTGATCTTGAGGAAAGATGGGAGATGGAGGTATCTAAGGACCCAAGATGGATGGCGAATCAAGAGAGTTAAGAGGGGAAAGTGAAGGGACATAAGGACCCAAGATGGAAGGAAGGCATGAAGCCCTTAGTAGTGGTGGAAGAGGTCCAAGGATGGAAGTGGAAGATGCAAAAGGATAATCAATAAGTTCATCAGCATCTATATGACAACCAAGGATATCAACATCTTTAGAGTGAGCATTAGAATTTTCAATAGAATCATGGACATCTTGAATATGAGCACCTTCTTTGATAGGATTGTTCAAAGCTTGCAAAGACTTAGGAAGAGTAGAAAGTGGAAGTGAACATGGAGTGGTAGAACAAGAAGATGGAAGACTTTGATCTTGACAAGGATCTTTGGGTAGCATAAGCACATAATTTTTCTCTTGATTTTCAATAGGCTTAACTTTGGAAGTAACAACCCCATTTTTACCAACCTTAATGGAAGTATCATCTTTGGAAAGCGAAAGTGTAGTAAGGTCATTTTGATTGTCAATAAGCTCATCAGTGTAAGTAGTAGCCTGATCTTGCTTAAGAGAAGACTTAAGACATGGTGGAATGCATGAAAAAGGGGGTACAGGATCAAAAGAACCTTGAGGTGGATAAGAGACATCGTGAAAAGGAGTGGATGACATGGAGGGTTCTTGATCTTGATCTTTCTTTATGTTCTTTTCTTCATCATTTTTAGAGTCCTCTTGACATGGAGCCACTTCTAAGGACAAGGAAGCATGTTGGGATTGTATGGATGGCTTTGGAAGAGATGGTGGAGGACTAGCTGAAGTAGGGATTATAGCATATGAAGGCTTAGGCTCTTTAGGTTTATCATTATTGAAAGTCTTTGTAGCCAAGTGAAGGTTAGCTTGAGTTTCTTTAAGATGTATCCCTGGAGGATAACTATAGGGAACCACATGAAAAGTATCAAGGCTTGTGTCGGATGAAGGTTCTATGAAAGATTTGAAAGACTCGGAAGATTTAAGAAATGTATGAGTATTGGAGGAAGTAGGGGATGGAAGGGAACCATCACGAGACAAAGGTTCAGCATTAACATGATCTTGCTTGAGAGTGTAATCTTTATTTTCAGCTGGAGAGTTCTTAGAGGAGAGATCCTTATAGTATTGATGTTTCAAGCTAGCACGATGTATTTTATAGTCCTCAGCAGTAGTAGATGGATCATAATCAAGGTATTGCCCACAAAAGCCATCAAAGTCTCTTTCAAAATCAAAATCATATGGATCACCATCACGATCTATCCAATGTGATGGCCCATTTGTAGTAAGCAGGAATGAATGATGAGGAGGACTCTTAGGAATAGAGGTGTCATAAGTATCATTACATTGTCTGTCGTCATAGTCATCATAGTCTCCAAAGCTAGATGTGTCACTCTCCGTAGAAGAGGTATCATATTGCTCAAATTTTTTCCGGGGGCATGGTGACATGTACAAGTCTTTATCAAATGGAAAAGAGTATAGAGGTTCCTTTTCTTTCTCAAGTTTGTCAAGCTAGACTTGCATAGCTTGCAGCTGCTTCATCATAGCGGCGATCAGAATTTCTTCCTCATGTGTACTGATTTTTTGAGAGATGTGTACTAATTTTCAATAGCTACTGATTTGTTCTTGACACAATGATATTTTTGACAGATTCTGGAACTAGGCTAGAAACATTGGATATCTTGCAATTTGACAATTTCTGACAACTCTCTCAAATTTTTCCAAACGACACTCTGCAGACTCATACGACACTGGGTAGTCTATGAAACGACGGTTGCTAAACTCATATGACAGTTGGGTAGCAATGAAACGACAGTTGACAAAACTCGTACGACAGTTGCTAATAGGGTTTTGACTTTCTTGAATTTGCTGGTTTGAAAACTTGTACGACACTGGGTTCTCAATCGTACGACAGATGGGCAATACTGAAATGACACTTGACAAAACTCGTATGACTTTTGACTTCTTGAAATGACTTTTGACTCCAGAAAGATTTTACATTAATTTTTGCAAAATTTAAGGTCTTTAGTTTTGGATTGTTTGCAAATTGTACTGTCCAAATTTTGAAGGTTATACCAGATTTGATCATTTTTAATAGCCAAGTAGATAAACAAGCACGTAGAATAGCAAGCAAGTGATTCCAAGCACGTCTAAAAATAATGAACGAGGGCAAAAACAACCTTGCGCATGAATAATCAAGTGACCAAATTGTGCTAATCCCTGAGAGTACTAATTGTGTATGTTCTGAAAAGTTTTGCAATAACACACATATACCTGAAAGTGAAAAATTGGCCTCTCTAGGGTTTTTAGTAATGGTTTGACTCTGCAACTTTTATGATTCAAAGGGGTGAACTCCAATCCTGGTGCACCAGGGTTTTGACACAGTCTGAGAACTTAATCTTCAAGAGCTGCTATGGAGATCTGACAACCCAACAATGAACCATACCCATGGAGATTTCTTCCACAAGGACATTTATATAGCGGCTGTCACTACTATGGTGAAAATGGCTATTACCGCTTGAGGTTCCGTCAATGCAGTTTTCCCTGTGAAGGGATTGTCCGCTACGGTTAACCCTCTCTAAAGATGACTCACAATAGTATACCACAAGGGGACTTGGCTCTAGATCCAAGGTTTTTGACACCTTTTCACTTTTAACCCAAACAAAGCAAGCAGATTAATCTGACACGCTAAGACAAAGTTTTGTTCCACCAAGGTCTGTGATATCAACTCCATGTGATCTATCAACCTCTCCAGGGAGAGAATGTATCAATCAATAAGAGAAGTTGCACTAACCAATTTTGATTCACCAAAGCTCATGATATCAACCCCACGTGATCTATCAACTTCTCCGGAGAGAGAATGTGTCGATCAATAAGAGCAGATGCACTAACCAAGTTGAACGTGAAATGCACTAAGTATCCTCCCTACCTACAAGGATTCTGTCGTCAAGAAAGATTTCTCTAGAAATCCAATCTCTCAAGAATCACAAATAGTGTTCATAGGGCCTAATTACTATGTGAGCACAGATATATTCCTGAAAGCAAATCTACCAAAAGTACCCAAAAAGCAGAAAGAGGAACACTTAACACTTAAAGAGAATATGAGATGAGTCCACAAGGTGGAACACTTAACACCTCACACAAGCTGAAAATGAGTCCCCAACTTAGAAAACAAGTGAGTTCCTAAAAGCACAAAAGGGTTGCCAAGTGGAACACTTACGCTTCTATCCTGTTGACCCCTCCCCTTTATGGCGCTGAGATTGCAACCACGGGGCGAAAATGAGGGGCCGATGAATTAGCGAGTCCAATAACCCAAGATAGCAATCAAGATCAATCACAAGTATTCTAAGACTACTTAATGAATCCTTAAGGGGTCACAACCTAGTATCAATTATGCAAGTGTGTAGAAATAGACAAAAGCATGAAAAGATGCACACAAGCCAAACACATAAGAGATTTATTTTAAGTCCCAAATCAAAATGTTATTAGATGAAGGAGAATACTTGGGATCCTTGCAACGCGCTTAGTAGATTTTACCTAATTTTTATCAATTTTTGTTGAGCTTTACTATGCAAGCAAGCTACGAACTCTCCAACAAGCCAACAAGCAAATAAGATATGCAAGGTATATTCAACTTATGAAAACCCTAGGGTTAGATCTAAAAATTAATTGTTAGGAGCAATAATAACTAGAAATTAATCCAAATGACAACTCATATCATGTATTGAATCATATGAAAAATAAGTGCATACCCATCATAAAATTTTAATTTTTTTGCACTGCATTTGACCTAGTCAACAAGATCTAATTTTTTTGATATGATTTGGCCACAAAAATAGAAATTAAAAATAGATTCCCCTACTAAAAAATAGAGAGCTTTCCAAAAATGCAAAAATTTTAGAAAAATCTCTTCATTTGTGCCCTAGAGACCCATTTTATCAAAATAGACTAATTTTTGTAAATTGATTATTTGAGCTATTAAATTGCATCCAAATTTAAAACATAAATAATAGACCCCATATAGAATTTGAAGAGATTTCTAAAAATGTAAAAATTTCCAAAAAATATTTTGATTTGCGCTGAAAATTAATTTTTTATGAAAAATCAAAAACAAATTATTAAAAATTCAAAAAATTTTAGAAAATTCTAAATTTTTTATCAAAGCTTTCCCAAAATGTCACCAACCCGCAAAAAAATTTCAGACCAAAACTCCAAGCCGTTTGGGAGATAAAATTAAATCTTTGAAACTTTAAAGTTTTAGCTCCAAAAAAAATCAAAACCAGCATGCAAAGGTGGGTTGCCCCACGGTGGGCGCTAGAAATGTGTGTGTTAAAATTGTACTTGATCTATAGACACAACACTTTAGTAAAATATTAGAGGTTAGCTATAATCAAATCATGCAAAATTGAAATCTAATTTAACCAAGCGATCTACTGCCTTCTAGTAGGTGCGAGATTAATGTTCTCAGATTGTAATCGAGATCAGTGACCTAGACGACACCTAAATGAAAGATTTGAATGCAATTGATCTAGATATGAGATTGAATGAAATTATTCTATTTTTTTGGTATTTTCTATGCAATAATAATGAAAAACTTGATATAAATCTATGCTAGTATGAAAATTGATATGCTATGAATGCTATTGAAAATTGATATGCAATGCTAATCTAACAATGATATGCAATATGAATGCAAAAATAAGATTGATCTCACAAAGATGTCAATTCACAAGAGCTTTGATTCTTCAATTCCAATTCTCCAGCGTGATTGTGCAAAAATATGAGATGCTTGGATGCAAATTTGAGAGATGAATTATGAAGAGCTGAGCCTTGTTTTTATAAAAATTCAGGGCTTTGGAGGTGCATGAGAAAAAGCCATAAATCACTCAAATAACTCAGGTTGATTTTTGAGTTATTTTTAAATAAAGATAATTAAGTCACAAAAACATGCAAAAGCTAAGTTTTAACTCAAAATAGAGTTTAGCTTTAATTGATAATTGATAGTTGTCTACTTTTATGATTGTGCATGTTTTATTTATGAATTAATTTAATAATAAAGTGATTTATTTCCAACTTAACTAATTTTTGAAAATAAAATAATTAATTTATGGGTTAATTAACTATTTTACCAAACTTTTATTAAAAATTATATTATTAAATAATGACAACATGCTTTAATTAATTAAATAAGAATTTAATCAATTATTCATAGGAATTTTGATTTATTGTCAAAATTAAATAATATAATTAATAATAGATAGAATTAAATTTAATTAAATAATTAAGTGGCAACTATTAAATCTAATTAATTAAATATGAAAATATTCAATTAATCAAACTTACGATAAATGTGATTTATTGCTAAATAATTATAAAATTAAAGATAATTATGATGATTAAGAATATTACTAGGAATATTCCCTGATGCACAATTTAAGATAATCAATTATGATTCGATGATGTTTAGATGTGCCTTAGATTAAGACTTTGATGTCGATTTCATTCGAATTGTTGATGTAGGAGATTAATGAACTTATAGCCCATTTTTGGGGTATTACAATAAGAAGGAATTTTTTCCTTGTTGCAATATGTATTTTGAAGGTTGAGATGCGAATATATGCATGAAATGAAGAAAAGAGCTAATTCAGTGATGAAGGAAGACTTGTGAGTATAGAGATCTGGAATTGTGATCTTGTGTAGCAGAGAGTGCGGTTTTGGCACAGTGTGAAGGAGGTAATATATTTCATATTATTCTATTGAATAATTCTAAGATCTTTTGGACAGTGGGTTCAGAGATCTTGCCTTGAAGCTATTTGGGTGGTGGGTCCTTCTGTCTTCCATAAACTCTTAACCGAGTTAGAATCTTTTAACAGAGATTCAAAATCTCCTAATAGGGATTTATATGTACTGAATGTATTTCATAAGACTCCTAATAGGGTCCATCCTCTAACAAGGAACTTTCATATTAGTGCATCATTTTGTGGGTATCATTCCCACTAGGGTTTACTCTTTTCAAGAGGTTCCCTAGTCAACATATCTTGTGTTATTGTGCAATTGTGTATGGTTGATTACTACATTAATTATATTTTTTAAAGCAATTGAATGGTTAAATTATCAGATAACTGATTGACCCCCCCCCTCTCAGTTATCTTGGGGATCTTTACTTTCTAACAATCAGGTCTCTGCACTGAGGACACCACAACAAAATGGAATAGCTAAAAGCAGGAATAGGTCAATCATTGACTATGCAAGGACACTAATGTTACAAAAGAATGTTTCTCAGACATACTGTAGGGAAGCTGTCAGCATAGCTATTTATGTTCTGAACCGAGTACAACTGAAGAGGGACACTAATGAGACACCTTATGAGTTATGGTTTGGTCACAAACTCACTATAAGTTATTTCAAAATTTTTGGAAGTAAATTCTTTATTCTGAAAGATGAAAGAAATGGGAAGTTTGACTCAAAAGTGATGAAGGGATATTTTTGGGATATTCCACTAAAAGTAAAGCATTCAAGTGTCTTAACAAAGTAACTAATAAGATGATTAAAAGTACTAATATTCTAGCTGATGAGTTTGATGATAAGAATGTAGAGGAAAGCACAAAGGAGCTGGAAGACTACGATAGATTTAGTTATATTGAACAATCAGAGTACCTACCAATGTAGCATACAGTGACAACCAGTCCACAGGAAAATAATACCAAGGAATAGGAAAAAGAAACCGAAGAGTAGAAAGCATCCACTGAGAAAGAAAATGAACCTGCACAGGATGAACAAGAAAGAAGAGATCAGATACTGGTGAGATTTATCATAAGACATCATCCTAAGACACAAATCATTGGAAATAGACAAGATGGCATCCAAACAAGAAGTAAAACAAGACAAGGTACATGTCTAGTTTGTGAATATGAACCGAAGAATGTAAAAGTTGTATTAGAAAATGATGAATGGGTTAATGCAATGAAAGAGAAAATGGAATAGATAGAGAAGAACAAAACTTGGAGTTTAATACCCAGACCTAAGGATAAAAATTTTATCAGTACTAAGTGGATATTCAAAAACAAGCTTAATGAGAATGGAGAGGTAACAAGGAACAAAGCTAGGTTAGTATGCAAGGGATATGCATAGGAGGAAGGAATAGATTATGGTGAGACATTTGCACCTATTTCTAAATTTTTTGCAAATCCTAGAGAGTCACACATGGTTGCAACAAAGAGAATCTTAAGATACCTAAAGAAAAATAAAGATTATGAACTATGGTATCCTAAGAAAGTCAAGTTTGAACTGAAGGTATACACTGATGCTAATTGGGTTGGAAATGTGGATGATAGAAAGAGTACCACCGGAGGAGAATTCTTCTTTGGTCAAAGACTTATTACATGGAAAAGTAAGAAACAAGCTTGCATTTCTCAGTCTATAGCTGAAGTAGAGTATGTTGCTATTGCTACTAACTGTTCAAATATTGCATATATAAAGAAAGTGTTAGAAGTTATGAATGAGGTAAACTGAACTGGTGATTATATATTGTGATAACACTAGTGCCATTAATATTTCAAAGAATCTAGTGATGCACTCTAAAACAAAGAATATATTAATTGAGTATCACTACTTAAGGGAACACGTACAAGAGAAGCAAGTTAAGCTAAAATTTGTTACATCAAAAGAAAAACTTGCTGACATATTTACAAAGCCTCTACCAAAGGATACATATGAATACTTCAGGACTAGACTTGGGGTCTGTCCCCTGTCTACCGGTCACTAAGGTGATCTAGAGGTTGCATCAACCTAATCTTATCAGAAGATCATACATGTTGATGCAGCAGAGTTCACACTTTGGACTTCTATCTAAGGTTGTGAAAGATTGAAGTACTGGAACATATTTTCATAACAGTATACTAAGATACAGAAAATGCACCAAACAACAGAGAGTTACATGGCTACTACAAAGCTGTATGTTTGTATTGTTCTTTGGCATTGCTGTCAAAGAGAGAGAGATCAATATGAAGAATATGGAGCCAAAGACAAAGGGAGAGAGATATAGAAACAAGATCTAAAAAGATCATATATGCATAACTTAGTCTACACTTGCAAATGCTTTTATGTAATATAGTGATTAAACATATTAACCTAGGGAGAGCTTGTACCATTACAACATTTGTTGATAGAGTTGTAGAATACATGTTTGGTATGTGTATGGTATATTTCATATTGCTTGTGTTTCCATCAATGACAAAGGGAGAGATTGATGAACTACAACTGATTTGAATAAATTGTATAAGTTGAAGATCTATGATTTAAGATCACCGAGTTGTTGATTAGATATGTAAGATGATTAAATCAGTAATATGTTGTCATTGATGTCAACTAGTTTTGATAGTACTTATCTTGTAAGTTACTATACCCAAACATCTGTAGAAGAAGAAGAAAAGAAGAATAGATATATCTACATGAGGAACATGGATATGACAGATAAGGATAAGGAATCCATTGGGTAACTTTTGGATGAGTTTATGACCTTATGTTAATGACTTGATTATGTTGCATTCATCTATGATGAAGGATAGAGAAAAATGCACAAGGTAGTGTTATCGGTTAATGAACCATTTTAGTATACACCGACGCAGTGTACTGTATATCGATCATAATACATACCAAGCTTGTATTCACCGACACATTTCTTTGTTAACTGAGCAGAAGAAAAGAACTAAATCACTAGTTTAGCTGATAGAAGTTGATGAGCTGTAAAGTACCTCAAAATCATAGATGAATATAATGTTTGTTATGAAGATCGATGACTAACATAATTCAAAGAAGATCTTATGGATTGAAATAAAATATGTTACTAACACATCAGCCAAGGAAGGTTTAAGCGGAAAAATCAACAAAGGAGATTAAGCGGCAAAATCTGATGGATGGAATTAAAATGGTTTACTCATCTATTTAAGAGACTAGGATTTCATGATAAAATTATGCCAGAAGGAGACTGCAGAGATATCATGTGAAAAGGCTTCATGCATGCCTGATCAAACTTGTTAAGGAGGACCGAACTGTAGAGATTACCGAGTGTCAGAAAGCTATTACCGAGTGACAATAAGTTACTAAATATTGATTGAAATAGAATTGAAATATTGATCAGAGGATTTGAATGAGCTTCACATAGATTTGATAATTTGCAATTGAAGTTGTGTTGTGATCAGATCAACTGTTGTTACATTTTAACCATTGTAAATATAGAAATCTCTTAATAGAGTGGACTAGAAAGTCTTGTAATGTCATTCATAGAGTCTACATTTGTTATCCTATCAACCCCATAGTGAATGTTGGTTGGATGATAATAGTTGGTATAAAATCCTCTAACAAGGTCACACCTCACAGTGTGTTTGTAACCTTTAATAGGGTTGGGTCTTCACCAACCTCACTTCAGAAGAGTGAACAATTTTTGGGTTGTCGGTCCCTTCACAGGGTTTCCACATTAAATCTCGTGTTATGTGTTGATTGTGATGATTGTTTGTTATCATACTTTACATGTTGCATATTAGATTTTATTAGTAATCATTATATGTTATTAACTGGTAATCAGTAAAAACACAAACAAAATACTATTTTAGTTTACTGAGCTACAGAAGTTTTAGTAGATTATTTTTGGGTATACATTTTGTGATTGAGACTGTGGATAACTGATTCACCCCTCTCTTAGTTATTCTAACAATACACACACACACACACACACACATATATAAATCTACACATACACATATATTATGTGGAATTAGAGTGTGTGTGTATATATATATATATATATATATATATATATATATATATACAAGTGCATATATACAAATATACATACACACACACACACACACATATACATATATATGTAAATAAATATATATACATACATATACATATATATGTATATGTATATGTATATATATATATATTTATTTACATATATATGTATATATATATGTGTGTGTGTGTGTGTGTATATTTATATATATATACATACATATATATATACAAATATATATACGTAAATATACACACACACACATACATATATATATATATATATATTTAGATATAGATATTTATGTATATATATGTATATATATGTATATATATATATATATATATATAGATATGAATATGTATATGTATGTATATACATATGAATATATATATATATATATATATATATATACATAGATATATATATATATACACACGTGCATATATATACATATACGTATGTATACATACATATATATACATATATATGTATGTATGTTTGTATGCATATGTATATGTATATATATATATATGTATATGTCTATGTATATATATATATGTGTGTGTGTGTGTCTCTCTCTCTCTCTATATATACATATATATATATATATATATATATATATATATATATATATATATAGATATATATTTATACATATATATACATACATATATACACACACATATTGTGTGGGATTAGGCCATCATCCCTCGACCCCATACCCTTGTCGTAGACTATGCAATAGTGGTACAACCGGTCGGTAGTACAAGTGCTAGTAGTGGTACCAATGGTAGCATTTCTTAGCGAAGGAATTATCCACTGATAGGACAATGCGCCTATCCTTGACTACCATATAAAATAGAATGTAAGTTCCAATTTATTGATAAAAATATTTTTTACTAAATGCTTTTATGTTATTTTCTAATGGTAATGAATTATGATAAATATTACATTTGGCATTATTAAATTTATGCAAATTGTCACTTATTATTATATATTCGGGACTATCTAGAAGGGACCCCCATGTGTCTTTAATCTCATTTTCTTAACAGGGATTTTGAAGTAAAGGTTTTCAAGAGCTGCAACAAAATAATGCTCCTATATATTACTAAGAAGTTGCAATTGTATGAGGGTGATGAAGGGTGCTCCCCTTGATACCACAAACACATAACAGAAACAGAGAAACAACAGCAAATTTGCAAGAATAGAAAATGAGCTTCTTATTATCTCCACACATGTAGAATTACAAATTTCAAAATTACAATATGCAAAGCCACATGGGCATTTTCCCTTACAATATTTTGTATGATAAAGCTTCAAATCATTATCCAGATCTACTACTCAAAAATTCCCTAAACAACACTATAGGCCTTTCTTATATATGTAATTTCCACCGCCCGAGAAGGTTCCAGAAATTTAGCCCTTAAGGCCGACTTCCCTAAGAATTATTTTATTTTCATTTTATTTTTCATAGAGGAAGCTCCAAATAATTACAAAATATGTTTTTAGGTAGCCCAACTTCCAGAGGCCATAACTTTCTAACCGTAGCTCCATTTTACAATTATAACCTCTTTTTGGAAATGGCAGGACCTGATCTACAATGTTCGCGCAAGCTCCAATTAGCTGGGGGTCGATTGCAATTTGGAGCATCTAAAGCCTTCAAAATTGAGCTCAAATATTTTGTACCTAAAAACCTCAATAACTTCACTAATACAAATGATATGAAAATAAAACTCAACTAGTAGGCTGATATGATGAAGATGAACCTTCATCTATGAAATCAGAACATTCTGAGATCGTATGACCAACTTACTAAAACTAGTAAGTTTCCATAAATAGCAACTCTGCACAAGATAACCCTTATTGAAAAGAAACTAGAAATATTTTTGGGTGATGTAAGATTTCTCTTACACCAAATATTCTTCTGCATCAGACACCTGGGGTAATTTGAGAAGTGACCCTGTCATGACTCAGGTGTGAAGAGGAAAACCAAGATGGTTAACCTCCTCCTTTGTTAGCCATGATGAATCTTCAAGAAGTCATCATTTCTATTTGACCAGATATTCTTCATATGTCCTGTTCCTTGTGCTTCTGCGAACACGACTATCCAATATGTCCTCAATCTCCTTGGTAGCTGAACTAGTTGCTGGAATACTCCACTGTACTTTTGTGATCTCATCTTCAACACCCCCTTCATGATACTCTGTCAGATCTAAAATTTTAAATACTGGTGAAATATTCATCTTAGTAGGCAACTCAGCCCTATAAGAATTTCTTGAATCATGCTTCTTCAGTATCTTACATGGGCCAAACTTCTTCATTTTCAGCTTGTTGTATGTACTAATTAGAAATCACTCCTTCCACAAATGAACCATGACTTCATCTCCAACCTAAAATTATTTATGCCTCATTTTCTCATCTTCCTTAGCCTTATACTGCACATTCATCCTGGCAATGTGCTTCCTCATCTCCTCATCCATGTTCTTCAAATGTTCTGCAAAATCTTCAGCTTTAACACTACTTATCTCTCCTTTATCTATCTTTCTCAACTTAAATGTATTTATGGGACTACTTCCATATACAATCTGGAATGGTGATTTACCAGTGCTCCTGTTGATAGAATTATTGTATGCAAATTCCGCCTGAAAATCAAATCCCATCCCGTTGGCTTATCTCCAACCAAACATCTTAGAAAATTCCACAAACTCCTATTCACCACCTCTATCTGTCCATCAGTTTGTAGATGATGTGATGAGCTGAAATTCAAATGTATCTTTAATTTCTTCCACAATATACGCCAAAAATATTCAACAAACTTAGTGTCGCGATTTGAAACTATGCTCTTCAGTAAACCATGTAGTCTCACCACTTTTTTTAAAAATAATTCTACTACATGAACAACATCATTAGTCTTTTTGCAGGGAATGAAATGTGTCATCTTTTAAAATCTATCAACCACCACAAAAATTGAATCATGTCCCCATTGAGTCATTGGCAAACCAAGAACAAAATCCATACTGATATCATCCCAAGGCTTTTCTGGTACAAGTAATGGCTGATACAACCCTTTATTCTGCTTTACTCCCTTTGCAATCTGACATACTTTGCAACTCTGTACAAACTTATTGACATCTTACTGCAACTGTGGCTAGTAATAATTCTCACTAACCAAAGGAAGGGTTTTATCACAACCAAAATATCTAGCCAATCCTCCACTATGATTATCCTTGGTGAGATTCTCCCTCATAGAACTTTGTGGAATGCACAAATGACTCTCTCTAAAGAGCATATCATCCTGAATGATGAAATCAAACCGCACTTCATTTTGTCTAGAGTAACAGGTTCTTTACAAGGCTTCCAAGCTTCACCAAAATCAGGATCCTCTAGATACAAACTCTTGAGTTCCTTGAACCCAACCACCTTAATCTGCATCTCTGTCAACAAAAAAAAATTTCTGCTTAGAGCATCTGCAACCCTGTTAAACTTTCAACTCCCGTGTTTCAAAATAAATGTATAACTCTGCAAAAACTCAACCCATTTCAAATTCCTTTGATTCAACTTTCCTTGACTATTCAAATATCGCAAAGCTTGATGATTAGTATACAAAACAAACTCCTTTGTAAGCAGATAGTGTCTCCACTTCTTTAATGCCTGAACTATAGCATAAAATTTTTGACCATAAACAAAATATTTTCTCTTGGCAACATTTAACTTCTCATTGAAATAAGAAATAGGTTTACTTTCTTAGCTCATAACAACTCCTATTCAAGGATAGCATGTGCTTTCTCTCAATCTATTTTTAGACCTTTTGTTGAAACTACAAATCCCAGATACACTAACTCTTTCTTCACAAAACTACACTTCTTCAAATTAATCAACAATTTATCTTCCCTTAACTTCTCAAACACCATACGAATATGCATCATATGTTCCTCCAATGTCTTACTAAAAATCAAAATATCATCTAGGTAAACAATGACAAACTTACCCATAAATTCTTTCAAAACCTCATTCATGAGCCGCATGAAAGTGCTTGGTGCATTGGTTAGACCAAAAGGCATGACTAACCACTCATACAGTCCTTCCTTTGTCTTGAAAGTATTCTTTCATTCATCTCCTTCTATGATCTAAATCTGGTGATATCCACTCTTCAAATCTATCTTTGAAAAATACATAGCTCCATTCAAATAGTCCATAATATCATCCATCTGTGGCAATGGAAACCTATAATTAATTTTAATCTTGTTTATAGCCCTAGAATTTGTACACATCCTCCATTCTCCATTCTTTTTCAGTGCTAATATTGCTGGTACAGCACATGGACTCGGGATCTCTCGAATCAATCCCTTCTATAACAACTCATGTACTTGTGTGTTCAACTCTTCACTTTTTGTTGGTGTCTTTCTATGAGCCACCTTATTCATAAAAATGGCTCGTGGAATCAAGTCCATATGATGAATGATCTTCCTTACTGGTGGTAATCCATCAGGTACATTATTGGATACAATATCCTGAAACTCATTCAGTAAATCTACAACTTCTACAGGTACATCTTCTACTTCCTCTTTACCAACTTTTGGAATTAAAGAAAAATACACATTCTCATGCCTCATACCCTTTAGAAATTTTCTTGCATTAACAAAACTTATTCTTGCACTACCACATGCCTTTTCTTCTCTATCTTTTAATGACTTTAGCTTATGTCGCACTCCATCCTTTGTTGGGGAATAGGTATTCAGATGACCATCATGTACAACATGCCTATCAAACTTCCATGGTCTATCCAACAACATATAACATGCATCCATAGTTATGATATCACATAGTACCTCATCATGGTATCCACCAATCTTGAACTTTACTAGGCACTATTCACTAACCATGACCTTGTGGTCATCCTACACCTAGGTGATCCGGTATGGATGTGGGTGTTTTTGTCTCTTGAGCTTCAAATTTGTGACCATCTCTTTTGACATCAAATTATCATTGCTTCCACTATCAATAATCACATCAAAAAATTTATCCTCACACTTGCACCTGGTGTGAAACAGGCTCCTCCTTTGCTCAAGTTCATTCTCACCACTCAACAGAACTCTTCTATTAATTAGCATTTCTCCTCTTTCAACATCTTCAGAATGTGATGATTTAGCATCTTTATCTACATGTGCAACTCTAGCTTGGCCTTCTATTCTCCTATCTTTCATTCCTTGGCATTGAGGACATTCAAATGCTCTATGACCTTCTCCTCCAGAGTGAAAACATGTTCCAGAGAAGCCTCCTCTTCCTGATCCTTGTCCTCTCTAATCTCTATTATTCTGATCATGGAAACAATTAAAATTATTTCCTCTCTAATTTTGACTGCTACTAGCCACATCCTTTTTTTTCAGATCTTCATTTCAGCCTCCATATGACCATCCATTAGATCCTCCACCACGACCTCTCTTTTTTTGTCTACTCTCAAACTTCTTGTTCATCTTTTCCTCTACTTTTAGGGAAAATTGGTATGCCTCTTTAATATTGTTCATTCAAACCAAATTCAACTCCTCTTGAATGCTCAGCCTCAACCCATTAAGGTAACAGGAAACTTTCTCCTTATCAACTTCTGCATGGCCTGTTCTGATGAGGATTCAAAATAACTCCTCCATATACTCCTGAACAGATCTTCCTTCTTGCTTCAAACCTTGCATTTTCTTCAATAGGTCAAGCTCATAATCAATAAGAATGAATTGTTACTTCAATTTATCCACCATCTGATCCCATCTTGTGATTTTATCCTTTCCTCTACTATTTTTCTCCAATTGAATCTCTTGCCACTAGATCTTCGCATGACCCTTCAGTCTAGCCTTCACAAACTTAACCTGATCAGGATCCTTGATGTCTTCATACTCAAAATATTATTCTAATTCATTGATCCAGTCGATCAACTCCTCTGGGTTAACATTTCCTAAAAATGCAGGAACCTCAATCTTAGGTTTTTTCCCAATCTTGGAAATGGCCCAGAAAAGTCTTTCTTCCTCCTAGTTCAGAATTTCTCCTTCTCCTTCTTGATTAGAATTTTCTTCTTCTTTGGTTTCCTCCTTGCTTTCGTCTCTGGCATTAAGATTCATTTCTCTATAAATCTCTTCTTGTAATGCTCGCACTTTTCTCTAGAGCACTCTAACCTCAGGTGTCACACCACCAGCTCTTCTGCCACATTCCCTTCATGGAGGCATTTTCGTGCTTTATCACTGATACTCTAAACCACGGTCCTAGTGCAAACTGCCTCACAGTCGGTGATCTATTTACACACTCATGAACTCTCGCTCTTATACCACTTCATGAAGGGTTCTCCCCTTAATACCACAAACACATAACAGAATTAGAGAAACAACAACAAATTTGCAAGAATAGAAAATAGGCTTCTTATTATCTCCATAAATGTGGAATTACAAATTTTAGAATTACAATATGCAAAGCCACATGGGCATTTTCCCTTACAATTTTTTGTAGGACAAAGCGTCAAATCATTACCTAGATCTACTACTCAGAACTACCCTAGACAACACTACGTGCCTTTCTTATATAGGCAATTTCCACTGCCTGAGAAGGTTCCAAAAATTTATCCCTTAAGGCCAACTTCCCTAAGAATTATTTTATTTTCATTTTATTTTACATAGGGTCAGCTCCAAATAATTACAAAATATGTTTTTAGGTAGCCCAACTTCCAGAGGCCATAACTTTCTAACTGTAGCTTCATTTTTCAATTATAACCACTTTTTTTGGAAATGGCATGACTTGATCTACAATGCCTGACTTGCACAAGCTCCATTCAGATGAGGGTCGATTGCGATCCAGAGCATCTAAGGCCTTCAAAATTGAGCTCAAATATTTTGTACCCAAAAACCTCAATAACTTCATTGATACAAATGATATGGCAATAAAACTCAACTAGTAGGCTAGTATGACTAAGATGAACCTCCACCTATGAAATCAGAACATTCTAAGATCGTATGACCAACTTATGAAAACTAGTAAGTTTCCATAAATAGCAGTTCTGAACGAGATAGCCCTTATTGAAAAGAAACTAGAAATTATTTTGGGTGATGCAAGATTGCTCTTACACCCAGGATGCTCCTGCATCAGAGGGAAATACTATGAAAATAAAAATTCCAATGCCTACAATTTATTGTTTCTTGAAGGTTATTTTTTGTCATTTCCTTTCTTATCATTGACAATTTTACTCAATGGTGTCCAGTATAAAACCTCCAATTTAGGGATGTGGAAATTGTAGATTCATTCTAGGGAGCTTAATGGCCATTCTATAGAGCTTGGAACACATATACAATGTCATGTTCAAAATATTTAATATTAGATTTGAGTCTATTTAGGTGATTCTATTCTAAATTTTTCTACAACATATGAGTATCAAATAGTATTATGCCACCATAATTCTATATATAGATAAGTCGAGGTCTTATACTCCATATATATTGACTTCCAGATAGAAATATGAATTTTTTTTGATAGACCTTTACTCTACAAAAGCTTCTTTGATGAAAAAAATCCATGAAATCTACAAAATAGATGCATCTCTTCTAGAAAAATTTTATCGATTCCACTACGCAATCTATTCCAAAATGTAGCTCAAATTTCACCAAATCAAGAAAAAAAAATTCTGACATGGTTTCTATATTATCCCTTATAATTAATTGACATTAAAAATTATTTAAAATAGATTCAAGTTTTTTTTGTTGGGTACTGAACAGGATTCTCGATCCATAAAAATATCTAATTTGGTTCAAAGGTTCCAAATCCTATGAAAAGATGAACTTGGTCTTTTGTGCATTTGTTGGAACAAATATTAAATTGACCTAAAAAATTAAGTTGTTGGATAAACCAGAGGAAAAGGTGATATCAGGATTTTCCAGATTTAAACATTCATTTCTTTGTCATTTCTCCATAATATAAATAGCATAATACATTAGGATTAGATTGAAATCCATGGACAAAAAAGTGTCACAATAATATTACAAGCAAAATAAATACAATAGTATTTCAAAAGTAGAGAAAGTAGGGATCAAACTAGGTCATGGGCCTTTATTTGTTTGCGCATGGTCCTTTATTTGTTCACTAATATAATGAGCCTAAGGTGGAATTTCTTTGTGATTGAATGAATATGGGGATTGCTCTAAAAAAAAGGAATTAAAAAACATTGCGCATTCATAGCACTCTAGAAATAAAGATGAATGTATAGAAATAAATTTGTCAAACATTCTTGAAATCAGGTAGCATAACATATCTAAGCTCGTGCTTATTAAAATTTCCATTGGGAAAAATTTTGTTTTCCTTCACCATGACTTACCTGCAACAAAATCTAAGTGCATATGAAAATTAAAAGAAAAATACAATATGCTTTATGCAAAAACTATAATAAATTTCTTTTCAACTATATATATGTGGAAGATGCAAGGAAAAGATGTCAAAAATGGGGAAGATATATGGAAAATATCCCCCCTTTCTACCCTCTCTAGCCCTCAAATTTTCATTCAACAACATGTGAGGGTATTAACCAAAGCCGGAACATACTTATGGCTCTTTCACCAAGATTTCTGACAAGGTATTTGGCATTGAAATAATGAAAATTACAACATTGGGCTATTTGGAAGATGTCATTTCCTTCTGCGAATATATGTAATAGAAAATAAATTACACTAGGTTAGACATTCTAGAGAGTTTCATGCCATCTTAACTGTATGGAAAATACAATACCACATGCATTCATATTGGGGGTTCAAAATGGGTAAAAAGGCATCAATATTGTTAAACATGATGAATAACTAAGATGGGGGTAAATTAGTTATTTCCACACACTTCAAAAAATGTTTCCTCTATTGGTAAACTATTAAAAAACTATAATAACAACTTCTAATTTATGAGTTAAGCACATAAAAAATCAACAAAAAATGTAAACATGTGAACATAAGAACACTGACATAGAGATTACCAATATTTATTTGGAAAACCCAAACTAGTGAAAATCGTGAAGAATATATTTCTCATAAAATGAAAAACACCTGCTAAAGTGACACATGTTAAGGTGATTTTTACAAAGGCTCACTACCTGTTATACTCATTATAGGTAAGGCTCGCTGCTTGTTGGAATAACTACCCTCAAATATTGTCATGCCCAAAAATAAACAACCAAAAATGTAACCAAATTTTTTTTTTTAGAAAGGTGAAAGGTAACATCATATGTCATTGTCATGTACTCCGATTTACTTAGCCAAGATTCATCACAGATGCTCCTATGCTAAAAAAGGTTAGGAAATTGCTTGCAATGACAGTAACATTAAGTGGATCTATCAAGGAGATCTATCCCAACTAAGCCCTTATCTAGCAATGTTGAAGGTCTAGTTTCCTACTGACCCTAAAATGGATTGGCTATCATCTTGTTAAGAAGTTCCACTATTAGTTGTGAATGAACATATACCTGATAATGCTACTAAATTAATAATTCAATTTCATTCCTAGCTAGGTCGGAATATTATCACTGCTAACTATTAGTCCATTACATGATTACCAAAATTGTGACTCATTGGCTAAGGATTATACCTATCCTCTAATTAACTAAGTTCCTAATGCTTGCTAAGTCTAGTCTGGCTTACACCGATTGCCTAATGAACAAAATAAAACATTAACCTAATATATTGATACATTAAAAGTTAAATCCATTTACACCAAAAATTCTATAACCAATTTAAGTATCTAATTAAACTCTATACCCTTAATTAATTCTATTCCTTTACAACTCCTACAAATCATCTAAACCAACATGCAATTACCAATATATATATATAAATAATAATTTCCTACAAAATTATTCACCTAAATTAATTATGCAATTAATATATATAATTCACATCCTAACAAGCAATCACATTATCCTTAGGACTAATCTTCTACTAACTAGCTATCCTAGCATCTATACTAGAAGCAAAAGTAAAAAGAATCTGCAATTCCCTAAGTTCAAAACTTTAAATTAATATAATGTTGTGTAGGGAAAAGGTGCTACCCAAAGTAAGGAATTATAACAAATAGACAAATTACTACTCACCTCTACAAGTGTCACCTCAACTATGACACATCACCCTACCTATCCTAAAAGCTATTATGCCATCAATACCATCATGACTTACACCTAAGCTAGCCTTCCCACCCACTAGCCTAGTATGCAAAATGGGGCGCATACCAAGGAGGGGACAAAGTCATCACATGGCAGTTTTGGGGCCCACCTCCAAACAACTTTCCCCAAGCTCTTGAGAAACTCACGCCACCTAAGGGGAAAGTTTGAAATAAGTTTGAATTTTTATATACTACTAACAAGTTGAAATGCATAGGGCTACGTGAGGGTAGAGGAAAATATCCTACCAAGAGGGAATTATGTTAGAACAAATACCAAGGAAGGGGGGAAGTAATAAACTAATCTTTATAAGTCAACTAGGAGTACTTGGTACTTCCCAAGGTGCATTACCATTGGGGTACGCATGGGTAGAAGGAAGATATGGTGCAGGTTTTGGAGATGGTGGTAAGCCCAAATCATAAAGTTCTGACAAGGTGGTCCAATCACAAGCAAGCAAACATAATTACATAAAACATCAAGGCAAGCTCATATTAAAGTTGCTTTCCACTTGCAACCCCAAAGTCCTGCGTAGGTGTAAAGATAGATTTATTTTATGTTTAAAATGGATTTCAAAAAAAAAAAAGTAGCATAAGCAAGGACATAATCTAGGCATGGGTCCCACTGGGTTGCTTTGGATGAAGTAAGTCTTTATGGCTTGTTTAATAAAACTTATTTTAATAGGGATTGGTTGTTATTTGTATAGGTTTATATAGGAGTTAGGCTCATGTTAATATTAATTCTAATTAGCCACATAATGGAGTTTTAAGAGAGAATATTTTCTGTGGTATGGGAATAAAGTTAGTCCCATACAAATTCCAGACAGTATTCCTCTCTTAAAATTTTTGGGAATGTCATTTCTATTATATGACTAAATCTTTAACATATTGATCTCTTTATTTTATTTACTAGCCATAGGAGAGATATTAGATTGAAATTAATAGTTCATTTTAAGCATTGCATTGAGAAGGTAATGAATAAAGTTTTAGATATAAATGGTCTTATCATTAGTGTTTTATCTTATCAATTATTCCATGGCTAAATCATTTGGAAAGAATAAGAGATGGCAAGGTTTCTTTCATCCAAGTATAATTCTATTAAGTATGAGTTTGGTCTACAATGAGATAGATTGTAATGAGCTTACAACTATAAATCCAGATATCAAGAGATCCTTGGTTAACCATTTCAATGAAATTCTACTTGCTAATAACTGATTTCATTTCTTTTCTTGCCAACTTTGAATAACATTTTACAAGAAGCATAACTTCACTATCTCAAGAGGTAGAGTCAAATAGATATGAAAGAGAAGAGTCATCATTTTCATAATAGTTATCTCTTCAAATATAGCATCTATCCCTTATGATGGAGAAGAAATCACAATTACAGCAAGATATTACAAATTGGAGAGAGTACTCAATGAGAGCTCAATAGAAATAGCAACTTCTCTTCATCACAAATCATTTACCACTTCACAATGGACCAAAGAATGGAAATAACTTTACAAATTGCAACAAGAGGAGGATCTTCTTCAAGATCAACAATACAACAACATATGAAGTTTTAATACAAGCACATCCAAGAAAGGACTTCTTCAAGCTTCTTCTACATGGGTCTTGACTTCAATACCTGCAATAAAAGGGAGAGAACCATGGGTGCTCACCACCCAACCTAGGTCTCTTATGAGATCACCCTCGAGCTTGGAGAACCAAGGCTAAACTGGTATGCAACAAGATCAACAAGATGCTCACAAAACAAGTCACACAAACATACATACAACAAATTACTCCCTCCCAAGGCTACACAAATGAGTCTTACAAGCTCATTGAGAGGGTGGAGGTGGGATTTTCCAAGGGGAGAATGCCATTACATACAAATTTCTCACCATGAGTATTCAATTGCCTCTTCAAGGCTACATATCCAATTGCCTCTTCAAGGCTACATATCCAAAAGCTTCATACACATACTTTGCTTAACATTCTCTCCAAAATACAAGAATGCAATGGCTTCCATGGTGCCCATACACCATGGACTTATCCCTCTTCTCCAAGAGAAGAGACTCTCACCTCATGGAGAGCCCAACTAACCCCTCCACCCATAGGCCACTTCTTCCCTTCCCAAAGGGTGAGTAATGCCTTACACCCATAACCAAGAACTCCCTCAATCAAGCAAAAAGAACAAGAGCAAACCATGAAATCAAACCCAAAATCCCTCCCTTACAACAAATTGTCACAACAAGAACCAAGATTCATATGCATGAGAGAGAAAAATACAAGCTAATCTAATGAACAAGTAGAAAGGCTTCCATGAGAAGAGTAACCAACCTCCACAAGTGTGATGGAAATGGAAATTTGAGAAGAGCTTCTCCACTTATCCTTCCTCAATCCAAACCCTAATGTCTCCAAATGTAGAGAGTGGGTGAACACCCACTAAATCTCCTAAGGGCCTCTAAAAAGGCCTCCAAATTTCTACCCACCCACTATCCATAAATGCAGACTTGACTCTATGACCTTATTGTCTTTCCTTGTCCCCCCATGATAAATGCATGATTGAAAGAAAGGGTGAAGTTGGGTAAAGATCATGACTTATCAAATTTCGAAGTCAAGGGTAAATGGGTCATAAAATAGGTTACCAAGGTCACTAGGGAATTATAGACATGCTCAAAACCTTCCTAACCCATAACCCTATCCATTAGATACTTAAATTATGCCAAAAATGACCCTTAGAACCCCTTATTGGCCTCTAGAAGTGACTAGAATAAGGATGAATTAAAACAAGCACATAACAAGTGTCAAGTGACACTAACCATTACACATTACATACCCAAGGTCATGTCCTAGATGAAAACAAGAAATTAACTAATAACACACATGTAAAAATCCACATTAACAATGAGTTCACATTACAACGAGGCTTTTTTTTAATCCCATACCGGATTAAGCCTTGGCTTACTTAGTTCACACATGTTTAACCTTGGTTCTCCGATTTATTCCATGGTTCTCTTACCTGCACACTGCACATCGAGCATCAGTAGTTCAAGATGATAACATTACATGAAATATACATATTCAATTCACAATTTAGCAACATAATCAATGTGCATAATTCAATTCTAATTGCTATATGCATAATCCAAATTTTCCATACAAAGTGCTTAAGCATCACAATTATATAATCATCATGACATGTCACCTGTGGAGAAATCAAATTTAAACATGATCCAATATTCCCATCAAAATCACACTACTAAATATGCATAATCAAAATCTCAACATACTCTAAATTCTAAAGCACATCATAAGGTGATCGACATGGCATAATAATCATCATCAAAATATAGTATCTCGAGTCTCTATCAGAATAGATCAACAAGTGTATCAATGTATCAAAATGCGAATAAGAAAAGATGCTATGATAGGTTAGGGTGAGGCCTCACAAATATGAAAAGGCTCACTTCTAATACAAAGATGGATACAATGAAACAAGAAGTGATAAACTTAAATCTAAATATGGTTGAAGAGTTCAACAATTTAGTTGTGTTACCATAATCACTAGTAGATCCCAAACTGTCAGATACAATACTATCGGTATGTAAGCTCTATTTGAATCTTTGTTCTTCCATCCCAACTATCACTACTCACATGCAACACTGTCATAGGTTTGCACTATATTTTTCACCATATACACCACACTCTCTACTAACAAATACAAAAGTTTGTCCTTTATTTATATCACTATATAATCATACATATGTCAACTTCACACAAAATTTGTGACAACTCTCAATGATAAGGAAATTACAATTATATTTAATACATAGCATAGATCCTAAATATAGGAAATAGATAAGAGATACTAGAATCACCATCATATGCTATAGCCAATATACCAAAAACATCTAATAAAATACATAGTTATCTAGATGCCTATAGGAACATTATATCTAATGCAATCACTAGAAACTAATACAACATAACAACAAAAACAAGTGCATCAAATTACAAGGGTCATCAATAAAATAATGTATACTTACTAGGAAACACTAGGAACACCAAAATTGTTCATATTGAATCTATACTATGTAAACCTAAAACTTCTATTGCATAACTGGTAATCAATAGGAACATAACCAAAACTACCAACAACCAATTGATACTACTATACTACAACTGATTAATTATCATAGGGGAAAGATTGAAAACTGATTGAATACTTAAAAGATAGAGATTTATGATCACAAAGCTACAAAGGTATATGTGACACAGTAAATCAGTTATTATATTGTTATTGATGTCAACTAGTTTTGACTTTACTTATCATAATAGTTACGAACATCTGAAGAAAGAAATAATTATGATGGAATGAGATATTAACATGAAGATGAGATGTATGAGGAAGATATGGATATGGTATTCATTGGATAACTTATTGATGATTCTATGACATTATGTTAGTGATTTAATTGTATTACATAATTTTGTTATAGAATGAACAAGTTTATATGCTCAATAAATGAAGAACTTAGTATACACCAAGTTCAAAATAGTGTACACTAAGCAAGTGTAGTGTATACTTAGTATAGTGTTAACCGAGTTAGAAGTCACTGATACATCATGATATTGACCGAGTGAAAGAAAAAAAATGGAATATATGATTCTCAACTAAAGATAATGAGATGGATGAATATGGATGATTCCAAGGTTAACGATAAAGTTTTTTATGCATATCAAATGGATGACAAAATTTAAAGATGATTGGATGATCTAGAATGAAACGTGTTACAGACACAAGTTCTGAGAAAGGTTGAAGTGAAAAAATCAATGATGAAGACTAAGAGGCAAAATCTATGGCTAAGAAGAAAATGGTTTATTATGTATATAAAAGGAGACAAGAGATTCATAATTAGATGAAATTTGCATGAGAAGATTGCTTTCATGCAAATCTAGTCAATAAGGTTAAAGATAGAACCAAGAAATTCTACAGACAACACCGAGTATTAGAGGAAGGAATTAACCCAGCAAAGAAGAGTTCGAGGATACAAATAAATTGAACAATTTATATTAGTCAGAGGTATTTTGAGCTTAGCATAGATCTGAAAATCTGCAAGGAAAGTTGTAGTTCAATCAAATCAATTATTGTTGCATTCTAACCATTTCTATAGATAAATATCTTAATCGAGTGGGACATAACAATCTTTATATTTCATCATGACATTCAATGAATGTTGATTGTTTTCATGTTGACCCCATAATGAATGTTTGGTCATGGAGAACTATTAGTGATAAATCCTCTAACAAGGTCACACTTTAAAGTGTGTTATTGTAATCTTTAACAGGGTTGCTCTTAACCGAGCTCACTTCAAAAGAGTGAAATTATTTTTGGGTACCGAACCCAGGTGGTTTTTTCCCTAATAGGGTTTCCACATTAAAAATCAAGTGTTATATGTTTATGGATGTGATGAATTGTTATTTTTCTTTACACATTACAATTATTGGTTTGATCGGTATATACACTAGTTAATTTACTAGTATTCGGTTAATGAACAGAAAGGAATAGACAAAGTTTTATCGAGTTGTTTAATTGATTGAAATATTTTTTTATACATCTGAGAATGTTTAGGACTCTTGGATAACTGGACTTAACTAATTCACCCCCCCCCCCCCCCCCCCCCTCAGTTATCTAATAATTGGTATCAGAGATAGAGTACTTGAAGGAAAAGTTTGAAGGACTTAAATAAAAGATCACAAGATGTATAAGAGAGAGGTGCCAAAGATGAACAAAGGAAACTTACCAACATGGTAAAGCAAGATGAAGTTATCTCTATCATGGATTGGTGATTCTATAATGTACTATTTAGAAAATGAGTTTATAACTCCCACTGGTTGTTTGACTGTCAACTAGATGAAAGAAAGACAAGAACACATTTCTATGATGATTGAGATTGCTTCTTCTTTATTAGATGTTGAATATGAAGACATTAAGACATGTACAACTACAAAATAGATGTGGGAAAATATTATACTAGTTCATGGAGGAGATGTGAATGTGCTAAGAGCTAAAGTTGAAAGTCTAA
Organism: Chamaecyparis obtusa; assembly: GCA_027943335.1. Taxonomy (NCBI): domain Eukaryota; kingdom Viridiplantae; phylum Streptophyta; class Pinopsida; order Cupressales; family Cupressaceae; genus Chamaecyparis; species Chamaecyparis obtusa. Next base: position 437,850 of record BSBK01011480.1, read on the forward strand.
GAGGAATGTTTGATGACATGAATATGAAAGAAGGTGAGAACATCACTCAGTACAACAACCGAGTCAAGCAGGTTGTGAATAATATCCGAGGAGTAGGTGGAATTATTGATGAAGACATGGTGGTAGGTAAAATTCTCATAACTTTGTTACCTACCAAGATGTTATTAGAGTCTTTGCAATTTATGAAATGAGAGAAGTTCCTAGTAATTGTATTTCACTTGATAGTCTGATCAGTAGATTAACTACATTTGAGCTAAATAATTATGTCAATGGTATTGTACCTATGGTAGAATCTGCATTTACGTCATCTCTAAAAATTGGAAAGTCAAGCCAAAGACCTGAGATAAGAAATGAAAGTTAAGAGGATGAACTTGATGAAATTGAAGAGTTAATGGCTAGAATACTACAAAAAGGCAAAGGGAGATTTAGAGGTAAACTACCCTTAAGATGTTTTAAAAGAAAAGAGATTGGTCATATTGCTGCAAGATGTCCTGATAGGAAAGAAGATGAAACAAAAAAAAATGAAATAGAACAAATGAATTCTTTGGATTCCAACCATTCCCACTATTTAATTCTAAACAAAATCTGTGAAATGGGTATTCAATATTTATATCACTAATAAAATAGAGATAAACCAAAGCGTTCCTTTCAAGTTAATACATAAATGATTGATCATGGAACAAAATAACGTATAAACATGCCATGTCCTAAATAAGGGAAAAAACATTAGGTGGTTATTTTTTATATCTTTAAGTCAATGTTGTGAATCATATGTTGGAGATTCTAATATAACAATTCTATAGAAATTTAGCCAATCAATTTTGAAAATAATATTATCATAAGATCAACCAACTTTCTTAAAATTAATTTATTTTCATTGTCAATTTTATAGAAGAAGTCTATTAACAACTTTATGCATCAACAGATCTTAAATTATATATGAGATAAGATGGTCCAATAATCATCCATTCACTCAGACCACCTAGCACTTAATAACATGCATATAAAAGAGGAAAGTTTTCACTCTTTTTTTTATGGTTTATTGCCACATCTCTTGTCTATATTACTGTCTTTATTCTTGCCCATGATGCACAGCTAAACAATATTTTATGTTCCAAATTTGACAGAAGAAGTAATTGAAGAACATAGATTTACACCCCTATTGTGTATCTCCAACAATATCCTGGGATGGATTGGACGTGAACTTGGAAGAGGACTGAAGACCGACGGTGTCCATTTTTGTCGGTATCCAGTAATAGGCTTCCAAGACAAAATGCAAACTTTTGGATCATGCCTTGCTAGCCTCGATGATGAGCTTGAGATAACTTTCCCATGGGATCCTTAAGTAAAAGCCTAATTATTCTATGAAATTGGATTTTCTCATTACTCATAGTAAAAGGTATCATTTTTTCTTTTTATATCTATTATAGGAGGGAAGTTAAAGGTAAAATTTCTTGCATGTGATGATAATAGGAAAGAAGCAACACAACATATGAAAAGGAGGGCAGGTAGAGGGTGACATAGCTTTGCCATCCGAATATGGGATTTAGATGATCTTTGACAGTAATTTGATAGTATTTATATTTTTTAGTGCCTTTGATGGCAAGAAAGTTTGGTCGATGTCTTTAATACATTTTGGTTATCTTACAATCGGTTGGCTGATTTCATTTGGGCATATGAACATACATATAGGGTTCTCTGTGTTCCCTTTCTTTTCATTATTTTGCTATCACGGATAATAACTAGTGATTTGTTAGTATTGATTGGCCTTCGATGACACATAGGTTTCATCGTGGCCTTCGTTGACATATGAAGAGCACAAGAAAATTGTTTTTCGATATCATGAAATATGTAATTCCTCATGGAATTCCTTTCCGCATTACAAAAGAAACATATCAAAGATGTTAATTCAGGAAGTTATCCAGGATGTTTCTCAGGCCAAAACTGCCAAACCTACCCAGTCCGCTTCTCACTCCCTCCAAATTGCCCAGGAGACTAATTCTGATGTGGGAAAAGGAAAGAAATGCAAAAAACCCCACAAAGAATGGACTGGTCAGGAGGATTCCTACATCTCTAACTTTGTGGACCTCAAAATTGAGTCTGAAAGCACCCCTGATACTGACTGTAAACATAAAATGAAGAAATGCATGGATAGTCAGGTCAACATTGAGGTGGACCTTAGTGGTACCAGTCACAGGCGCTCAAGAAAAATTTCTAAAGAACAATGTAAGTCTAGGCTTAGGGAAACTACTTCCCGTGAGGTTTTCGGGAAAGATTCCCCTTCTACTAAATCCCTGAATGATTCTTCTGACCATCTGACTAGCCCCCCGAGGGTTGACACCCACCCCCCCTCTAGCACCTAGAATACTTTGAATACCCCCATTAACCCCACCCCCCACTGAGCCCCACCCTTGGGACCCTGAATAGAGAGTCTATTCCCATAGACAACTTAGCTCCCCCAGAGGTGACCTACTTTAGAGGCACCCTCAAAAAGAAATTTTCAGAGTTGGATAGAGACATTGAGGACATCAAGAAGAACATGTAGAGGCTGGAGGATCACTGCAAATTGACCAATAAATTTGCCCTAAAAATTATGAGGAATTCGGCTACTACTCTATGTCTTGTGCAGGAAAAACTAGCTAGTGGTGCTCTGGTGGAGGATGAAGATAACAAAGATCTCTTCCAGTTTCTTCAGGAGGAATGGTCCAACACTCTACTATCCAGGAAGTTGGGGGAAAAAATTAGTTTTTGTTATGGAGGTTTTTATTTTGGTTAACTACAATTCAAGTTTCCCCGGTGTTGTGTGTGGGGACTTTGTTAACTTTTATTGTTTTGATACTAGCCCTGTGTGGCTTTGGATTGGTAATACTCTAAACATCAATAGCTTTAGGCTTGTTTTTGTTTTTTGGTTAGTTAGCTTCATTAACTTTTCTTTTGATAGAGGCAAGTGTGATTGGTTTTGTTGCTTTACTGTTTTGTTTGGCTATTTCCATTAACATGCTGTTAATGTGCTTTTAGTCTTTGTACAGGCCATCACCCTCTTGCTGCTTTTTCCTATCAAAAACATATCAAAGATGTTGAAATTCTTGGGGATTCTTGTTGTGACGTTTGATTTCAATCCTTTCCAAGGCAGTCAGGTATAGTCCACAAAGTGCCACATAGCATAAACGTCCAATTTTTTGTATAAAATTTTAATTCCTTGGTGTGCTTAGTAATATTATGATCCGGTCTTTCCTATAAAATAATTATAACATAAGCATTTCTTCAATTGTAAATTTTCATTTTTTAATGTTTTATTTCATGTCCACGAATTACATTTGGTATACTAATTATTATATTGAATGATATATTAATGTCAACGTTAATGAATAAGACTACTTTAGCTTGTTTTTATCATTATCATTTATTTTGATTTAGTTCTATATTATTTATTTGTCATTTTAGTCATTTCTATGTGCATGCATATCAACTCTAAAATAAAACTAGTTTTATATGCTAGTTTACTTCTATATATAAAGAGACTAGTGTCCTAGTTGTAGAGCCAAACTAGCATGAAAAATATTTAATATTTGATCCACCCATACATCTCATATTTATTTTTTTATTGTTGTGTTTATAGTGATTGGATTGTTATAAATACTTGTACAATAAAATAGAACGAGTCTTATTCTAAAACCTTCATGACTAGTAGTCAAGGATTAAGGGGTATTGATTATTCTTAGGGAATGATCCCAAATTTATCCCTTTACTCTATCAATGCCTTACAATCAGTATGAATTGATCTATAGACACCTAAAAATTGTCAAGATCAAACCAAGTGAGTAATTAAGGAAAAATCAAGGAATTAATTGCAATCAAGTTAAAATCAAACATTAATTGAAATCAAAAGCCAAAAGAATTAAATAAATCATTTAATTATGAAATTTATCTAATTAATTTTATAGTTGAATTAAATCAAACTTAACCCATTCAAGGGGTACACATGGCTAAAGAAATTAATTAAATTAAATTAATTAATTCCTAATTTCTCTCACCCACCACATGGGAGGAATTACCTCAACCAATATGAATTAAGGATTGGACTCACATGGATCAAAGTCAATTGAATCTCAATCACTCATGAGGAGAGAGCATCTTGACCACTCATTTTGTCTCATTGTCCCAAGTTTTGAGGACAAAATATTTAAATTGTCTCCACATTTGAAACCATGGATTAAACCTTAACTCAATCATGATCAAAGTAACTCCACCCCCTATGCTTGCTAAAATCTATAAATATAAGGAAAAAATCAAGAGAAAAGGATCCCATTTACATCTGAGAATTGCATCAAAGTTATAGTGAATTTGAGCTAGGAGCATTTTTAACATAACTAAGCATAGTTTTGATTGAAATAGGCTTTATTTGCATCATCATTTAGCTTAATTCACATTTTAGAGTTGTCACTAATTGAGGCTTGCTGAGAACTTTGCATTAGCATATCTAAATATATATCTATAGGATGTTTATTGTCATTATTTTTATTAAATAACTTCCTAATTGTTATAGTTTATCTTAATTTGATCTAAATAGTTATAAACCAATCCTATAAAGGTACTTATTGTATACAAAATTGTTCCCACCGTGGGGCTGAAGACCTCATTTAATCAAATTTTGGAGTTGTTTACAAAATTGTATGAATTTGTGGTTTAACTCTCTATTTTGCAGGTGAAACAGTGCATTCTAGGCCTGACGTAGTGCATGCAAGAAAAGAAACAACATGTTTGATTCTTGAAACAATGCATCCATAGAAAATTTTGGTGAATTTACACAATGAAATAGTATTTTCAATCACATATGTCTCCTGTCTATCATTCTTTCAACACTTTCACCCTGAGTCCGCAATGCATTTAATTTCTTTTTTAGTGCTTTCTATGTTTTATTCACTGACATTTAATCATTTGAAAAGCACTTTCAATTTCTTTTATAGCACATTTAATAATTCATGTAGTACATTTAATGGCTGAAATAGTGCGTACAATAAGTCATGTAGCATGTATAACTATTTTTATCATTTTTCAAATCTGACAGTCAATAATGCCTTCTATGTATTTTTCTGATGGCAAGACATAAAAAAGTGTAGAAACCAGAGGCAAGAATTCATAGTGAGGATAAAAACCTCAAGAAGAGATTAAAAATAGAAAACATCATCCATATAAAAAAAATTCTAGAAAATTCCAAGCAAGAAGGTGAAGAATACGAAAAATACTTGCATATAATTGGCTTGTATAAATCTAAATTCATTTCATTGAATTGTATTTTTACTCCTTAATTTTGTCATTTTTTTTTTAATTAATCTTTAAAGAATGGAGTAAAAGATCAATTGCTTATATTTTCTTGACTTAGTGTGTTTTGTCAATACTAACGATCTTGAGGATGCAAAGAAGATAAAATGATCGCCACTAGGTGAGTAATTCATTGAAAAATCAAATAAAAAATGCCCTTAGCCTTTGCTAGCAATGGAAAAGGTAAGCCTACATCCTTTTGTATTTTTCTTAAATTGTGGCAAATTTGATTTGGATCTAGTAATTAGTAGCCTATTAGTATTTGGAAGATTTAGTAGTGGGCCTATTCTCTTCACTTTTATGTGAATCCAAATGCCAAACCTACTAGATATTTTGATTAAAATGAAGGCTAAGGAAATTTTAAAAATATGAAAATTAAAGCCTATTGCTTATGGAGGAAGGTATTAGGTGATTATGCTCTTCACCCTTTAGGTGAATTAGAAAGCTAGAAGTATCGAATTCCTATTAGATTAGAAAGGATTTGTAATTGGACCTTGTTAATCATGTTTGGAAGTGAGAAATAGTAGGGATATTCTCTTCACCCTTTGGTGAAATCAAACACCCAAACCTATTATTTCACTTCACTTATTTTCTTTCATATGAACATGCTAGAGACTTAGTGGGCTCACCTCCTGAGAATTTTCCTTAATGAGACCAGTGAGAGGGACAACTCAAAGTGGGATACAATTGTCTTTTCCACTATAATCTGACCCAATATAAAATAAAACACACTCATCCTTAATGGGGTGAGCGATCAAAGGATATCAAGATCGAAGCTCCTCAAGTAGTCCTTCAGGATTATGCCAAAATCAAACTAACGGGTGGTGGTTGTATCTGGTTAAATTAGGACAATTGTAAAGATGTACTCTAAGTTATTATTTTCACGATCAATAGGACATTTGTCCCAACAACATTTTCTCTAGACCATATGGTCTCGGCCTAGACTTGAGGTTTTCTTCTTCGTTCTTTCCTACCGATGCCTGCATGAAACAAAATTTGTGTACTTGCTATTCTATTTATTAATAAAATTATTTGGCTACGGTCATT
>BSBK01011481.1:0-236460 GCA_027943335.1 Chamaecyparis obtusa
TCATAGAGTCAATTTTATTTATCTGACCGATGCTACATACATCAACAATTACTTTACACACTTGTTTAATAAACCCTTCGAAATCACAATATCTTGGTATACCACATGGCATCCTAAAGTACCTAAGGAATTCATTTATCTAGTCCAAGGCCTTCTCCCTATTGTAAAATAGTGAAATCCCCACAACCTAGGCAAAAGAGTGCCTTTCTTATACTTTCTAATAAGTCCTTATCAGTCAGGGTTAACTTCCAAATGAATTCTAACCAAGCTATCCTAGGTGGGACTATCCTTGGCAAAATATGGGGTGGCTGTGGGCACCCATAAACTCTAATGATAGTGACATTATCAAAAAAGAAGAAATCCCCCCATTTATGCAAAAAAGGACAATTATTTAAAAATTGCATAGGCCTTAGTACTTTTCTCACTCCTCCTATTAATCTTTCAACAAGGGTTCCTATCATGATATACAAAGGTTCAAGTATCCAATTTTGAAACAATTGAAATTAGACAAGCGGGAAGAACTATCCCAAACCTGAGTCCACCTTTGCACCAGTTTTAGACAATCAAATTCATGTCTATACAACTCGAGCTCTCATTCATGCTCTGGTAATGTAGAAAAGGATTAAAATGCATTAGCAAAGAATAATGCTTGAATTTGATCTCTGAGGGTTTCATAGCTGCAACAATCTCTTTCAAACCCTCATGAATTTTGTTGACTATCCTCCCAACGTAATCGTAGTCTTTGTTGACATGCAGGTTTTGAATGTCCATAGACATTTGCAGCAAGTCAGTAGTAACAGTCACATCTGCCTCAATACCCAACACCTTGCAATGAGCCTAGATCATGCACTAGAAGAATGATGAAACTTTGAAAAATCATAGGGTGGCATCAGTTCGTTAGGAACAATCGCCTTTTTACCAAGTGCCCGAGGGATGAATTTTGGCAAGAAATTCTTTTTAATGGGATTGTGGAATTGTTGGATATTGCTAATGCATGGGTGGTGATTGAGACATTTAATATGTTTAATCACTACATTACTGAATGGGCACTCATACTGTTGTCATTTGGGTTTTGTCACTGATGTCAACATATGCTTCTATGAAGGAATCAGATTGGTAATCACAGTGTACGATGGGTGTACGAATGTTTCAGATGCTGCGAAGTCAGATGAGATTTCAGATGGATGTTGTGATCTTATATCTGACATCGCATAACTAAGTTTTTCATATTAAGAAAGATACAACTATTTTGGTAAAAACTGGTCACTGGACTGTGACAGTGAGAATTGACAGAGTTAGTCTCTGAGTTTTTGGTATAGATTTCATAGGGATTGGATTCAAGGTATGCAATCTTGAAGGGTGATGGAAGAGGTATTGACAGATGTTCATTGGTCAGCACAAGGTATGAAATGATTGGTGTTGTCATCTGTGGCGTGTGCTCTGGCGATGGCTTATTCTGAAGCTGACTCAGGGAATGAAGCGTGTGTTTTGTTTGGCAAGCATAATTCAAGGATGTCGGTCCTTAATTATTGTAATGTAATCATTGTAAACTTGTTTTTGATACTGTGTGTATCTTAGCAAGGGCCTATGTAATTGTTTGTTATTAGGAAAGCCTTATGGGCCGACCTAAGCTTAGTAAAATGTAATAAGGTATAAATGAAAGGTCTTTTCTTTGGAAAAGACATGTGGGTGTGATATATGTGATATAAGGAGGTTGCGAACTTGTGTCTGCTGTATGTAGAGCAGAGGATTACTAGTGGACTTCATTGGAACTGATCAAGCAAAGACAGTTATTGGCAAACAGTTCAAAAGATTGTGTATTTCTTCATATACACTTGTTGCGAACTAGTGAGTTCAGAAGGTGGACTTAACCTTCTTTAGGCAGTAAGCCTTGGACAGTGAGTCCTCTATTGTTCTTGACTCCTAACAGGGTCTGTCCTCTAACAAGGACTATGTACTGTAATGTTTCAATAAGCTCCTAATAGGGCTATATCTTCTAACAAGGATTACTATACTCTCAGTACATCATTAGTGGGTGCTAATTCCCATGGGGTTTTTACCTTTAATAGGGTTTCCCCGTAACCAAAAATATTGTGTTATGTGTTGGCATTCATTGTGTTCATTGGATCTAATATTGATGAGCTTAAAGTTTAAAGTTTAATATTCTATCATACAACTGATTCACCCCCCCTCTTAGTTGTATTGTGGACTGTAATTCCTAACAGGAATTTCATGAAGTAATCACTCTCTTTTTCCAACTCAATCTCTGTGCACATAGCACCTGTAATATGAAAGGCCTCAACAATGCTTGCTCGATCAATTCTTACAAGTTCAAACATGTCTTTTTTCCTTATTACTCTTGTTACATTGTCATACTTCCTCACCAACTCTCTCAACTGGTCAACGCCCATGTAAACGTTTGGACATATCAATTTTCCCATACCTAAATCCCAAGGGTTTGAAATAGGAACTCCCTTGACCCTGTTCTCCTAGAAGAAATGGAAAAGAGAAGATCCATTCATGCTAGGCGTATCTACATTCTCGCGTTGGCTCCATGAGCCACTCCTCTAGAATTCATTTGTAACATTTGAGTTTGAACACGCCAGGAGCATCTTTATGAATTCATCAAATAACCTACTACCCTTCTCTTTCCTAATGAGCAATCCTGAAGTTGATTGAATCATCTTGGTATGCACTTCAACGAACTGCAACTGAGAAAATTCTTCAACTGTCACTCAAAAGTTGGCTCTGCAATTGAAATATTAATGCTCTCAAAGAACTGGAAAGTGCAATGCAAAGTACTTGATAATTCACATCATTTCTTCCTTTATAGCTTTTTGAGATGTTTTACGCCATCACCTCAATGCACTGTCTTTCATCATTAGATCTTCAACACAATCTTTGATACATAAACTCAGTGTCAAGTTGATGAACTACAATAACTTTAGATTTTCTATTACATTTCCAAGATACATTCATGCATTTCAACAGGTAATTCAAGGTGTCACGCAATGATTGGTTTTCTTCACATTCCCTTTTTCCTTTTTGCAAAACCCTCACTGACTCACCAACACTTTTCACCACTTTCTCTTGACCGCAACAAGTCTACGAGTAGCATCTCCTACCATTTTCGCCAAGTCACCAACAGTATTCCCCTAATTGCCTTCTTATCCATGATTCAACGAGCAACACTTCTTTTTTACCCTCCTTCTTTATGACTAGCTCGCTAGCATCTTATTCTAATTGCTTCATCCTCTGCGATATGGCGATTAACCCTCAAAGACCCTTTCTATAACTACCACTTGTCATTCAGTCGACAACTCACTGAAGGAAAAGAATATTCTTTAACATCCTGCGACCTAGCGAGCACTAGGACTAACATTTATCACTAACACTCGCTTAATCGCCAACAGTTTTGTTAACTTCCAGTATGATCCACGAGCTGGTGACAAGAAATAAATAGTCATTAGAAGAAAACCATGAGTTAGCATTTAATAATAGTTTTCACATTTGTTAGGTCGCCATGATTTTACTAACTGTCATCAAAAGTCCGCGAGCTGGCAACAAAAGGATTAAAATGAACCTTGCTTAGTCGCGACAGTTAGTGAACAACTTATCAAAAGGTTAGCAAATCGACGATAAAAGATTTGACTTACACAATCCCTAACTTGCCATGGTTACTGCTTGCATACTTAGACAGTTAGCGACTCAGTGATAAAACATGACTTGGGTGGTCTCTTACTTACTGCGGTTTTTTAAACATTCAAACATAAATTGTGAGCTTGTGACTAAGGGCTTAAAAGGCTAGCGAGTTAGTGACCAAGAATAACAGGTAACCTTTATAGAAACCAAACTTTAGCCATATTTTTAAATAAGACACGCTCAAAACCTAAAAGCGGGAAGACTTTAAAAAATAATGGGCATCTTTGAAAACAAAAATTTAAAACATTGGCCAAGATTTTCAAAGGATTTTTAGAACCAACAAAGTGAACCCTCATTTTCTAAAGATAACCCTAAAGTAATATGTCAAAACCCTAGGGAATGCAACCTATGGTTTTGGATTTTTTTTACATTTTTATAATATGCAAGATTAACCCTAATGATGTATGAAAAAGAAAACCATAAATGATGTATGCAAAAGGAAAACCTAATTGATGTATGCAACATATGAAATGTTAATCATTGAATTTTATGATTGAACATGTCTATCTGGTAACCATAATTTTAACTAATTTAAAATTTTCTAGAACAAAGTATAGCAAGCAGTTGTGTCATACAAAATATAACAGATGCGTCTCAAAATCTTGCGAATGCGTGGAATAATTATGTGATTGCATATTAGAATAATTGCAATTGTGTAATCAACAAATATGTATCAAAATTATGCAACTACATAGCAAAATTTAATGATTGCATGTCAAAAATGAGCAATTATGTAGCAAAATTAGGCGATTGCATTGAATGGTCTACTAAAATAATTTTGAATAATAAGCATGCAAATCAAAGATCAATTACATAGGAAGGAGTGATAATTGTTACTAAAAAATACAACATACAATACAATAAGCATAAGTAGGAAAAGGTTGCATTTGTTTGTCTAATTAACACTACCTTGCAGGTTTTGTTAGTTTACATGTCATTATTGCATTCATTCTAGATGTCATTATTGTACTCTAAGTTTTGATTATTATTCCAAAGATTACAAAATTCATAAATAATCATTACATTGTGCATTCAAACTGAATGTAATATACAAATGTCCTTTCTTGTTTCATATTTCATCAATAAGTAGAAGTACATTGTAGAATTGAAAGAAAGATTGAAGTATGGAATAGAGGTCCCATGCATTGCCTTTGTATTGGTTTGCGTCAGCTGGTTGTCTGCTAGGTCTCTGCATTTAGGTCTTCATAGTTCGAGTCTCCATCTGCATCTAGGTCTTTAGGGTTTCATCTTCCCTATTCTTCCATAGGAAGAATGAGATAAGCACAACTGTCGAGAGTGAAAAATGAGCAAAACAATTTGGAGTCCGCAAGAAGAATGGCATTCAATGCCATTAATGTAGATGTCATATTCCTGCAGAGTCGTGAAAACTGCAACATGCCACCTCACACTTTCATCTCATTATTTTTAAATTATATTGCAAGTGGATGGAACAGTCATGTCGACTTTCTCCACTTTGCATATATTTCACACTTAGAGTTTTTTTTATCTAAGTTAGGAGTTGAGAGTTAGGTGATTTAAATATTAGGTTTTATCTAATATTAAGTAAATATTAATATTGGTTAGAATTTGTAAAAGGATAAATTCCTTATTATAAGCCAGTATTAAGGGGCACTTAGATTCGAGCTTTCATAGGCTTAATTATTGGCATGTTTTTGGCCAATTTCAGGGCAATTGGTGGGGTTTAGATTTTCGGATTTGAGGCATAAGTGGGCTATAAAATTGATTTTTGAGGATCAATTTAGGGGTTGCAGATTTTGGAGAGAGGGCATATAGTGAACGCATTGTTCCTAGGTGCTTTGAAGGTCATTTTTGTAATCATTTTTGTCAAATTTTGGAGGGAATAAACCAGAGATTTCAATTCATATTTGTGAAGTTGTTTTGATATTGGATCCTATTTTTATCTTTCCTAACAAGTGCTAAATTATTTATTATCCAAAGGAAGTGAGTAGATTTCAGTTCCTTCTCAAGATAATCAATTGCTTCAGGGCCTTGTATGAGAAATGTATGTATGTTGGCTAATCAAGCTATTTGTGGTCTAACCCTGATAGTAAGTTTTGATAACCTATATGTTGAGCAAAGATTCAGAGTGTTTGAGATCTTCATTTATGAATTAGGATTGAGGTTTTATCTTTTCTGCAAAGTTTGAAAGCAATTCTTGGTGTATCACCCTAATCTAGTTTCAGTTAGAATTATTCTTTTCCCTTTTCCCAACAAGTTACAGATTAGGAAGTGTTATTCCATATTTAATAGGAACCGGCTTAGAATCTGGAGATTCCTCCTTATTCAAAGTCTACCCACAGCTCGAGGAGGTTTCCATTGTCAGGATAGAATTGTTGTATAGCCCTAATGCCTGAGTTAGGGTAACAACTCTAAACCTGAATAGTTTGGCATGCCCGGTGGGACTACGAACTACTAGACTTATGGTTGTTTTAAATTTTAGTTGCAGCTCTCAGTGTGGATTTTAATGAGTAGAACTCCTACCAGATCAAACAAGGACAATTTTGTGTATTAGGAATTATAGTCAAGCAGAAGGGGAGGAAGATCATCCAGAGGTGGAAGAATGTCACATGATCCAAGAGGTACTTCTTTGAATTCAGATTTCTCATCATTTGATAATCCCATTTTTGAAAATCAAGCTACAAATTCAGAAGAACTTGAGGTTATTATTGAAGAAATCAGTCTTACTGAAGATCTAAGTGTTCCTAACCATACTGGAGAATTTCCAAGTGTTGAAAATTTATCTATAGATAATTCTATTCTTGGAGCTTCTACGAGTGGTACTGTAACAACTCCTCAAAATCTAAAGACTTATCAAAGGAAGGTAGTTCAGCTTGCTCAGCCTTTTGTGACACCGGCTATTCAGTAGCAAGCTCCTCCACACCAAGAAATGGCTAGGAATCTACCATTTGTTACTTTCAATGAAGGCAGTCCTTTTAGGATTACAAATCATAATAATGCTCCATTGGCTGCTCTTAAAGGCTTTCCATTATTTACAGGAGAAGGACCGATAACAGCTATTGAACACATCAAAGATGTTGCAACTCTCTGCAATGTTCATCGTGTTACAGAAGAAGATGTAGCTTTGAAGCTGTTGGCTGCATCACTCAAGGGTAAAGCCCTTGATTGGTTCAGAACTCTCTCGGTGGACTCTATTGCTCCTTGGGATGTCCTGGGTGAAAGGCTATCTAAATTTTTTGAGGACAAGTCTGATAACTTGTCCCTTGTGGAACAATTAACTACGATCAAAAGAGCTCCACAAGAGGAGATGAGTGATTTTAATCTTTGATTTCAGAAGACTTGGAATCAAATCCCTGTTACGGTAATACCTTTAGTTGAATATGCATTTTTATATTATTTGAAGAGTTTAAATAGCGATATCTCTGTTATGATCCAATCTATGGGGGGTAATACTTAAACTCAAGCTTTTGATACTACTATTAGGGCAGAGAATAATCTTATCCAGGTAGGAAAGATAGCTCCTAGGCCTCCTATGCCTTTCTTTCCTAATGTACAGTCTAATATGCCATTGGTAGTTCCACCATTATTTGTTGTCCCATCTTATAAACCCTCAGAAATAGCTCCTACAGCTCCTCTGAATGAATTACAGACTATAAAGGACATTCAACAAAAAATTGAAAGTTTACTGCAATCTTTTGGGAATGATTTAGTGGCCCTTAAGAGGAATCAAGCTCAGGAAAACCCTGCTATTCAAAATCAATTTGCTAGTTCTTCTTCTCAATATCCTAATTAGCCTAATTTTCAGGCAAATAGGCAAAAATTTCAAGGAAATACTAATGCAAACATACATAATTGGAATATGAGACCAAATAGACAGTACAATCCAACACATCTCAATACTGTTAGAGATATTGTTCCTACTTAGAATACCATTGCTACTGACTGGTGTTTTCCATGCAATGAGCCATATGATCAGTCTACATGTTCTAATGGAATTCTTAATCAAGATCTTATGGTACAAAATTCAATGAATTCACAACAGAATGTGTTTGTTGAAGAGGTCCAAAATCAACCAGACCAAAGTGCTACAGATACCGGATTCTTAAACTAGCAAGAGGAAGAATTTTGTGGACTTAATGAAGATTCATCAATTGCAGCAAATACAAGAGCGAAAAAGAGAGCCCTTGAAGCAGATCAATCTATTGGTAATTCTTCTTCTCCACTAGTTTCTATTTTAAAAAATCCGTCAGTTTCCACTAATAAAGATCAAACTCAAAGGAATGTTGATCATAGTTCTCCTAGGTCATCACATAAGGTACAATTTGTTGTTCCATTCAATATTGTTGATACAATGAAAAAAAAAAATGTTACTTTGTCTGCATGGGAAACTCTGTCTATCCCAGGATAGATTGAGATTTTGAAAGAGTTGTCCAAGCTGGTAGTTAATTCACAAAAAACAATACAACAGTCACCAAGTGTGGTCATGACTAATTATGAGCCTCCTAAGGTTCAGGAAAAGGCATCAAAAGAAGAGAAAAAGCCTGCTAAAGTTTAGCAGCCAGCAGTACTAGAAGTCAAGAAGGCTGCAAATATTGAAAAAATAGTAGTAATGATTGATAAGAAACTGTCAAGTGTACAAAAGACATCAAAAAAGGAAGGTAAAAAATCTACAAATGAAAAGCCTCCTCCTTTTTATGTCTCTTTGATTATTGGAAACAAATTAGTTCATAACTGTATGGTTGATAGTGGTGCAACCAACACTGTCATGCCTAAGAAAGTAGCATATTTGCTGAATTTAAAATATGAGCCTCTTGAGAAGGGTGTAGTCTAGCTTGACAGAACTTCAGTTAAGACATTAGAAGTCATTAAAAATGCAAGTTTGACCTTACACTCCTGCCCAAATTTTTCAATTCCACAAGATATATATGTTATTGATTTACCAACATATTTTGCTATGTGTTTGTCCAGAGACTTCACAGCCAAAATAGATGTCTATTTTTCATCAGATTGGTCACATTTGTATTTCAAAACTAGATATGGTACTAAGGTAACCATAAAATCAGAACACATAGAGTCTTATAATCTAAGTCCTATTAATGCGAGCTGTGTGATCATGGACCAAGATGAAATACCTAATTATTTAGCTTATAATACCCATACTGAAGCATATCCAGACATTGTTCTAGATGAATGGGCTACTAGGAATGAACAAAATGATGACATGTTTGATGCTGGTTTTGGAAATTACATGATTTTAGAGTCTGACTCAGTAGTACCTAATTTGATTAAAGATCCAGAATCTGAATTTGATGTATCTAACCAGATTTGGGATTTGTATTTTGATGGGCCAAGGAATAAGGATGGAGTTGGTGCAGGGGTTATGCTAGTATCACCTGATGGTGATAGATTTTATGTTGCATTCAAGTTGTCCTTTCCTTGTTCTAACAATGTGGCTGAATATGAGAGTTTGATTCAGGGATTAGAATGGGCAAGATTGAGAGGTATTAAGTGTTTGAGAGCATTTGGAGACAATGAGCTTATTGTTAAGTAGGTGAGAGGCATCAATATTGTTAAAAATGATTTGCTTAAGATGTATAAATTTAGAGTTTTTGATATTCTAGATGAATTGGATGCTTTCAACCTGATTTCAATTCCTAGAAGGGAAAATCTGCATGCTGATAGGCTGGCTGGTATTGGTGCTCATATTGCAGTAATAGAAAATAAAGGATTGATTTCAGACCAGTCACATATTAAGATAATTGTTAGGCCATCCATTTCAGATAATGATACTTATTGGCAAGTTTTCAATATTGATGAACATATCTTAAGTTTTTTGACAGAAACAGATGGTTTCTCAACTTCAAGAGGTAACAAAAATGTTCAGCAAATGGAAGACCATATTATTTAGCTAAAAACTAACAAGCTTCCAAAAGGTTTGGTCAGCTTGGAATCAGCTTTCAATTCTGATGATCAATTTATAAATGGTAAAACTAGTTTGCTGATTAAAGAAGATTATTATGAAGAAGTGGAAATTTTAAGAGATAAGCAGTTGAAGGTTGGTAAAATAAATTCTCCAGAAGAAAAAGAACTATTTATTGATCTTTTTAGAGAATATAATGATGTTTTTGCATGGGATTATTCTGATCTGAAGGGTTTTGACCCCCAATTAACCTAACATACTATAGAATTGGAACCTAATGCTAGGCTAATTAGACAAAGGCAAAGGCCTATAAACCCCAAGTTAGAGCCATTAATGTTAAAAGAGCTAAGAAAGGTCCTAGACGGTGGTATTATATTTCCTATTAAGCACACATCTTAGGTTTCTAACTTAGTTCCAGTAAGGAAGAAGAATGGAGAAATAAGACTTTGTGTAGACTTCAGAGACCTTAATAGAGCATCTCTGAAAGATAGACACCCTCTTCCTTCCATGGAACAGATTTTACAATATGTTTCAGGTTCTGAGAGATTCTCACTCTTAGATGGATATTCTAGTTACAACCAGATTTTAGTCAAGGAATCTGATCAATTTAAAACAGCCTTTACAACTAAATGGGGTACCATGGCTTATAGAAGAATGCCATTTGGGCTATCAAATGCTAGAGCCACTTTTCATAAAGCAATGGACATGGCTTTCAAGAACTTAATGTATAAGTTTGTGCTAGTGTACCTAGATGATGTGACAATTTACAGCAAGGTTGCAAACCAGCATATTGATCATTTAAGACAGATTTTACAAAGATGTAGAGAATTTGGGATTTCTTTAAATCCCAAGAAATGTGTGTTTGCATTTCATGAGGGAAAACTCCTAGGATACCAGGTGTCTAAGGAAGGAACAACAATAGATCCTGAGAGAATTCATGCAATTCTTGAGCTTTCATTGCCTAAACACAAGAAAGGATTGCAAAGTTTTATTGGGAGAATTAATTTTGTAAGAAGGTTTATCCTTGATATTGAAAACCTATTAAAACCACTAACTACTATGCTTAAGAAAGATGTTCCTTTCAGCTGAACTGATGAAGGAAAAAAGAATTTTGAGCTGATAAAATAGGCTTTGTCTTCAGCCCCTACTCTTGTTAATCCTGATTTTACTAGAGATTTTATTCTATATGCTTGGTTTTGACACCATTTCAGCAATGCTGGTTCAAAAGAATGATGAAAAACAGGAGCAACCAGTTTCTTTTTCAGCAAAGGTATGGATGATTACAAAAAAAGGTACAATTTTGTTGAAAAGCATGCACTAGCTATTATTAAAGCTTTGAAGAAGTTTAAGAATTTAATTACCAGAAATAAAATACACCTAATGGTTGCTCATCCCAGTATCAAAGAGTTTTTGTTGAACAAGGATGTTAATGAAAAGAGGGTTGGTTGGATAACAAGAGTTATGGAGTATGATGTACAAATTCATGTAACTAAGTTGATTAGAGGCAAAGGCCTTTGTGCTCAGATGATAGAAAAGGAAGAACAAGTTGAAGTTTCTGAAGAATCTAAAAGTTTACAAGGTGATATTGTATTGTTCAACAATCCTACAACTTGGTTATTAGATATGACAAGATTTTTGCAAACTGGACAATGTCCAAACAATCTTGATAAGGCAAAGAGGAGATACTACAGGTTACAATCTATTCCCTATGTTCTTATTGATGGTGTACTATATAGAAAGGACTATTCTGGAATGTTTCTTAAATGTATTGATTCACTA
Source organism: Chamaecyparis obtusa (assembly GCA_027943335.1). Lineage (NCBI taxonomy): Eukaryota > Viridiplantae > Streptophyta > Pinopsida > Cupressales > Cupressaceae > Chamaecyparis > Chamaecyparis obtusa. The sequence goes on from BSBK01011481.1 coordinate 11,381, forward strand.
GATCAGGACAAAATTTTATCTGAATTTCATGATGGATCTTGTGGAGGACATTTTAGTCCTAAAACTATAGCCTAAAAAATACTAAGGGCATGCTATTATTGGCCTAATTTATTTAAGGATGCTCATGTTTGGGCCAAAAAATGTCAGAAATGTGCAATTTTTGTAGGTAAACAAAGGCTGGTATCCCTGCCATTAAAACCAATTGTGGTTGACCAGCCATTTACTAAGTGGGGAATGGACTTTATTGGTCCTATTAATCCTAATTCTAGTGCAGGTCATAAATGGATTTTGACTGCTACAGATTATTTCACAAGATGGACTAAAGCTATTGCATTAAAAGAGGCTACTAGACCTGCTGTGTTAAAGTTTTATGAAGATATTGCAACCAGGTTTGGAGTTCCTTAATCAATTATCTTTGATAATGCTATGGATTTCATTGGTTTAGCTATTACAGAATGAGATTTATTTAAATACTTCTTCTAACTATTATCCTCAGGGTAACGATCTTGCAGAATCTACAAATAAAAATCTAATTAGAATTATCAAAAAGACTCTGCAGGATAACAAGAGAGATTGGCATTCTAAATTGAAGGCAACCTTATGGTTGGATAGGATTACACCTAAATAGGTAATTGGGAATTCCCCTTATGTCCTGGTTTATGGTAAAGAGGCCAGATTGCCAGTTTCCATTGAATTTCCAGCCTTGCAACTGGCTGATCAAATGTTACTATTTGAAGAAGAAGATCCCCTTAAACTAAGGTATGATGATTTACTACAGCTTGAAGAAGAAAGGAGAAAAGCATTGGAAACAATGGAACTTTAGCAAGCACATACTAAGAGATCTTTTGACAGAAAAGCTAAGTTCAGAGAACTCAAGGAAGGAGATTTAATACTCAAGTGGGATGTGCTAAAGTGTAGGCCAGGGCAGCATGATAAATTTGATAATTTTTGGTCAAGCCCTTTTGTTATAACAACCTGTAAGGAGAACAATGCTTTTCAGTTGTCCACAACTGAAGGAGAAGATCTGCAGATTCCAGTTAATGGAATACACCTCAAGCTTTGCTTTGAGGGTTAGGTTAGTTTTAGTTTTTCAAGTTCAATAAGTGTTGTCCAAAGCACTAGGTCTCTAGGTTGCATTGATTCTAGTTTAGGTGCATTTTCATTTCGATAAAAGTTGCATTCATGGTTTCATTTTTTTTTCTTAAATTATGTTGCCCTATGATAAGTCTACAGGTCATGTCTAGTAGGCAGACATCTAGCAGAAGTCGCCAAAATTGTTACTAAAAAATACAGCATACAATACAATAAGCATAAGTAGGAAAATGTTGCATTTTTTTGTCTAATTAACACTACCTTGCAGGTTTTGTTAGTTTACATGTCATTATTGCATTCATTCTAGATGTCATTATTACAGAATTGAAAGAAAGATTGAAGTATGGAATAGGGGTCCCATGCATTGCCTTTGTATTGGTTTGTGTCAGTTGGTTGTCTGCTAGGTCTCTGCATTTAGGTCTTCATAGTTCGAGTCTCCATCTGCATCTAGGTCTTTAGGGTTTCATCTTCCCTATTCTTCCACAGGAAGAATGAGATAAGCACATCTATCGACAGTGAAAAATGAGCAAAACAATTTGGAGTCCGCAAGAAGAATGGCATTCAATGTGTAGACACCTAAAAATCCTTTAGAAAATAAATTATTTTTATTTTCTAAAAAATCCCTGATGACATCATCATTTATTAATTAATTAATTATTTAATTAATTAATTTATTTTTATATCATTAAATCCCTCTATCTTAATTAAAAATATTTAATTAAGGAATCCCTCCCAAAAATATTTAAATCTTATTTAAACATTATCTCCTTATTTATTAATTATTTAATTAATAAATTGACCTAAAATCCAAAAAATAAATAAATAATTTATTTTTTCCCAAAACTTTGCCAAATTCCTAAAGACCACTAACCTCTTCTAGAATCTTCTAAACCTTCTTTAATTTCAATTAAAGGCTAATCCCATCATTTCCTAACCCTAATCCCAACTCAAGATATTTAATTAAGATTAAATATTGATCCTCAATTCCTAATTTACCCTAGGAAAACTCTAGACTCTTCTAGAACTTTCCTAATCCTTCCCTAAACCCATTTAGGGGAAATTACCTACTTTCCCTAAACTAATCTAAGTCTCCTTTGACTCCTAGTCAAACCCTTCCCCTAATGAGCCTCAAACTCATTAAAGCTTTTGAGATAAATAAATCTTTATTTATCTCCTAAATTCCTCTTTATCCTTAGAAAAGCCTAGACTCTTCTAAAAACTTCTCTTACATGCATTAAATGCATTTAAAGCCTCCTTATCCCTCTTACATGCATTTATGATGCATTTAAGAAGCCCCTCACCCCTTTCTTACACCCTTTGACCTTAGGCACATTTCCCAAATTGTGCACATCCCTCCCATCTTTCAACCCAATGCCCTTGTGACACTTGTCACAAGGAGGTGGCCCTGAACTAGCACAATCCATGTGCTCCCCTTTGAATGAATCTTGGCCTCTCTTAAAGATTTTGATCTTGGCCACTCATTCCCCCTTAGGAAATCCTATAAATACCCTCATTTCTAAGAGCAATTATCCACTTTTATTTTCAAGTAATAGTAATCTTATAATGCCATTTTCATGTTAGATCATAGCTTAAAATCAACTAATTGTTAGATTTCATTATTTTTCTTCAAGCTTTTTAGCACATCATAGCCTAGCAATAATGGATTAACATAGTTTCTTTCATTGTTTTGCATAGCATATAGCATCATATCACATCTCTATTTGGTCTGAAAATCAATCTTAGCATAAACATCATGTAGCTTAATCTTCATTTCAACATCATTTGGATCCTTGAGGCCTTAGGGGCAAATCAGGTGTTCTATACCTATTTTGCGCCATTTATGGGGTTCTCATGAATCTCAATCCGTCCTAAAATGCATAAGGAACATGCTCCATGCGAATAGAGAGCACACCCACATCCCTCTTATCAGAGCAAATCAAACAGTGCATGGGCGCATCTGTTTTAGCTCAATCTGAGGTGGCTTAGTTTAGAGTTTTCTTTGTTTTGGATTGATTTCATGCTAGGTTAAAATCTAATGTTTGTTTGGCTTGAGTCTTTTCAAAACAGGTATCCTCAAAAGCCTTGTCCACACAATGCCATTAATGCAAATGCCATATTCCTGCAGAGTCTTGAAAACCGCAACATGCCATCTCACACTTTCATCTCATTGTTTTTAAATTATATTGCAAGTGGATGGAACAATCATGTCGACTTTCTCCACTTTGCATATATTTCACACTTAGAATTTTTTTTTATCTAAGTTAGGAGTTGAGAGTTAGGTGATTTAAATATTAGATTTTATCTAATATTAAGTAAATATTAATATTGGTTAGAATTTGTAAAAGGATAAATTCCTTATTATAAGCCAGTATTAAGGGGCACTTAGATTCAAGCTTTCATAGGCTTAATTATTGGCATGTTTTTGGCCAATTTTAGGGTAATTGGTGGGGTTTAGATTTTTGGATTTGAGGCATAAGTGGGCTATAAAATTGATTTTTGAGGATCAATTTAGGGGTTGCAGATTTTGGAGAGAGGGCATATAGTGAACGCATTGTTCCTAGGTGCTTTGAAGGTCATTTTTGTAATTGTTTTTGTCAAATTTTGGAGGGAATAAACCAAAGATTTCGATTCATATTTGTGAAGTTGTTTTGATATTGGATCCTATTTTCATCTTTTCTAACAAGTGCTAAATTATTTATTATCCAAAGGAAGTGAGTAGATTTCAGTTCCTTCTCAAGATAATCAATTGCTTTAGGGCCTTGTATGAGAAATGTATGTATGTTGGCTAATCGAGCTATTTGTGGTCTAACCCTGATAGTAAGTTTTGATAACTTATATGTTGAGCAGAGATTCAGAGTGTTTGAGATCTTCATTTATGAATTAGGATTGAGGTTTTATCTTTTCTGCAAAGTTTGAAAGCAATTCTTGGTGTATCACCCTAATCTAGTTTCAGTTAGAATTATTCTTTTCCCTTTTCCCAACAAGTTACAGATTAGGAAGTGTTATTCCATATTTAATAGGAACTAGCCTAGAATCTAGAGATTCCTCCTTATTCAAAGTCTACCCACAGCTCGAGGAGGTTTCCATTGTTAGGATAGAATTGTTGTATAGCCCTAATGCTTGAGTTAAGGTAACAATTCTAAACTTGAACAACCATAATAACACAAAGAATACTTTGAGCAACCCTTCAAATATCTAAAGACTTTTTTAAGTGAAACCCACAGTGGCTTCACTTAGTAAACCTGAATCATACCACGTGCGTTCATGACATACTAAAGAATCCCACTATTTTCAAAAACTATTGTCCCAAACTCCTTTTTTGTCACCCCCCTCCAATACCCACTGAATACCCCCTACACTTGTTTTCCTATATAAATCCCCACGCCCGCCCCCAAAAAACCCCTCTCCCCCCTATTTAGGAAATATATTGCCCCCTTTTTTTCATATTTTAAACCTCCCAATATGAATGTGCATGATATTGTATTACCCCTTGGTGAAATATAATGAAATTTACTAGGATTAGACATATATTTTGAAAGAACTTCCACTACTCGGAAAAGGTATGGTCTAGTACAAACCATAACATACATCAAAATTCTAATTTTACTCTAGTAAGGTATTCTTCCCATGTATTCCATCTCTAATGGGAATGTAGGACAATCTAAAATACAAATTTGATCCAACTATAAAAGGAACACATAATGGAGATGAATCTTGCATGTTAAACCTCTATAAAACTAAGTTTACATACTTACTCTGGCCTAGCTATATCTTTATGTTCACTCCATCTCTTCTAATTTCTATCTCATGAATATGATCTATTGCACCAATATATTTCTTTTCAAATTTAGCAGCAAGTTGAGACTTCGGTTCTATAATCATTCATTTCCTTTACCAATAAACAACATATCGTCAACATATAATTTATTGTGCATACAATGACCACCATCATATTTATAATAAACATAATGATTTGATTTAGAATGCTCAAATCTAAAAGTCAACACATATTTATCAAATTTATAGTAAATTATGTACTATTTCGACTCTTCTTGAGGTCATTCAAAGCTTTCTTCAATTTACAAACCAAATTCATTTTACCTTTTACCAAATAGTGCTATGTCTATGGGTAAAAGCAAAATAAGCTGTCACCCTTCTACAAAGGAAAAGGCTAACAAAATCAAAGTTGTTCAACTTCAATAGTATAAAAAAGACATTTATGTTTGGAATTTGAAGATGATGTAAACTAATTAAATGTGATAAAATGGATGAATTTTATGACTAATATTTTTAATAATTTTTCGTGAATAAGAAAATATATGTTTTTTAAAAATTTTTAAAGATGATTTTTCAATTGTTGAAAAATGCTGAAAATTAGGGGTCTCGTTTCACCAAAAACTTATATGTAAATAAACATTTTTTCCCCTAATTTCAAAATATGTCATAAATGACATATATATCTAGTGCATGAAGAAATAAAAATCTGTTTGTGACCTATATTTTCTCTTTTATAAAAATTCAAATTCCAACTCACTGAAATCGACAGTTTTCATCTCGCAACATATTTTTCATAAAAAAGCTATCCCAATAAAAAAAAGAAATATATATTCTTGAAGAGGACTCTCTCCTCTAGTCCACCATATGTTTTTCAAAATGATTTAATATGATTTACTAATTTTTTCTTTCTCCGAATCAACATCTCCTTGACTGTTAAAATACCTACTTGCAATATTTTTTAATTACAATAAACTATGTCTAATTAAAACACTATAAAATCTATACGAGGATATTCTTGACTCTGATCTCTACAAAAGGGTATTTTTAATTTTTTTTTTTAAATATCATTAAAAAGATTAGGAGTTATTAAAACGCCACTTGTCTGAAATAATTTTATTTTTATGATAATTGGACCCAAATGTAGATCTCTGTAGTTTTGTTGACTATTAGTGACTCACACTTAGTCATTTATCTAGGCAATGATGGTCGGTCATCACTGCGACCGAGTCATTATGTAAAGGCCAAGTTTTGTAATGTATACTTACCGAGTAGTAGTACTGCCGAGTAAACTTATGGTCACTGTGTATTTTTGTATTAGCCGAGTCAAGTTTTGCCGAGTCATCTATGCAATGATTACCGAGCGACAGAGATATCAACATATGCCGAGTATTAGGAACATCATTTGCTGAGTTAGCCAGGAATGACATATGAGTTTGTTATGGCACAATGATTGAGGTAAATCATTTTGGCTGACATTCATGTTTTGTATTTTGTTTGCTGAGGTAATTACGAAGGTGATTACACATCTATTTTGTAATCATTGATCCCTATGTAATACTTAGAGCCAATCATAAATTAGTAAGGCTTAAGCAGCAAAAGGAGTTAATTTGAACCGTAGATCTTGAAACTTGAAGATGTTTTGTTGTTTATATAAGTTTAAGATATGAACCCTAAAATGAGTGCTTACTTTGTTGTAAGTTTTAAATCCTTTAGCAAGGTAGATTGTATAAGTCTTTGAGCTCTTAACAGGTCAGACCCCTCACAGGGTAGATCATATTTTGATCAAATTTTGTAAGCCCTAACATGAAAATTGATTACTGCAGTAGTGGAGATTTGTGGGTTTCATCCCCACCCTAGTTTTACCTTTCAAGGGTTTCTGGGTAACCAAAATTACTGTGTTATGAGTACTTTCATGGATGCTGCTTAGTATGTTAGTTATTTTGTTTTGGTCAAGTATTTTTGATGCTATGCAAAAATTTTATACATGTTAAAATGGATTAGTAGGTGATATCTGATTCACCCCCCCCTCTCAGTATCACATTTCCCAACTATATTTCCAACAATTGGTCTTAGAGCTGCAAGGTTTCTCATAGAAAGTCTAATCATTTGAAGAAAAATATCTTGAGATGGAAGTCTATAAGCTAGGAAAGGTCATAGAGAATCAGAAGATTGATGTACAACTGGCATTACAAAAATTGGAAGCAGCCAGCGGTGAACTGAAGAAATCCTTGAGCAGAAGGAGAGAAATTTCTATTCAGCAAAATGATTCACAATATCAAGAAGATACCATTGGACTATTTGACAATGGAAACTCTGCAAAAAGTGACAAAGCCATAAAAGAGCTACTGGAGAAAAATACCATACTAAATGATGACATCAGAATTCTAAGAAGAGAACAAGAAATACAATCTGTCAGACTCTATGAAGTAGTTGAACAAAAAAAGAAAGCTGAAGATGACAAGACAATGGCTGAAGAAGATAAAAGACAAATAGAAATGAGACTAGATGAAAGGACAAGCGACATGCAAAGGTTGACTAACAATCAACTAGACATGGTAAATCAACTGCTACTGGTTAATCAAGAGTTGGGTAGGAAAGATATGGAAATCAATCAACTGAGGTTTGAAAATGATCAATTAAGGAAAGAAATAAGATCTGAAAAGGAAATCAATGAAAGGATGAACAAACCTAATGAAGCTGCAAAATATTTTGAAGAGTTGTTAAGGTCACCTAGAAGATCTGGTGATAGATCTAGACTTGGACTAAATGAGCATTCATCATCTACTAAAGAAGGAGAATCATCAAGGAATGGAGAGTAGAAGAATGCAAAACCAAAGAACAACAAGCCCACATGCCATCACTGTGGAAAGCCGGGACATACAACCAACATACACAAGAGAAAACATGGTAAGTTTGATCCTAAACCTAAGTTCAATGGGCATTGCTTTAACTGTAAGAAACATGGACATCAGGCACATGAATTTAGGACTAAGGTCAGTAATCCACCCTCCTTACCTAAGTTTCAAGGTAATTGTTTCAACTCTTAGAAGTATGGGCATAGAGCATTTGAATGCAGATCTAAACCTAGATGGTCATCAAATGAACAAACTAAGTCACCTGTGAAGAATAACTCATACAATTGGGATTATAACACTTGGTACAATTGTCATTACTATGGAAAATATGGACACATCGGAGAAAATTTTATGAAGACTCATTTCAGAGGCAAATCCAAAAGCTGGATGAATGGAAACATGGTATGTTACAAATGTAATAAGATAGGTCACCTAAAGAAAGATTGTAGATCACCTATGTCGAGCAATGATTAGAATCAGAATGAAGATATCCGTGAGAAATTGAAAAATTAGATGAATAAGACATGGAAGAAGAAAGAAGAAGAAAGCACAAGTGAAGCTAGCACATTTGAGGTCACCCAATCCGATGGATCAGGTGATCACACTTCTTCTAAATAAAGCATAGAAGGTATGTTTGGAACTGAATCTTTCAAAGCTTTATCTAACATCAGTTCCTAACATAAACTTGAGTAAAAGTCCATATCTGCATAGATAGAGATGCATTAGGACATATCTGAGAAAAGTAGAGAAATTCATTTTTTATGTCGAGTGTCAGTGTCTTGACCGAGTTATCAATGTATGTCAAGCACCTATTGTGGCTGAGATGCTATATACACCGAGCTGTGTCTTAACGGTTATATTGACCAAGCTTATTTTAGCTGAGGTTAACATGAGTTTGCCAAGACAACTGTATTCCACTTAAAAATTTTGTACGGAGCATTTATGAGGCCCTAATTTTACTTTTTGGAATCTATAAAGCAAAAAGTTGCCACCCATTTCATTTCACCAAGCAAATTGAGATTTCTTTGAGCGATTTAGAGTGCGAGCAACTAGTCGACAAAAATCATCTACAGGACACTTACGAGAAAGGTACACTACTGAGCAAACATTTCTTTTTGGAAATTTTAAATTAAAATGTCATCATCATCATCTGCTACAATGAAGAAATAAGGGATGGAAGTTTGCAAGACACATAAATTTAGGGCAATTACAGAAATCACAATTAAAGGAGATCTTACTGGTGCCCTATCCTCAATTCTAGAGAATGTATTGATAATGAACGACATTAGGTCTTGTTACATGTGCAAGATCGAAGAAATCAGAGATTAGGAGATCAGGGAGGCATATGATAAATTGTGTGACAATGGAGTGTTGAAGCTAGAGTATAAATCAGTTGCCAAATAAGGGTTAGTGCATGCCCTAGATTTCCCACATAATTTTAAAGTTGAATGGATAAAAATAGTGTTGAGTCAAGTGCATGATATGCAATTGTGGCTGGAAGATGGACCAGTGAAGATAATAAAGGAAATGATCCACTGATTAATTGGATACCCTACGATTCAAGGAATAAGAACAATGAAGTGTTCAAGCAAAGAAGATATTCAAGCAAACACACAAGCAGTATAGAACAAGTGTGGAATGACGATTTCCACCATCACAGATCCATAAATTGACTTTGCTATTTGGGTTATCTCGCACAAATTCTACCAATCCAGTCGGTTGGATAACGTCCCTTGTATGGCAGTGGACCAGGCATGGAAAATCATTAAGAAGGGACACACATATGATCTTGCCGAGCTCCAACTGACTCAGCTTGCTGATAACCTTAACTCAATCTGGACTGCAAAGAATTCCATGTGTAAGTTTGGCTCTTTGCTAGTCTGCCTATTCTTTTATATACATAAGTGTTTTCCTATTGTTGGAGGTGTGATATGGGATAAGAAGAAACCCATTATTGTTCAAATAAGTGAGTTCATAGGTCAGATAGGAGATAGTTTTAATGGTGTGATGGAGAACTATTTTGTTGAGTTCAAGAAGAAAATGAGGAAGAGGAGTAGAGTCCATGTGTCATTAGTTGAGAAGTATAGCAAGGACATATGTTTTCTAGTCGACACAGACTTCACTTATGCACAAGCAATCTTGCCTAGGGTTTCATGGCTAATGCCATTACCCTATGAAGTAAACGTAGATGAAACCACTATTGCTATTACAACCCTCTTAGATGAAGATATTGATAATAAGAACCCTACTTTGGAACATACAATGAAGCCAAATATAAAATCACTATGGGATTGATGGCTGCAACTGTAGAGAGAAAAAGGAAGAAAATAGTAAAGAATCTGGAGAAATATGTGGAAGAAACAGAGAAGAATGCACCACTAGAATTAACCCAAGGACTGGGAGAGGATGAACAAAGTGACTCTAGTGACAGTGAAGAAGAAGAAGAGGTACAAGTAGAAAAGAAGGTAAGAAGCTAGTAATTGTTGAGCCCCCAATTAAAGTGTCATCGACACCTGTGCTTAGGCCTAGAACAAGGGGAGAAGCTGACGAGACTCTTAAGAAATCCCTTGCATCAGGTAAATGAAAACTTGTTCAGCCTAAGGCAATGCTGAGCAAGGTTAACAAAAGGCCTAGAAGAAAACTTGTTTTGGAACAAGAAGATGATGAGGAAACTGAAAGTGATGAAGAGGTGAAGAAGAAAGTTACATTGCAGAATGTAAAACCTATTGTGGATGAAATATGCCACAAAATCACAAGTACTGTAGGAGTAGAGGACTTGAAAGGATTAAAATTTGGAAGCACGAGTATCAAAGATAAAGAGAAATTTGAAGATGCTATTCTTGAAATGCTTTGCATTTTCAAGATGTTACCTATTCAGTTGGAGAACTGAATACCCAAGGATTTAAGCAACAGGGTAGCACAAAAATGGGAATATTCTCTTAATACAGAGAAACAAATAAGGGAGAGCACCCTAGCACAAGTTGAATCAAGCTTAACCCCTGTAAACATTAGACAAATTATGGAACAATACCGAGCAAAATTTGATCCTAAGCTTAGAGCTTATTTAATCCTTCAACACAAGGTTGAGGATGTTGTATAGGAAAGTATAAGGACTTGGAAGATAATGTTTGGATTGTTGATTGACAAGGATGCAAATAAAGGTGCTAGTACATCTAAGGATGCTGAGCCTGCAACATAACAAAATGCAATGGAGATACCCATTCCGGAGATTGAAGCTCCTAAGGTAGAGGAAATTTAGAAGGTATTAGAAGTAAAAATTGTTGATATAACAGAGGATACCCCAATCAAGAATTAGATATTGACCGAGGAGGATATATAGGCCGAGGAAGAAAAAGACACATCTTTGCCATACATCAATATTGTACTTTTGCAAGTCAAAGATTATCTGACAATTGATGAGACATCAACTTTTAACATTAACCCCGCCAAACCTAAAGTTTTTACAGTTGACATGTTAGCCGGTACAAGCACTACCCAGGAAAAAGATAGGTCGGCACCAACTAATCCAACCACATCTACCGAGGAGTTACAACAAGATAAATGAGAAAAGTTCCAAGAAAAAGCTACTAGTCCTCATGTGGAGGATAAGGGAACAAAAGAAAAAGAAGTAAAAGACAAAGCTATTGAGGTACATGAGCCTAAGGAACAAGAGGCAATACAAGCTCTTGTATAGATGCCAAGTGGGAGCACACCGAAGAAGGTACTAAAGAAGAAAATGAAAGTCTTTTCCCCAGAGGTAACCATTGACGAAGTTATTGTTATTCCTAAATGGGATTCTAATAACTTATCTTATGAACAGATGCAAATTTTGCAAGATTTATTGAAGAGGAAAAGAAGGCAGGAAGAACTGCGAAGGGAACATCAGTAAAAGCAGGTTCTGTATGAAATAAAATAAATATTTAATGATGCTTTTGAGTTGTTTGATGTAAATAGTTTTGCTCCCATACTGGAACAACTTGTACATATTGTTTAGAAAGTAAATAATGAAGAAAGTGGAGTCAGTGATAAGTTGTTGGAGTGGTTAGAAAGAAAGTTTGAGACCAAGATGATGGAAAAAGTATCTGCCAAGATCGCAGTGAAACAAGTAGCACTTTCCACTTTGGTAACAGAGACAGAAGAGGTAGTTGTGAATGCAAAATCTCTGCTTACCAAACTATGCAATATGGAACAGTTCACTGAGGATAACCAAGGACTGGTTGATAAACTACAGCAAGAACTAAAGTCCACCAGTCAATCCTTAAGCTTGGATGCATAAACTAGTTTAAAACATTATGCCAAGCTTATGCATACACAAGGACAGATAACCAAACTGATGGCTAATGATGGAAAGATAAGGGCTCGTCTACTCTCTATGCAAACAATTTTGACACCTCACATGGAGGCCATGCAAAGAGAGTTAGCCAAGGCTAAGGACTTAACCCAAAAGGATCCCAATCTATCTACAGATGAGAGCCTGATCAATCTAGATGTCGAGCTAGAAGTGAAGTCAGAAGTTTTGAATGTTGCTACACCAGGATGGGAAACTGCACTACACATGGTTATGATGCTGCATAAACCATTTCTGGAGAAATACTTCATGATCCCTATTCTAGAAGAGATCCGTCATGCTAAAAACAAGGGGGAAATTAAGTGACATGACATGAAAAAGGGAAGGTAACAAAATTTTGTATGTATATATATCTTAGGGGGAGTATTCTGCTAATACTAAGTACTTTTGTAAATATAAATGTAATGTCATGACAAAGTGTTTTTGCCACTAATGTCAAAGGGGGAGATTGTAGATCTCTGTAGTTTTGTTGACTATTAGTGACTCACACTTAGTCATTTATCTAGGCAATGATGGTCAATCATCACTGTGACTGAGTCATTATGTAAAGGCCAAGTTTTGTAATGTATACTTACCAAGCAATAATATTGCCGAGTAAACTTATGGTCACTATGTATTTTTGTATTAGCCGAGTCAAGTTTTGTTGAGTCATATATGCAATGATTATTGAGCGACAGAGCTATCAACATATGCCGAGTATAGTGAATGCCAAGTATCAGGAACATCATTTGCCGAGTTAGCTAGGAATGAAATATGAGTTTGTTATGACATAGTGATCGAGGTAAATTGTTTTGGCCGACATTCATGTTTTATATTTTGTTTGTTGAGGTAATTAAGGAGGTGATTACGCATCTATTTTGTAATCATTGATCCCTATGTAATACTTAGAGCCAATCAAAAATTAGTAAGGCTTAAGCAGCAAAAGGAGTTAATTTGAACCGTAGATCTTGAAACTTGAAGATGTTTTGTTGTTTATATAAGTTTAAGATCTGAACCCTAAAATGAGTTAGAGAGTCAATGTGAAGGAAAGGATGTGAAGGGTATGAAGGAATGAGTAGAGAGGCACATTTAGATTAGTAAAGCATTCATATAGAGTTTAATGACTGAGCTAAGCAGTGAAAGGATAAAACAGAGATAAATCAGATAGAAGAGATCAATACAATATTGTAAAGAGAAGATTTGTAATCTGCATACAGTGCAAACCGAAGGATCAGGTACTGAGACATTCTAACTAGTGTATCAGGGTAAATCTCTTAACCGAGTGGTCCTAACAGACCCATTGTAATCTCTTAACCGAGTGCTTACTTTGTTCTAAGTTTTAAATCCTTTAGCAAGGTAGACTGTATAAGTCTTTGAGCTCTTAACAGGGTAGACCCCTCATAGGGTAGATCATATTTTGATCAAATTTTGTAAGCCCTAATAGACAAATTTATTACTGTAGTAGTGAAGATTTGTGGGTGTCATCCCCACCCCAGTTTTACCTTTCAAGGGTTTCTAGGTAACCAAAATTACTATGTTATGAGTACTTTCATGGATGCTGCTTAGTATGTTAGTTATTTTGTTTTGATCAAGTATTGTTGATGCTATGCAAAAGTTTTATATATGTTAAAATGGATTAGTAGGTGATATTTGATTCACCCCCCCACCCCCACCCTCTTAGTATCACATTTCCCAACTATATTTTCAACACCAAAGTGGTATAAAAAATTGCATTTAATAGACATTTCCAATTGGAAAAGTTAAATCACTTATCTAACTTAGCTAGAATGAATCTAACTAGACCATATGTTTGACCAAAAATAATTTTTAGTTAGAAATACTAAAATTTAGTTGTGCTGATAAGTTAGCCTAAAAGATGACACCTGATTGTGCTTTTACCCCTCTATCATCTAAATATCCACCTTTGAATAACCATGAAGTAAAGCAATTTTCACATCCATTTTCTCAAACTCTAAATCATAAGAATCAACAATAGAAACCAAAAATCTAATGGATATCATTTTTACAATAGGACAAAATATCTCACCATAATCAACACCCTCAAACTAGGAGTAGTCTTGCAATATCAATGTTGCTTTATAATTTTAAATTCTTCCATCTAAACCAATATTTTTCTTGAACACCCATTTACAACTAGAAAATTTGTATCCTTTAGGAAATGGTACAAGATCCCATGTGACATTATTTTTCAAAGATGTCATTTCTTCATCCATAGAATTTTTTTAAGATTTTGCATCATTCATACCTAATGCATCTTCTACAAATATAGGTTCATCCATAATAGTGTTCAAATAAAAAATACACCTCCAATCATCATAAGAATACTTTTTAGGTTATTTTCTATGTCTAGAAGACGTTCAAACACACTAATCAGAGGTTCTTCCTCCTCTCTTGAAGATTTATAGCTAGATGCATACACCTCACCTTCTTGTCTATCTAGGGGCCTCAATTAAACTTTCTCAAGTGTAGAAGGTAGTTGAATCACATCTTCCTTTCTAGTTTGTTTAGGTTGGAATGTAATGGAAGGAGGGTTAGTTTCTCTAAAAATAACACTTCTACTATGCATCACATTCTATGCAATAGGGTCCCATTAAAGGTTGTATCCTTTCACACCATATATGTATCCAATGAAGATAAATTTCACAACATTGTTCTCCAACTTTTTTCACCTCTTGTTTGACAGATATACATATTCCTCATAGCCAAAATCTCTAGGATCTCACAATGAAGGCTTATGACCCAACCATGCCTCCATAGGTGTTTTATCAACAATAGATGATGCAGGAGACCTATTAATCAAGTAGAAAGCAATATCAACAATTCCATCCAAATTTTTTTATTCTAGACTAGCACCACTTAGCATACTCCTAGCTTTCCCCACCAATGTCTTGTTCATCCTTTATGCAAATCCATTCTATTATGTAGAACATGGAGTTTTCTTCTGCCTATGAATACCATAATCTTTACAAAATATATACAAAATCATTAGAGACAAATTCATCACCATTATCAATCATTAAACATTTTATTTTCCTTCTAGTCTATAATTCAACCATTTCTTTAAAATATCTTAATCGACTAAAAACATTAGATTTATTATTATAAAATATATATGTGTCTTTCTGGTGTAGTCATCAGTAAATGAAACATAATATTAGGATTTTTTAATGGAAGGAACATCTACAAATCAAACACGTCAGAATGAATAAGATCTAACACACCACAAAATTTGTGAGAACTCGTGAAAAAATAAATGTAGTTTTATTTTCCATAAATGGAATGCTCACATAAATCAAAACTAATATTATAATCATTCAAACCTTGAAGAAGTTTTTTATTTTTCAAGGTCCATAGACCCTTTTATCCAATATGGACAAGTCTCTAGTGCCATAACATAGTCTTATATGCTAGTAACTTTGATTCATTAGAAAAAATACCCTTAGCCACCCAAAATCCATGACCATCTACTTAGGGTGTAACCCTCACCATTTCCAATGAAGTATCCACAAATTTATTCTTCACAAAAGTATTATTACACTCACTAGCATGAACATCTAGCTTATACGATGAGCCAATTTTGACACCTCTAGCAATCACCATAGCACCTCTCACCAATTTGCATCCCACATTAGAAAAAACTATGTGCATACCTAGATCTATTCATTTTATCACCAATAATTTTTTTTATTTGAGACTTGGGAGATGTAGCACCCCATTAATATTTCTTATTCTACTATTGGAAAACCTAATTATAATTTTACCATGACCAATAATGTTGAAATGAGAATTGTCAACCAAGTACACCTTACCTCCATCAAATTCTTCAAATTCATAAAATCGATCTCTATTAGAGGTTATATAAAAATATGCACTTGACTCAATTAACCATGCATCATCACATTTATTAGTAGCCAAATCTGTAATGAATGCATCACAATCTTTCATCTTCAACTCAAGAATCATAATCAAATCTATTTTTTCTTCTTCTTTTCATCTTTGTGTGATGACTAAAAATGAAAAGTGAGAGAAGGTGCAAAGGAAAATCAGTAGGATGAATGGACAAAATATAAAACTCACACCTATATTCTTTCATCGCATTGGAAGGAAGGTTGATCCACTAAGCTCGAGGAGGCTCAAGTGCTAAGAGGATACAAAGATCCCTTCGCTATTAAGTTGAAATATGAATATGTAAAGTAGGAATAAAAAATGCAAGAATGGAAGGAGAAATGAAGTATTTAAGCATGCATAGAGATATAAACTATAAAAAGAATTTTACAAATAGATTTGAAAATCTAGAAAAATGGTTTTCTTGTGATCTGAATTATAGTTCAAAATGGCAGGTATGGGCCGCCTTTGAGGGTCAAGGGCAAGTAGGAAATATGGAGTGAGTCTAACTCACTTTATACTTGACACATTCTAATGAGGCTACTATAACTCTCTATGAGACTTTCCTGTAGTTGTATTTGCGGTTGTGTCACTTGTCACCTGCATATAGAAAAGGGAAAAAAATTAGGAAAATGGAGTTTGCCTTGGTCAAAACCTTGTTTAATAATTGTGTCACTTGTCAAAACCTTGATGAAATCCAACCATTTCATCCTGTCTAGAGTAACAGGTTCTGTACAAGCTTTCCAAGCTTCACCAAAATCAGGATCTTCTGGATACAAATTCTTGAGTTCCTTGAACCCAACCACTTCAATCTGCATTTCTGTCAGCAATAGTTGCCATCTGCTAAGAGCATCTGCAACCCTATTAGACTTTCCACTCCTGTGTTTCAAAACAAATGTACAACTCTGCAAAAACTCAACCCATTTCAAATGCCTTTAATTCAATTTTCCTTGACTATTCAAATATTGCAAAGCTTGATGATCAGTATACAAAACAAACTCCTTAGGAAGTAGATAATGTCTCCACTTCTTTAATGCCTGAACTATAGCATAAAATTCTTGATCATAAATAGAATATTTCCTCTTGGCATCATTTAACTTCTCACTGAAATAAGCAACATGTTTACCTTCTTGGCTCATAACAGCTCCTATTGTAGTACCACTAGCATCACAATCTACTTGAAACACCTTATTAAAATTTGGAAGTGCTAAAACAGGTTGTTCTGTAACTTTTTGTTTCAACAATTGAAAACTCTTTTCTACCCCATTAGTCCACTTAAACTCTTTTCTATCCCCTCTCATTGTTTCAGTCAAGGGTCCACAAATACTGCTAAAATTTTTGATAAACTTTCTATAAAAGCTAGCTAGACCATGAAAAGATCTTACCTCAGTAGCACTCCTTGGAGCAGGCCATTCAAGGATAACTTGTACCTTCTCTGGGTCCATTTTTAGACCTTCTCTTGAAACTACAAACCCCAAATACACCAACTCTTTCTTCACAAAACTGCACTTCTTCAAATTAATCAGCAATTTCTCTTCTCTCAACTTCTCAAATACCATATGAATATGCATCATATGCTCATCCAATGTCTTACTAAAGATTAAAATATCATCTAGGTAAACAATGACAAACTTACCTAGAAATTCTTTCAGAACCTCGTTCATGAGCCGCATGAAAGTGCTCGGTGCATTGGTTAGCCCGAAAGGCATGACTAACCACTCATATAGTCCTTCCTTTGTCTTGAAGGCAATCTTCCATTCATCTCCTTCTCTGATCTGAATCTGATGATATCCACTCTTCAGATCTATCTTTGAGAAATACACAGCTCCACTCAAACAGTCCATAATATCATCCATTCGTGGCAATGGAAACCTGTACTTGATTGCGATCTTGTTTATTGCCCTAGAATCTGTACACATCCTCCATTCTCCATTCTTCTTTGGTGCTAATACTGCTGGCACAGCACAGGGACTCAGACTCTCACGGATCAATCCTTTCTGTAACAGTTCATGTACTTGTCTGTTCAACTCCTCACTTTCTGCAGGTGTCATTCTGTGTGCTGCCTTATTTGGCAAACTCGCTCCTGGGATCAAGTCCATCTGATGACTGATCTTCCTGACTGGTGGTAATCCATCAGGCACGTTATCGGATACAATATCCTGAAACTCATTCAACAAATCTGCAACTTCTACAGGAACATCTTCTACTTCCTCTTTACCAGCTTTTGGAATTAAAGCAAAACATACATGCTCATGCCTCATACCATCTAGGAAATTTCTTCCATCAACAAAAGTTATCCTTGCATTACCACATACCTTTTCTTCAGTCTCCTTCAATGGTTTTAGCTTATGTCGCACTCCATCCTTTGTCAGGGAATAGGTATTCGCATGACCATCATGTACAACACATTTGTCAAACTGCCATGGTCTACCCAACAACATATGACATGCATCCATAGATATGATATCACACAATACCTCATCTTGGTATCCGCCAATCTTGAACTTCACCAGGCATTGTTCATTGACCATGACCTTGTGGTCATCCTGTACCCAGGCAATCCGATATGGATGCGGGTGTTTCTGTCTCTTGAGCTTCAACTTTGTCACCATCTCTTCTGACACCAAATTGTCAGTGCTTCCACTATCAATAATCATATCACAACATTTACCTTCACACTTGCACCTGGTGCGAAACAGGCTCCTCCTTTGCTCAGGTTCATTCTCACCACTCAACAGGACTCTTCTGTTAATCAACGTTTCTCCTCTTTTAGCATCTTCAGAATTTGATGATCTGGCATCTTCATCTACATGTGCAACTCTGGCCTGGCCTTCATTTCTCTTGTCTATTCTGCCTTGGCGCTGAGGACATTCAAATGCCCTATGACCTTCTTCTCCATAGTGAAAACATGTTCCACGGAAGCCACCTCTTCCAGATCCTTGTCCTCTTCCTCTTCCTCTCTGATCTCTATTATTCTGATCCTGGAAGCGATTGGAATTATTTCCTCGCTGATTCTGACTGCTACTGGCCTCATCCTTCTTTTTCAGATCTTCATTTCGGCCACCATATGACCGTCCACCAGATCGTCCACCGCGACCTCTTCCATTTTGTCTGCTCTCAAACTTCTTGTTCAGCTTTTCCTCTACTTTTAGGGAAAATTGGTATGCCTCTTCAATACTGTTCATTCGAACCAGATTCAACTTCTCCTAAATGCTTGACCTTAACCCATTAAGGTATTGAACAACTTTCTCCTTATCAGCTTCTGCATGGCCTGTTCTGATGAGAAGTCGATAGAACTCCTCTGTATACTCCTGGACAGATCTTCCTGCTTGCTTCAAACTCTGCATTTTCTTCAGTAGGTCAAGCTCATAATCAACAGGAATGAACTGTCGCTTCAATTTATCCACCATCCGATCCCATCTCATGATTTTCTCCTTTCCCCTTCTGTTTCGCTCTAACTGAATCTCTTGCCACCATATCTTCGCATGACCTTTCAGTTTGGCCTTCGCAAATTTGACCCTATCAGGATCCTCAACATCTTCATACTCAAAATATTCCTCACATTCATTGATCCAGTCGATCAATTCTTTTGGGTTAAGATTTTCAGAAAATGTAGGAACCTCAATCTTAGGTCTTTTCCCAATCTTAGAAATAGCCCAAAAAAGTCTTTCTTCCTCCTGGTTCACAATTTCGACTTCTCCTTCTTGATATTCTTCTTCAGCTTCATCCTCGCTTTCATCTTTGACATTAAGATTCATTCCTCTACGAATCTCTTCTTGCAATACTCGCACTTGTCTCTGCAGTGCCATAACCTCAGGTGTTACAACACCAGCTCTTCCGCCACGTTCCCTTCGTGGAGGCATTTTTGCGATGCGCGCTGAAACCCTAACCACGGTCCTGGTGCAAACTGCCTCATAGTCGATGATCTATTTACACACTCAGGAACTCCTGCTCTGATACCACTTGGTGAAGGGTGCTCCCCTTAATACCACAAACACAACAGAAATAGAGAATCAACAACAATATGCAAGAACATAAAATTGGCTTCTTATTATCTCCACAAATGTGGAATTACAAACTTTTAGAATTACAATATGCAAAGCCACATGGGCATTCCCTTACAATATTCTGTAGGACAAAGCCTCAAACTATTACCCAGATCGACTACCCAGAACTATTCTGAACTGCCTAAGACAATAATACAGCCTTCCTTATATAGGCAATTTTCCACCGCCTAGGAAGGTTCCAGAATTTTAGCCAATAAGGCTGACCAAACTTAGAATTATTTTATTTTACATTTTATTACATCATAGTCGGCTCAAGATAACTTTTGAAATCCGAACATAAATTTTGAAAAAAATTATTTTCTGCCATTTCAGGTGGCCCAACTTTCGAAGACCATAAGTCATCACCAGTTGACCCGATCGGCTATTATAACCCCATTTTAGAAATGCCACGAAGCACTCTATAGGCTTAACTAGCGCAAGCAGTTGTCACCCAAATTTTTGACCTCATCCGGGGCCTCTAAAGTCTTCAAAACTGAGTTCAAAGTTTCTGTACCCTGCTGCCAATATCGAAAATCTTCAATATATTCCAATATACACTTGATCTGGCAATGAAACTTTACTGGCATACTTATATGAACAAAATGAACCTCCAAGAAAGAAATCAGATCATTCTGAGCACATGCAAAAATTACCAAAAATAGTAACTTTCCATAAATAGCAGCTCTGCACAAAATAGCCCTTATTGAATATAAAAAAATAGAAATATTTTTTTTGGGTGATGCAAGATTGCTCTTACACCCAGGATGCTCCTGCATCAATAATTAACCTTAAAATCAAACTAAAATACTTGAAGAAATAGAAGTATGTTGTTAGTAGCAAAGGCTTGATAAGATGAAATACTTCACAAACCTTCGTATTGTTGAATCACTTATAAAGATGCTTGAAAATGATATTTGATGTTTTCTTTACCTTAGATGTAGGATAGGAAGAACATGTACGCTTTAACATATGCTTTGATCTAGACATTATTCTTTGTCTTCCATGATTGATGCTTGAATGAATATCAATGTGAATATATTGCCTTGATTGATCCTTGGTTTGAAGACTTGAATGCTTGATTTCTTGGACTTGATAATGGATTGTGGATGAAAAATGAGGGATGTAGCATTGATTTTATACCTCACCTATCTATTTTGGAACCTAAAAATTGAACAAGGTTGACTAAGATTTAAGGATCTTGCTAACAACCCAAGACCTTTCTCTAATTTAAGTTTGGGCACAAACTATAGAGTATGGGGCAAGTCAAACTTTCCCTATATTGCTTGACTCGCCTTATACTGAAAATTTCAGGCTCAAATTTGAATCATGGGTCAATTAGGATATTGATATTTTAAAAATGCACATGCAATCAGGGTTTGATATCAGGATAAATACAAAAGGCCACCTATAATGAAATAGGGCCTATGTATGGAAGTGGATATAAATGATATGAAATATTTAAAGGGACACACCTATAATTAAAGACCCTCATAAAAATTAAATCAAGAGAGGACTCAAACTTAAATATTTGTTAATTAAATACACAATAAAGTTATATGATGTATGAAAGAGCAAACACACACTAAAATGGGTTCTAAGTAAGAATGGAATTATACAATTTAGGAAGTGTGTACAATTTTGATCCTACACTTTATAGTCCTTACAAATGTATCCAGACTTACTACAACTCCAACAAATAACGTTGAGATTTCTAAATGATCTCCCTTTAGATGTGGATTTATTATGATTCCTATTCTTCTTTCCTTTTTCCTTAGTCTTCTATGAACAACTAGAATATCCTTGGATTTAATGGATACCTTCCTCCTCATCTCTTAAAAAAGAAAAGAGTCCATCACAAATTCAATATTCAAAATAATAGAAGTACTATTGTTGGCCATAATAAGAGAATCTAATGAATTAGACAAATAACAAAGAAAGATCAGACTTTTCTCCTCCTCATCCATTTTGACACCGATTAAAGACTAATTAGCCACAAACATATTGATTTCTTCTAGGTTGTTTTAAGTTTTTATTCCCTACTCCATTCTCAAGGAATGTAGTTTTTTTCTTTAGACATTCTTATTTAGTAAATATTTGGCTTGATACATCTCAGCAAGCTTCTTCCATAGATTTTTACAGAGGTCTCTTCATGGAGGTTGATGAGAATAGAGTTTGAAAGGCACAATCTAATTATATCCTTGGCTTTAGGATCGATAACATCATATTTAACAACCTCAGTTGGATCTGTAGGTTTGATGACATTCTCATCAATAGCATCCCATAGATCTTGATCTATTAGCAAATCCTCTATCTTCAGATTCCACATTTTAAAATTATTACTAGAAAATCTATCTAGCTCTATTATTCCTAACAAACTTGTCATGTGAAAATTCCTACAACAAGATTAAAAAGTATCTTCCACACAAGCTACCATTCAAATCTAGATTAATTCAAAAAACCCAACAACCCATGAATGACACTAAAGGTGATCAAGCTGTACTACTACTTGTATATATGGAAATTAAGGTAGCAAAACAACTTTCTACACTAACATTGAGAGGAGGGAGATGCAAAAATTTCTTAGATCTTTATAACATATACATAAATTTAACAAAAATAACATAAATAACATGCATATCAAAACACAGTGATTTACACAGAGAAAACCCTTTTAGGGGAAAAACCTCACACTCCAACAACTGTCCAATATATTATTAAAAAATAAATAAAAAGGTACAATATACTTACAGAGAAAAATTATCATAGGAGTATCACCAACCAAAGATCCAGAGGTAACCAAATAGATACAAGACTCTTACACATATACCCTTCATCTCACACACCTACTATATAAGATATACAAGACATGAAATCGGCAAACGGTATGACAAAACCATGGGCTGATTTTTTATTATAAATGGAACCCATCTTATCTCTAATAAAAGATGCCCTATGATGTGTCAAAGTGCACACCAACATGTGTAGTCCCTTTTATTGATATTCAACATGTATATTTTAAGAGATTCAACTTTTGGATACCATATTTTTTGAATTGGGTGTCCTTGAAGAATCACTTGAAGTGTCAGAAAGATCATGACATGCTTTATTAGGCTTTAACCCTCTATGCTAGTTATAGATACTTTTGGACCATTTTAGAGTCTTTGAAGCTTTGTGAATTAAATTTTTAAAATTTCTTCAACAACTTCAAAAATGAAAAATATCTTCAAATCTAGACATGATCTTGCAAAAAAAATCTATTGACATGCTTATTTAGCCTATTTGAACCTTTGGGGAAAGTATAGGAAAATTTCATGCTCAAATGTAAAGTTACTTTATATAGTAAGTGTACGTAAATGCAAGGTAGAGACACATTTTCCTAACACATAAGTATCCATTAACATAAAAATCCCATAGATAATGTCATGTCTGTTATGGGGTCTA
Organism: Chamaecyparis obtusa; assembly: GCA_027943335.1. NCBI lineage: Eukaryota > Viridiplantae > Streptophyta > Pinopsida > Cupressales > Cupressaceae > Chamaecyparis > Chamaecyparis obtusa. The sequence continues at coordinate 34,825 of BSBK01011481.1, forward strand.
TTAGACATATGTTTTAGCTAATAGTACCTTTTGGATTCTTGACTTGCTACATTGATTTTAGACCATTGGTCTCATGAGATCCTAATGATTGTTTTTTATTATATATAAAAATTAAGTCTAATATATGATTTTTCTCTCAAGATTGCATAGATATTAACACATTGCAAGAAAACCAAATATATGTTCACACATGAGAATACCTATTTCAAATTATGTTTAAATTCTAAATGGTTTCTAATTTTCATGTGTCTAGATTTCCAATTTCTTTTGAATCATTGGATGCCATAGGCTAGATAATTTAAGCATATATTCAATATGAGAAATAAAATGTGATAATTTACATTGGAATAAAAAATAAAATAGGACATAATTCAAGATTAAAAAGTAATTATAGTTCATTACGGTTAGAATATTTGATATTATTTTTTAATTCTTACAATATCCTTCAATTTTCTACTAAAGTTACATAACTACTATATTTCATGTTAGTTTCTCTTTGTTCTAATTAATTTTCATAGATCATCAATGTGATTTGTGTAAGGAAACTTGTAACCATACAATAAATATTTCTACATAACCTATGTGATAAATCAATCAAATAAGTACTCATAATCTATATGCAATAGAAAATTCAACATACCCACAAAAGGTGGCAAGAGATATACCCTATGAAAACCCTCACAGAGAAAAAATATAGCCTCTAAAAATATCCATTATCCATAAATGGTTCAACAATGCAACATTACATTACATCTACGAAAGCCTTCAAAATCCAAGTCATCAACAAGCACTCCATTAAACATACATCAATCACACATCCCATGTCATGCTCTCAACCTTCCCAAATGCTAACCTAGCTAGTATCAATAACCACCCTTGTGGTTGCTTTTATAGAAACAAGCTCCCTCAAAACCATTAAGTGATATTACATAAACCATGTGCTTCCCAACCCCTTGACCCCACATTTAATATAGGGTACTTTATCAATTTGATTTCCCAAATATTACATAATTACATCAATATAATATTATAATGTTATAATACAATATCAAGTGGTCCTGCGAACATTCTAAAGAAGTCTCTACATTTTGCACATCCATCTAGGTGCTCATAGGTGCAAAATTACTTAATAAATTAAATATTATGTAATTATAAACATTATTATGCAAGGTGTACAACACCTGTTTCCCAATAATTTATAATTCATGTCCTCCTTTGAGATATTTTCTCTCTAAGCCTCTTCTATTTTCTATACATTATTTGAATTTTGTTGCATTGTTTCTTATTGTTAAAATAGGTTCTCTGGATTGTGCTTTCATTGTTCTCTATATTGTTTGCCTTTTATAACACCAACAATTAAAAAATGTAACACAATAACAACCAAAAAAATCTTGCAAAACAAAAATTAAAAAACTAAGTAGGGTTTGAAACCAATAAACAAAACTAGGGCATGATAATACACCTACTTGGACATACACATGACATTTGATTGAAGCCTAAGTGATGTTGTGTTGATCTTGAAGCTATTGTGGCAGACTATAGCAAGTGTTTGTTGGAGTTGATGTGTTTGGCTTCATTTGCTAGTTTGTTTGCATGCAGGTCACTTTCAAAACACTCCCAAAATGAAAAAATAATTATTATTTTGAGAGTTATAAATTTTCAAAAAAGTGTAAAATAATGCCTTTGATAGAAGGCGTTGTTTGAGTGAAGGGATTATTTTATATATTTTGTGAAAATTTTCTCTCAAAATAACATTTATTTTGTCATTTAAAAGTGTTTGAGAGCAATTTGCATGCAAACGAACTTGCCGATGAAGCAAAAAATATTAGCTTCGATGATCACCTACTATAGTCTAACCCCATTTTTTTTAATAAAATGGAAATACACATGGGTGATCCCACAATAGTGGATTACGCTTTTTGGTCATTAAACTTGAGATTGAACATAACATTTTGAAATAAATCTTCACTTTTGACACCTATAAGTGCTAAATTGTTAGGAATTCAAAGATGATACAAACTAGTGATTAATGACATTTTGTCCATAGACTAATTTTTTTTTTTTTGAAAAAAATATTAGAATTAATTTATATTTATTTTTCTATCTCCTTCAATAACTAGTTTTTATTAGTAAACACCCTTTTTAAATAGTGATGTATATTTTGTTATGCATAACTTTTTTCTATGAGGGATAAAATTTTGGTTCTTTTAAATTTAGATTTATAACATCGATATCTAACAATTGTATTTGGTTTCATTAGTTTTTGTTGAATTTTTTATTAATTTTTGAAGTTGAACTAATTATAATTTAGACATAGGTGTATGTAATCACACATAACATGTTTTATATGTATCAAAATTCAAATTTTTTTGTTAGAGAAAGGACATCAATACCCATTGTGTAGATATTTTTTAATTAATTTAATATTTTTCTATGTGTAGAATAGAGAAGTTGAAGTTCAATGAAAAACTATGTTTATTAAAACTAAAATAATCATAATAAACTCAGTGTATATTAAAATCATAGTTTTTAGAAAGCTCGTTTCAAGGACTACCATACTATAATTTGGTTTGTCAAGAAGATTTCATTTGAGCCTTCAACCTAAGCTTTTGTGGCCAAAAATTTGTAAATTTTTTTAAGAAGCGGGGGAGACATTTTTAATCAAGTTGTTCATTTAAACATGCCTTCATTTGAAGGGGGTTCAAATGAAGGCATGTACCTTTGGTCAAACCTACCTTCAAACAAAGACATATTCGAACAAACACCCTAATTCTGGCACAAATATTTTTGTAATGACCATGCTCATTTGAATACAACTTATATTAATAACCGATGTTCGTTTGAACTGTTGATTGACCACATTTTTTATTTTTTTATTTTAACTTATATTTGCATATTGTAGACACCTCAAAATTTCATCACGTAATCAAACCAAATATTCCTCCTTCCTCTATTAATTAAATAAATACTTTTATTTATTTAATTAATTCCTTAGCCTCTTTTTCTATTGTTTAAATAAATATTCCTATTTATTTGATTCATTAACTTTTTCTATCCTATGATTAAGTAAATTCTCATTTATTTATTTACCCATTTACTATATCATTTTCTCCTATTTATTAAATAAATGTCTTTATTTATTTTATACATTCATCAATCCTCCTCTTTCTAATCCCACCAATCACCTCCACTCACATGGATCAACTCCATAAACTTTAGGCTTGTGATAAATGACACTTATCTCTTTATTTAACATTTCCACCTTCACATGTCTAGATATTATGGAGAGTTAATATCTTCTACATACCACTTCATCTCAACCACTAATTCCCTTTCACCTCTTAATCTTATTTATCCTCCATATTTCCTACCTACTCCCTACCTACTCTCTAATCCTAGCCACTCATTTATCACCTCTTAATCCTAGCCCTTGATTTTCATGAATTTCTATAAAAGAACATGTCTCTTCCTAATTTTAATCTAATGAGTTAATGCCTATTCTAATACTTATCCTAACGCATTTTATGACCATACTTGACTTTTTGGAGAACTTATGCCCTTGCATACTTGTGGTCTTTGAGAGCAATATCCATCTTATCATTATCATCTTGCTATCATCATCTTCATACTACCATTATCATAATCCTTGCATCAATCAACTAGGCTCCATTCTTTCATAGTCTCTTGTGCATGTGCTAACAAATACGAGAGTACCGACATTACCATTACAATATCTTGAAAGATAGGAGGACAATAAAATCAAGTGTCTCTTGAGTGCATTTGGTATATTTATTTTATTTAATTTATGTTTGCATTAATTAGGAAGTGCTCTATTGATATGATGTTAGTTAGCTTTTGTGTACCTAGGGCTTATGGTTGGGCGTAGTGGGTTCACAAATTATGTTGTCAATTTTCATCATTATCACATATAAATATAAGTTTTTCTTTTTATTTTTTCAAAAATAATTGCAAGATTAATTCACATTTTTGTTGCACAAGGTTGATTAAGGAGACATTGTTTGAAGTGGAATTTTCAAGTACCATATGCTCAAAAGAATGGGATGAAAAATAAAATGACAGGGGTAAATAAGAGTGCAAAAAAGTATTCACCTGTAAGGAACAAAGATTGTGTGAAAAAGCAAGTATGTATCTTTACTTTTTTCATTTAATATTACATCTCATATAACTTAGGATGTTACATCCCCCTCCCTCCCTCCTTAGGTCCCCCTCTCCCTCTCCCTCTCCCTATTTTAGTAAAGCTCTTTTGCAAGTTTATCTCTCTCTCTTTCATTAGTCTTAAGGGCATGTAATTATGATCTCTTTCTCTTCCATTATTGTCTAGGTTTTTGGATTCAAAGTAAAATTGTGTATTTTTTCTACAAAACATATATATACATATAGACATACATTTGCATATACACAAAATATTAAATGTTATTTTGACTTTGAAAATAAAGAATACATTTTTTTTACAAAATTTAATAATAAAAAAAACTGAATGCATTTCCATCTATTTTGAAAATAAAAAATCTTTACATTTAAATTGATAAAATTTAATTATAGTAAAAGAAATTAAATGGAAAAACTTTGAATTTAAAAAATTATAAAATCTAACAAGAATAAAGAATTGAATACATTAATTGCTTTGCAAATTAAAAAAAAAACTTTACATTTAAACTTTATGGGAGCTGGACGACGTATGCAAGTTGTTGGACGAGGCACTCAAGCTACTCGCGGGAGTATGAGAGCTAGACTTTCTTTAAGTCCATAATGTTTTCTTCATTATTGAATCAGCTTATTGGGTTCTCAAAATTTCAAAATTTTTGGTTTGATTTTAATGATATTATGATAGGTGGCTGAACAATATGATGTTTCTAGTACTCAAACTTTGTTTCATAGTTATTGGCAAATAATTTGGTCATCAGCTGATAGCAGTCTAGATGAAGTTTTGGTAATTTTTTATTGGATTTATTCAGATTTTTTTGAAAGATGGTAAACAATCCTGTGATTAATTATTTTGGTGAATTATGGTTGATTTTGCTTTGGATGGATATGGTCAAAATATTTTGATAGATAATCGTTGACCTCCCTTTGTGATATTTGGTGCTCCTTTTGTGGTATTGATGATCTTTAATTATTATTATTAATATATATTATCTTGATCCAGGCCTCTTATCATTAAAAAAAAAATTAAATGCATTTTTTTGATATGACAAGTTCCTTTACAACCATGTCAACTTAAAGAACTTTAGTTTTATTGGTGTTGCATTTAAAACTTATCAAATCAATTAATAATAAAAAAAATTAAATATTATTTTTTAATGAAAACTTCTAATGACTTTAGTTTTAATTGATGGAGGTATTGATATAGGTTTTTACATTTATGTGAGTGTAATAGTGCTTTTGGTTATTGTAGAAATAAATTTTATTTTAAAGAATATAATTAAATCTATATTTTTAATATCTATTTTGAAATTCTAATAGGTTGTTTTATCATCTCATTTTCAGGTGGCACATCTTCCAAGAAAGGCTTCTACCTAGGTTTTGTGTTTGCGGGAACGACAACCCAATAGTAATATTGACAACTTCAGCCATGGTTTTGTGTAGTGAAGTTGGGTTTGTGGGGTAGAGCAACAACGATTTTCCAAGACAAATAAGGTGTGCTTTTGTCTTTTTCTTGGCTCTGTTGTTTTCAAAGACAAATAAGGCATGCTTTTGTCTTTTCCCTGGCTCTGTTGTTCGTTTTCCCCATTTATTTCATTTATAATTTTAAATTGTGCAAACACAAACTATTCAACTACAAAAACCTTCTTCAAACTATCTATAAACAAAAACTAAAAGTGGTTGGTATCGATGGATGATAAAGTTGATATTGAGTCACCAGTGTCTGGTGAGTCTCAGATAGTTGAGCTAGTCATTGAACCTAGAGCAGAGATGCCTGACTGTAGTTAGATGCACTAGTAGGGGGTTTTAGTAACATCATAGGCTCATACACTACAATAGGTGATTCACCTATGCAGGGTGAGTCTCATGCACTTGGGATAGACATTGTTCCCAATTCTTTGGTTGTTCAACTAGGAATTTTAGGGTCACAGATAGGTATGGTAGAAGGCAGTTTTATTAACAACTTAGGTTCTGGCATTGCAACATAGGGTAGATTAAAAAATGGGGATGTGCTTCTTAAAGATAGTGTAGCACAAAGAACAATGTTTGGAATGTTGGCATAGAGAGGTTTCATTATACCTTTCAAATTTTCAGGAAACCTTCCAACTTGCACTCCGATAGGGTTTTGGTACTCTAATCTCAGTAATTAGATAGAGAAAGTGAACCATGCTCTTCCTAAAATTTATACACCAAATTTGGAGGCAAGTTGTCGATATGCTAATGCAAAACAATACAAAGGAATCCTTAGGTATAGGCAAACATGTAAAGTGAATTTCGCAAGAAAAGGTAAACTGGAAACAATATTACATAAAACATTGTTTAAGACTTTGGATATTGTTGATATTGCAAGAGATCAATATGTTTAGAAGAATAATGCATAAATTGAAAAGTTGAAGGCAAAATTTCATTCAACACCAGCCTCCGAAAATATTGAGGATAAATTTCAAGCAACATTCAAAGAGACATCTTTTAGAAAAGGATTTCACAAACACTTACAACCCTACAAGGACACCTTTGTCTTGGAGTCCCAATATTTATATTAATGAATTAATGGTCAGGAAGGATTAGCTTCTAGCCCTAGAATCGAGGTGTCTTGAGGAAGACAATAAGATCAAGGAGGTTACGAAAAACTATTTGAAGATTACTAGAGAGAATAACACACTGAGAGAGCAGGTTAAAAAATAGCAGTTTAACATGGAGAAAGATGAATACAAGCTAATTTTGCTAAGGAAGGTGGTAATAGAGATGAAAGTAGTTGAAGGTAACAAGATAAGGGGAAGTGATGGTGATAGAGATAGCGAACCACAAATCACAAAAATCCAATCTGCAATGGCTAATATGGAGTTAAAAGAAATCTAACTAGGATAGCAAATTGAAGAAGTCAAAGCTTTATTGTTGCAAGATGTGCTCTCAATTGGTAAACTTGAAGGGCAAAGCATGTGGGATGACCAACAAACTATAAAAGCTTCAATGGTAGCAAAAAAAGTTGCAATAAATGTTGAGGCTTTTTGTGATGAGGATAAATCATTAAATCAGTCAAGATTGCTTGGTAAGATGGTAGTTGAGGAGGACAAAAGAAGTTTTTCACAAGTTACTGAAACTTGGGACAAAATCAATAAGCATGCTACCCATGCAACTATGGGAACAAATATTTGTGTGGATAATACTCAAGATAGAGAGATCAAGGAAATGAAAGTAAGAGTAACAAATGTAATTATCAAGGGAGCAAAAGATTATGGAGCAAATGAACACACTCTTGATCTTGCAAGAGACTTCTTAAGTGAAGTGTTACTTTGGCAAGGCCAAATTTTCCAAGCATGGAGGGTGGGTAAGTTATCAGATGAAAGGGATAGGCCCATTAAGGTTGTGATGTCTAACATTCATGACAAACATAATTTATTAAGAAAAAAAAAACTTTTGAGGGGTTCTCATTTCTTCTTAGAAGAAGATTTACTACGAGGCAACAAGATGAAAGAAGGTCGAAAGTAGCAAAAATTAGAGTAGCTAGAAATGAAGGGAATGGCTGTTCAAAGGCAGAGCTATTATTGCTCATTTTGGGCACCATTCCAAGGTAGAGCAACAAGTGGGCAACAAAGATATGGCAACAAACTCCTTAGTTGGTAACTTTATATCAAGGTCAACATGATCACATTGGGATGAAGACCCGATTTTGGGTCTTTCATGCCAAAACAAATAGCAATCAAGCTCTACCTAGGTCTCCTTAAGTTTAGTTTGTTGGAACTACAAAGGTTATCCTTAGAGACGTGGGTCTGGGTTAGGGCCTATTATGGAAGGTAGAGACATTATTTGCCTCTTAGAGACACATGAGCATGAAGGATGTAAGACTCTTGTTTGAGGGATATTTGAAGTTGGTAGTGTGGAATGAAGTAGCAGGTAATAGTAAAGGACATGGAGGTATAGTAGTTCTAGTAAAAGAAAAGGTAATGCATTTCATTTAGTTGGAATAAACAATTCATATGGTTCAAGATCTCAAAAAATAGTAACCTTATCAGGATTGCAGCATGTTACTTTGCCCCTTAATTCTCTAAAGCGTATAAAAAATGTGGTTTGGATGATAAAGACCCATTTGCATCTTTAAGAAAGGATGTTGTTGTGTTCTTGCAGCAAGGTGCAGTTCTCCTTGTTGGAGATTTTAATGCTAGGATAGCAAGTGAACAAGCTAGTATACTTAGCGAAAAGATGAATTGTAATTCTATTTGGCTTATAGAAGATACAAAACAATAGTGGGAAAGAGTGTCAGAGGATACTAAAGGTTGCAACTATTTTGGTGAAGACCTTCTTACTTTATGTGGTACTTTTGATCTAATATTTTACAACGGTTTAGGTACGTGGTCAAAGTCGGGTTTTTTTCACATGCAACACCTACAATGGGGCAAGCATGGTTGACTATAAAATTTGTTTGAATAATTTTTATGAGAAAATTGAGGAAGTTACGATTGGGGAACACATATGGGATTTGAAGTCAGATCACAAACCTATGTATGTTAATTTTATGTCGACAGAAAAGGAGCAGTATGTGGAGAAAATGCAGTACTCTCAGCAACCACTTACACAAGGCATAATTCTTTTGACTCAGAAAAATGGTAATACTTTCAGGGTTATGCTTGAAAATCTTTATAAGGAGAAGTTTTTGCATTTGCACAATACCGATATTCATGAGTTAACTAATTTGATTCATGGAGTTATCTCAAAGTGCAAGAGAGCAAATAAAAGAAAGTCTGAAACAAATTATTTTCCAGCCAATGCCTGGTTTGATGAGGAGAGTAAAATGGCTAGGAAAAATTTGAGAGAGTTAAATAACGAAAACTTTAGCATAAAAGCTTACAAATAAATTTAAAGAGGAAAAAAGATGATTATTTGATCACAAGGCGGGAATAAGTAATTTTTCTTGGTAAAAATAACCCCAAGTTATTTTGGAAGGAACTTCAAGCAAGAAAGAAACAAACTAAAAATAATATCATGGCTATGCAATGGTTTGACTATGTTAGGCAACTTTATGAGCAAGATTGTAAGGTGGACCCTCCACCCTTAGTCAATAATATGACAAATCTTTTCACTGTTTAGGAGGTTGAGATGAGCATTAAGAAGATAGGTGGTGGTAAAGCTAAAGACTTGGGTGAGCTACAAGTAGAGTATCTCGGGCATGAAAGTGCTTGCACCACATATTATGAAAATCTTCAGTGATATCAGCCAACACGGTTTCCCTAAGGATTGGACAACTAGTTTAGCAATACCTCTTTTAAAAAGAGGTGATGTCAATAACCCATCCAATTACAAGACAATAATGATCAACCCTTTGTTTGCAAAACTTTTTGGCAGCATGATTAAAAATATGATCAATAAGTGGGTAGAAGAGAAGCGGAAATGAGCAAAAGGGCAAGCTGGTTTCAAACCTAAGCATTCGATAATCGACCATTGCATTACTTTGAGACACATTATTGAAAAAGGATGGGAAAGTAAGGTTGAAATATTTTGCTACTTTGTTGATTTTAAAAAGGTTTTTGACATGGTCCCTAGAGACAAGCTATGCCATGAATGGAAGAACTTGGGATTCCTATACACCTTAGAGCTATTGTTGATCGGATGTATGAAGAGGTCGAAGTAAAAATTAGAACCTCAACTGACATTTCAAAATGTTTTAGGAGTGATATTGGGGTCAAGCAAGGCTGTCCCTTGTCGCCTACCTTGTTTGGTCTATATATTGACAAATTTGAAGAGTGGTTAAACATGCAAAATGGCGAGTGTATTCAATTGGGAGAATTTTTAATAAGGCTGATCCTTTATGCAGACGATCCCATTTTGATTGCCAGATCTGCCCGTGGTTTGCAAGAGCATTTACATACTCTTGAATGTTTTTGTAGTACGGTGGGAATGGAGGTTAACATAAGTAAAACTAAAATCATGGTGTTCTCCACTAGCAAAAAATAGAATCAACATAAGTTTTATTTTGATTACAGTATTCTTGAAGAAGTTACAGATTACAAATATCTTGGCATGGACTTTAATAAGAATCTAAGTTGGGATGATTGTAGAATTTTAGGAGGTTGGAAGGCTTTTTATGCTCTTTAAAGAAAATGTAGAGAGGCTGAGGTTTGGGAGTGGAATACTATGCATACCCTTTTTGGTCTTTTAGTTTTGCCAGTTGTTCTCTATGCGTGTGATGTAACAAAACTTCCATCTCCCAATGGAAGAAAATAGAGGGAATTCAAAAACGTTTGATCACAAGTAAGTTCAAAATTAAGAGCACTGTCCCATATGATATCATGTTAAGTGAAACGAGAGGTTCCCCTATTAAAGCAATGTCTATGGTGCGTCTCCTAAGTTACCTTAAAAGAATCAAACAAATGGAAAATGATAGATCGCCTAAGGTTGTCTTTAATGAGGTATTGTGCAAAAGGAAGAAGATGTGGATGCAGCAAAACATCAAGTGGATGGGTAAATGGAACATTCATTTCAACACGTGTCCCACAAATAACAAGGAAATAAAGATTTTCATTATGGATAAGTTTTACAAGAGGAACTGGGGTAATGAGATAAGTAGGAAGAAAAAATACTATATCAACGAGTTTAATCCTACATGTGACCAACTTCAAAAAGATTACATAGGGACCAATATTACGTGGAAAGCAAAAATTCTTATTACTCAACTTATGATTAACTTGCATTAGCTTCGTAGTGAGATTGGGTGTTGGAAAAGACCAAAAGAGGTGTGGGATGAGCGGGTTTGTCCCTTTTGCAATTCCGGGAATGTGGAAACTGAACAACATTTTATTGTTGAATGTGTTGCTTACAAGGACACCAGGGACAAATTTATGAATATTTTAACAGCTAGCTCTTGGCATAACTTATTCAGCGAGGATAAAATTGAGAAGATGGGTGCCCTCATCATTAACTTGCACAGAAAAAGAGCTGATTTATTGAGGTCGAAAGGCTATCCCATAAACTATGTTAAACCTCGTACGTTAAAATTTTCTTCTCCTTCTTTTCATTTGATTTCAAATAATTTTTCTTTTTCCCCTGAATTCTCAAATCTTATATTTTACTTTGTGTTTTGACCTACGAATATGCAATTTTTCTTTTTCTAATTTTTTTGACTCCCATTTTTATTAGAAGCTAGTCCGATTGGTTCAATTTCAATTTCCATACTCCACGGTGGAGTTTGAACTAATCCATTTCGAATAGTTTCCATGATAACATAGGATTATAAGTATAAAAAGCCACAATTTAAAACTTGTGAGATTTGCTATATAATTTTTAGCAGATTCCAGGGTGCTATGAATTCTGGCGCTGAGCGCCCTCAACGACTGAACTCGGATAGAAGTGAGGCGTTTGAAAACACTATTTTCAAAAGACCTCTGGACGCACCCATATGTGGATGACTACAAAATTCCGCTCTTCAACTTCAAATCGATGCAGAATACTGCAATGCAGTGCATTACATGGCAAAGGTTTATTCAGTGCCCGATACATAGGAATCCCTTTCACTCAATTACAACGTTATGCTCGCCTTTGCAAACCTCATGTCTGAATTCGACCTCTCTAAATGGCACGAAGCTGAAAGAGTTATTACAAAGATTTTCTCTCGATGGTTTAAGAATTGCAGAGAGCTGCAGAGAGCGGAGGGGACGGCTCGTTGCTGTATCAACAAGCTCGGGCGGGGAACCTGTAGTGTTTAGTTCCAGAACAAAAGCCAGAGAAAGAAGGATGGAGAAACTCAAAGAAGAGAGGAAACGAAGAGAATTTGAAAAAGAAAAGAAGAAAAACGAATACCCACAGTGGGCAAAGTAAGTTCTGGGACAATTGTTTTGTTTATTTCATATATATCAGCAAACGGTGGAAGTTGTGTAATGTCTCCGTGTGTTGGTTTAGTTGTGTAGGTGGGTTGGGTATGGATTTTTAAAATGGATGAAGTATTTTCAATTGTGCATTTCCTTATTTCTGCTCAAATTGTGTAGGAAAGATTTTTTGGCCAAGTGGTCAATATTTCCTAATGGGTAGTTTTGAGTAGTTGCGTATGCAGCTGGGAAACTTTTGGCGGTTGTTGTGTGTGAGCCCGATGATCTGGGTGTCTTTTCTTTTCCCCAAAGTAGACAAATTTCTTATTCTGTAAATTGCACACAGGGAGGTTAATGAGACCCGGGTGTCATTCCTGGAAATTCCCTTTATAGGCAGAACTCCTCATTTTAAAGTAGGGCTTTGCGCCTGCTGAGGCTTGAACCTGGTAAAACGGTGCCTCGCATTTATCACTAGAACGCAGCCCAACGGAAAGGGGGGATGTGTGTTGTTTGTATAGGTTGATTGAGCATTGTTTTATATACATTATAATATTATATAGTCTTCCGTTGGACACTCCCAGTTCTTCTGACAAACACATGCCATACATAATTTTCCCTTTCACCAAAAACTTATTTGAAAAATAACTGCCTTGTGAGCTATCACTAATATAAATCACTACAACAAAACCTCTATGCTACACCATTTTACCTGAAGAAATGGGGCTGCCCACTGTAAGGATCCACAATGTCTGTAAAAAATAAATGTCCCACACACATATGCAAACATCACTCATTACAGAATCCAATACAAATAGCACTCGTTACGAAAGTTTCCTAATTTACCAATATTCATATTAAATCTATTAATTTTCCACAATCCATAATAGTTGGTGTTACTGCTTCTCGATTTGATTATGTATATATATTTTGTATGAATGTTTCGGATCACACTCTGTGATCCATCATCAGGATGATATAATGCTCATATACATATTTGAAAGTTAGCCATTCTTTGCTAACCATTACAACTGATTGACCACCGGGCCACCACTGTGCTACATCAGTTTGACAGAAGAACTGGGAATGTCCAGTGGAAGAATCAAATTAATGCCCAACCAAACACACAAATAATACTTCATTCCCGCACATTCCATTGATAAGTTTTCCAGTTGACTAATATCATATTTTTGAAAGACAACCACTGTAAGCTACCCACTACAATTTATTGACTTTGGCTTAATTTGTTGATATAGAATATGGTTTCTTATATTTTTCCTCTGGGCATTTTCAGTTCTGGTGGCAAAATAGTCTAGTACAGTAGTTGTGGCCTGGCGTTTAATATTTTATACTTGATAGGTTAGAGACTAGAGTCTTTAATTTTCAAATTATAATATTGATTAATTGAGAAACTTTTACTCTCTTGCATTTTGATGATGGATCATGGTGTGTGATCCGAAATGTTGATGTTAAAAAATTCTCACACAATTGAATCCAGAAGCTACAACACTATAACTTTTATATGGCATGTTTGTGAGAATATGAGTTAGTTGCAGAGGTGCGGTACATTAACATCTATACTCATTATGGATTCTTTGTGCTTGCATTAGTCAGTTCCATTTCTTCTGGAGGAATGATGTAGCAGAGTAGTTTTGGCGTAGTGGTCACTATCCTTGTACTGGGTAGCTTAGGGTGGGGTCCAATGAGGGGGCTTAAGCTTCTATTTTTCAGGAAAAGGAGGTCCCATGAAGAATTTTTCTTCACTATGGGTTTATTTGGAATCTTTTCCTAAGAAATAGAAGTTCCTACTTTTTAGGCTTGCATATTTGAACAGGTGAAAATGGGGTGGGGTTAGAAACTGCCCCACCAGCTTAGGAATGCTATCTACCATTTGTCAGGCATCTATGTTTAGATTTTTTGTTAAAAATAATTTTGGAGGGAAAATGATTTTTTTAACCTGTTTTTATTGTTGCAAAGAGTACACGAGACAAAGTATGTATTCATGAGACCGCTAGCTTGCTTAAATTTTGGAGCTAAAACTTTTAAGCATAACTTGACTAGAAAATTCATTGGACCAACAGCTTTAAAATATCCCTAAAAAATATCAAGCAACTCCAACTCAATTTTTCAGAAAGCCCCCTTGAATGGGACCCCACGCTTAAAATGGTTAACTTTCAAATATGTAAATCACTAAATTGGTAAACTTTTTAACGTAGTCATGGCTGGAGTTTCCTCAATGGAGATGTGTCCAACCATGCAGCATGAGTCAACACAACGGAAACAACCAACTCAGAAACAAGAATAGACAGTGAAGATGCTGTAACAAATCTTCACATTCTCACAAAACCAAGTACTTACATCATATTGGCTTGCAACATTCAGATTACAAACTTTCAGCATACATGCCTGATTACGACAGATTTCAATTCTAAACCCTAGTGCCAACCTCCCAAAGGTTATCTTCCTGAGAACTCCCTAAGGCCCCGTTTGTTTGTAGAATTGGAATTTGAGTCAAAACCTGATTATCTCAAAATCAGGTTTTGAAATTCCGGTTTTGTGTATTCAGAAGATAGTTTGGACCGTTTGGTTGACCTGGAAGATGGCTGAGACAATCCATATTTTGCATTTGGTTGCCATTTTCGAAATTGGAATTGGAAGTGAGAAATTCCTATTTATGTGTTTGGTTTGCAATTTCAAATTGGAATTGGAATTACATTATCCATTTTCTGTGTTTGGTTCTACATTTTCAATTGGAATTAGAATTTGACAAGAAAATTTAAGTTTTTCTAATTATTATATGATGTTTTAATTTAATATTTTATTTTTTTTGTCCATTTTTTATTTATAGTTTTTTTTATTAATTTATATTTTTATATAGTAAATCATAAACAAAATTTATTATTATTTTTTCAATATTGTGAACAGTAAACTTAACTTTTTTTAATAATTTTATACATTATCATAAACAATATTATAACAAGAAAATAATTAAAATAATTATAGCATTGCTCGATATCACATCAAACTATAAATAAGTCATCTAGTCCACATATATATCTATTCCTGCATAATGACCCAACAAATGACCCAACTAAATAGTACGATTGTTGCACAAAGTAAACATCATAAAAACATGACATCGGCTTTATAGGTAGCCTCTGCTTTTGCAATTGCTTTCTCGAGCGCTTTGCAAGACTTGCACTTGTCATCCACAACAGGTATATGTGGAGAACGTGCAAATGATGTAGACAGTGACGGGGTGTCATTGGCCCACCGAAAGTACTGACATCCACCGCCATCCTACAATACAAATCTAAGTTAGTCTCACTATAATGACTAATAATTATTCTTTGTAAACATTTAAATATTGTGCAATTAACAACCTTTTTCTTATTTTTGCAACTCCAAAATTTACGATTTGGATTTTCCCGTGTGTGTGACGTCTTCAACACGCAGGGCAATCGATCACCACAGTCACACATAGGGACATTTATCATAGCCATCAGCACTGTATCAAGCAACTTTTTGTTCGTTCATACTATTTTTGTTCATTCATATAACAACATGACTATATTCTATGAGTACAAATTGAAAAAGTTTCATTTATGTTGATATTACAAACTTATAGAAAAAATATAATGACACAACTATAGCATCAGATAGAAGTTTTGGGGAAGAACAATATCCATGAACTAATGGTGGTGTGAAAACACACCGTTAAATAAGAAAATGCAAGGAAATCCACGCTCTACGCCCTTATGCCCCACATTCGATGAGCAACCATCTCATATCCCGCTCATTCTTCCCATTACTTTCTGTATTGTTAGATGGTCAATCCTGCATCTACAAAGTAAACATGATAGAAAAACTAAAACTTGTTTATTTTTAAATGGAATACACCAAGGAGTACCATCAGAAATATTGACCGTTTACAAACATGAATAGTAAACAATCATCAGATAGCTCATTTTTTATCATCATATGTGGATATTTTTGGCATCAATGTTTCAAATAGCTTCTGGATTCAATTGTGTAGATAGTTTTGGATCACACTCTGTGATCCATCATCAGGATGAAAGAGACCAAAATGAGTGCAACAGACCAAAATGATGGACTTTTCTTTCAATCATTTTTCTCTCTTCCATCCTAATGAAGGATCACAGAGTGTGATCGTAAACGTTGATGCCAAAAATATCTACAAAATCGAATCCAAAAGCTATTTCAAACATATTTAATGTCAGCATATGTGTAGTCTCACTTTATCATCATATGTGTAGTCTCAGAACTATCCATTTCTGTTTTTGTACCTATCACGTGGTTTTTAAAAATGAATGAAAAATGAAAAGAAATTGAAGATGAAATAGAGCATTGAACAAAGTAGAATTATTTAACTTAATTTTGTAATGCAACAATAATAACAAGATGGTTAGGGTATATACATACAGAATCATGAACAATACAGTCATCTACCAAAACACATTTATAAAATCATGTCTGAAGAACTAGAAATGGATAGTTATGAGACTACACCTTAACTATGCATTAAATGAAGCATTCATCATGTGGTACTCCTTCGTGTATTCCACTTAAATATGTTAAAAGCAACAACACTAACAAATGCAAGCTAATATGTCTATAAAAGCACATTAATGAAAACAGTGGTCAAGGGAGGGCATGCTTGTTTGACCATTAATTCAACTCAAATGGATTGGATTGAGCTAAAAGGATTGAGCCCCATGCAGAATTGGAGGATCTCAACAAGATCTTGCAATACCAAAACATTAAAGCAATATGCACCAATATGCAAAAATACCATATTCTCACTATCAATAAGTAACTTTGAAAGCAAGACATACATGCAACAAGTGCACTTAATTGGTGTCATAGCTAGGAGCACAAATCCCTTAATGATCCCTCTTACATTTTGCAACATAAAGAAATATTTAAGCTCATAAAAACCATAAAATCCTAGAAAGATTAATTTTCAAGTACAAATAACAATCATGCACAAGCACACTTCACTGGTCACAAAATGAAGAGTTTAGATCTTAATGATCCTCAAATAGAAATACCACAAATAAAACTATCATTCCACATTGGATCAGAACTCCAAATTCCAAGTTTCACAATATGTTAATTATGATCAAAACACAGTTTTGGAGATGACTGCCATTGATGGACCTCTGAAAGCACTCAAAATTCAAAGGACAATAGAGAAACAAGGTTTCCTACCTTGAAGTGGAGAGAAAAACCAAAATGGAGAGGAAAACAAGCACACTCTGTGAAAGCCAACATAATCACTAGCAACACAAAATAATCTTGGCATGGATCCAATGAATTAACACAATCTCCCCAAGTAAGCAGAAATTAGATTTCTTCAATGTGAATTGGAAAGCAAATTTCCAATTTCAGCTAAAAGGATTGAGCCCCATGCAGAATTGGAGGATTTTACTCAATAAATAGGCTCCTAATGTTTACATATGGATATAGGAGCACGACGGACTTAACAGGTCTCTGGATCCCACATCTTCTGACAATGAATATACTATTCTGTAACAACATAAGTATACCAGTGAGTACTTACCAGTGAATACTCTCCTTTGGGACCTTGTAACTTGATATTTTCAAGATACATGCTTAAGTGGATGACCACAAATTTCATTTACTTGTAGCCATTTGAGAATTAGTTATCTTTCACGATTGGTGGGTTATGATTGCAATGCGGGTTAGTCAGAGGCTTCTAAGGTGATGGGTTCCATTAGTCACCAGCATATTGAGGCCCAGGGAGAGAACATGAACTTGTACCCACAGCTCAGGGTGACCATATTTAAAAAAAACATTAATCCATAATTTCCACCACTATAATTATTTAGAAACTAAAGAATCGTGTTTTAAATGTAACGCAAAAGATGCAACACAAACACAAGTTAGAGAGACTGTACAATTCTCTCATATGGATGATTGATGAAAACCACAAACACAAGTGTATACTGTAGTAGTGTATATGGATGATTGATGAAAACCACAAACACAAGTGTATACTGTAACCACAAACACAAGTGTATACTGTAACCAGTGTATACTGTTATACAACCACTGGCATACAGTCCAATCAGTGGATAAACTTATCAACATCTTGAACGTGCAATGCATCTTTAGAACATTAATCACAAAGTATCGTTTCTTAACAGATGAATCGACATCATAAAAATATAGACAAGCTGGAAAAGAAATGATACTTTGTGATTGATGTTCACAGCCACTGGCATACAGTCCAATCAGTGGATAAACTTAACAACATCTTGAACATGCAATGCATCTTTAGAACATCAATCACAAAGTATCATTTCTTAACAGATGAATCAACATCATAAAAATATAGACAAGCTGGAAAAGAAACGATACTTTGTGATTGATGTTCACAGCCACTGGCATACAGTCCAATCAGTGGATAAACTTAACAACATCTTGAACATACAATGCATCTTTAGAACATCAATCACAAAGTATCGTTTCTTATTGTCATGAAAGGATTTTCCAACATAAATATCTTTGAATTCCATTTCTCATAAGAGTGCTGACAAACTATATTTTATAATGGAGATATACCAGTGTATACTGTAACCAGTGTATATTGTTATACAGCCACTGGCATACAGTCCAATCAGTGGATAAACTTAACAACGTCTTGAACATGCAATGCATCTTTAGAACATTAATCACAAAGTATCGTATGCCAGTGGCTGTGAACATCAATCACAAAGTATCGTTTCTTTTCCAGCTTGTCTATATTTTTATTATGTTGATTCATTTGTAAGAAACGATATTTTGTGATTGATGTTCTAAAGATGCATTGCATGTTCAAGATGTTGTTAAGTTTATCCACTGATTGGACTGTATGCCAGTGGCTGTGAACATCAATCACAAAGTATCGTTTCTTAACAGATGAATCAACATCATAAAAATATAGACAAGTTGGAAAAGAAACGATACTTTGTGATTGATGTTCATAGCCACTGGCATACAGTCCAATCAGTGGATAAATTTAACAACATCTTGAACATGCAATGCATCTTTCTTACAGATGAATCAACATCATAAAAATATAGACAAACTGTTAGTCCACCTGTTAAGAGAACTTTGTTTGTAAATTATGAATCATTGCAAATTGCCACTGTATACCAGTGGGTACTTTAATTTTATTGAATACCACTGTATTCATTCTAATAATCTCATATAAATTGCCATAACCTAGAGAAAGCCATCTACCACTGTATACCACTGTATCCATATATTGATAACCTTGTTAAATCAAATGCACAAAGTAGATTAATGATCAAATGCACTGTTGATAGAAAAACACTTAAATATGCTACAATCCTCAAACAATTAATAAGGTAAGATCTGGTAACATCTTGAACATGCAATGCAGTCACAACGAGCGATAGTATGTGGAAAATAACTATAATCCACCATATGTGGCTGCAATCCTGTCCACTCTCTCGTCCTCAGTCATCAACAAGAACCATTTGGCTCTTTCACGTTCACACGCGAAGGTTTCGTATACCCTTAGGAATACACCTCGACTCAATCCAGGGATGGATTTGAGAGTGTTATATGCAGCCGCCAAAGCATTTTCATGATGAGATTCATTAATTTGGTGAAGGTGAACATTGTTGATGTTTTGTAGCTTCAGTCAAATAAACACTATGAGTCAATACTAGTGAAGATATGTATATATATATATTTAGTATATATGAGATGTATATATATACTTATATACTTATATATATATATATATATATATATATATATATATATATATATATATATATATATATATATAAATAGTATTATTATGTAAATATTAGAGAAATTAATATAATACTCAAGCGATATTATATATATATATGTATGTATATATATAATAAAAAATTGTCATTATATTAATTACATATTAATGAATAGACATGTATCATGAAAGGACATGTTTGTTGAAATATAGCATTGAATTGATTGATATAATTATATTAATCTAATAGTCAATTATATATATATATATATATAAAGAGCATTTGATATTTGTATATGTTACAATATAGTTAATATTACCAATCGGTTATGAAGGGTCATGACCCTACGTAGCATAAGCCACGTATGGTCATGGCTCCTCAAGACATGACTATTCAAAGGATATAAATGCATATTGATGGCTGGTGAAAAGATCAATCACAACGGTAATCTATTTCACACAACACTTATATATATTCTCTATAGGACGATCCTAATTAAACAACATGGTATCAGAGCCTAACCTATAAGAAAATAAAATATATTCACAAGCATCGAATAGGGAAGAAGACGAAATGGCTATTGACGAATATATTCAGAAAAACGTATATGCTTGACATCAGTTACGGAACAGACTGGAGATATGGAAGGATGAATATAGCCTTGGGCTTTGATCGAGCATGAGACCCTTGCTTATGGTGAGGTCATCTACAATATCATCCATTCTCGGCTAGGGAGATATAAGGGAAATACATATCTGTCATCCAGAAAAGAGACGAAAATATCCCAATCTGGCCAGCAAACTACACAACACGGGCAGGAAGGAGAATGATACAGTCGGCACTAATCTCATATATAGTCAGTGGGAATGCACTTAAACAGCACATCGACCAATATGTACTGCTTTTCTTGAAGGCATGTTAGAACCTTGTTAAGAAAAAATCTGTCACAAGCTGATCGCTGGGGATTCATAAGAGAATATTCATCATCGCAGATATATTACTGTAAACGTCAGCAACATTAATACAGACTTTACAGACGAATAAGATATGGATCAATGACAAGAGGAAATATCATTCTTATTAAGGTATCGATATGGTCCTAAACATATCGACTTATGATAATCGACTAGTATATATGCAGTCACTAAACAGTAAGAGTTAATAATCGATAAGTGTCAACTAAAGAAGGGTCACGATAAAATGATCGCACATTGAAGATTAACTATAATAGAAGGGTGCACTATGAAAACCAATCAATGAGCTAATGAAAGGAGGTAATTAGAATACGAGTCTAAGTGTCTAGCATCAAGACAAGTATATGCCACGATTTGTAATTATAATGAAGGAGTGTGTTAGACACTATGTGGAGACTAATCTGATTATAAGCTGTTATGAAGCATGTTGATTACCAAAGGGCAGAAGACATGTTTTCAATGTGACTACTCATTCCAAAACACATATATTAGAAGACATTCCCACCTTTTATCCTTGAGGGGATCATTTTGAGCAGGGGTTTATTTGGCACAAAATCAGTTGCAAGCAACAAGTACAAGTCATAGATGGCACTAGTGATTGCAAGTGGATAAGAACATAAATCAGAAATAGCATCAACCATTTTGGTTGTAGCTTATTATATCAGATCAGACATAGCAACAATATTGTAAGAGGCAATATCTTCTATATTGCATGTTTTAAGAGGCATATTAGAGACAACATATGAACATTGCTATAAGCAATAACATATCTCATTGACAATCAGTTAAGACATAAAGGATATTGATAATATGCAGAAGGCACCAATTAATAATTGAGGAATTAACTACTGGAATTTCATTGACAATCGGTAAACAGATGACAGACATCTTTCTGAAGTAAAGATTGGTCAATCCTTGACTTTGATAAATATTACAGAAACTACAATTCGACCCAAATAAGTCGACTAATCAATGACTAGCTTTGACTATCAATAACCATTCACGGCAGTACTTGACTCATCCATTCATCACTCAAAACAGTAAGTGAAGGGTTGATTAGATGGAGATCATTGCATAATGTTCTAAAGGAGACATCCAACAAAAGAGATTTACCAATGTCAAAGTAAAAGCTTCATCTTTATACACATCGTTATAAAGAGATAAATCAGAAATAACAAATACACAAAAGTTATTAATATTTCAAATATAGGAGAGAATATACCCAAATATGGAGGACAACATAGTGGGAGAAACAATCTGATCTTGAGAGAGACCGACATCACCTTCGTATGCATACAAATCAAATCAGACTCTATATCAAAACTCAAGGAAGTTACAATCATCTATGGTTATTCTTTAAGCTATTATTCATTTCAAATGTTCACTTGCTAGATATATTGCAATTGAGTGGATATAATTCATAATCTCTAGTAAGGGTCATTTCAATGGTGATACAAATCCACCAGAAATGGGTCTAGATTGGTCGGAGCAGAAGAGGGAGATCAGTTAACATACAATCTTACTCAAATAATTATTGAAGACGACAAAGCATTCGACCAACATATCTGCATATTTGAATTGGCATAGAAAAACATTGTTGAAAGCATTATAAATTTGGTTACACACATATCATAGCATCATTCGATGAAGTGAGAAGGATAAGTTAACGTAATTGTCCCAACTATCTAAGTTAATCGAAAAAAAGGGGATAGTACAAGTGGGATAGTAACCAATGATTAACATAATCAGATACTGATAATGTATGAAGTCAACATCTAATCGGTAGTTATCATAATGAGATGTGATTAGTAAAGAAGAAAATTAACATACGGATCAAAATGAAACCGATATGTTATGAAGAAGGACGATGGGTACAAGTATCATATTAATGGGCTCACCTTACGAAAGGAAATACTTGAAAATATCTAAAGTTTCAGGATAAAAGCATATGAAATCCAGATTCAGAGGAAGTTTGACATCTTCAGAAAGGTCGAGAAGGTGGCAAAATTTAGCCTCTAAGGAAATATGTGATTCAGTCAACTTGGACAAACTCGATCATATTGATTGAGAGAGAGTTCACTATTGAAGGTAAAACAATTCTAAGATTATAGTAGTGGGAACTCGTGGATAGAGTCACCTATGAGATGCATGTGGATAGAATCCCTAATTAAGGAATTCCATAAATCATGAGACTACAACTCATTGAGATAAACATCATACTAGAGGTCTTTATTATCTTCCCTCAAGTCCAAGAGGGAGTGTTAATGTTGTGGCCTTGGAAAAGATCATAAAGCATCTTATGCTAACTGATGTAACCTTATGACTATTCAGATTATTCGTATTGGTTCTCTCAGGAAGGAAGGTATGAAGTGACATCCTGCAGTGACACTGAGTTGAGTATATAAACAGTGTATGCCTTCGTGATAGAGGGAGAAGCTAAAGGATCTGCATCAGTGGACATTCGAGGATCTTGATTCAGAGGGATTAGACCATGTTTTGTTGGTTATCTAGTAATCAAGAAATTGTAGCAGAGAATTATGATCATTATAATGTAAGAAGGCTATATGTTAGAGGGAGAAGCTAGAAGATCAAATTTAAGTTGGCACCCCATGATCTTGGTCATACAAATTCAAAGGGAGTGTACCATGTCAAGATGGTGTATACTTTGTAAGCTCATAATTCACCAAGACTATGAGATAGTGCAAACAAATGCAATTCAGTAGAGGTACATCCTCGCTAAAGAACAAATGGCCGATATTCTTACCAAGCCTCTTGCTAGAAAGAAGATTGTGTACTTTCAGATAACCTTGGTATGTTGAGGAATAAAGCATTAGCTGAAAAGAAGTTTTCAGCTTCAGTGATCCATCATTTTGAATCGTAAATGATTCTTGTCCTTGATAAACAAGTCTAAGGTGGAAATCTTGGTTTCCACTCTCTAGGATGATCCATGGTGGATCCACCCTCTGAGAAGAGTCAAGGTGGATGTCATATGTGTGACTTTATGGGCTCATTCATTTTGTGTTATATTATGAAAGGTGATGATCTTTCATATGTGTTGGGTTACTATTGCTAGGTGACAACTTGGACAATAGCTTAACCTAGTGTTAGGTATGACTATGTATTGTAGTCACTATTCCTAACACTGAATTTTTGAGTTGTTAAATCCAGTTCCGAATTGGTCGGGGATTATAACATGTAAATCAAGTTTTGATTCAGATTGCGCCGAATATCTTGATTGTTATCACTAAATCTAGTTCCGAATTGGTTGGGGATTGCGATAACTCTTCTATTAGGATGAGTACATCATGATGATGTCCCGAGCTGTGTCGGATATCTTGATATGAAGTTGTGTGTAAGTTATCATCTAATCCAGTTCCGAATTTAGTCGGGGATCATGATATCGAATGGTTCAAGTTTTGATCCGGATTGCGCCGGATATCTTGACACCTATATTTATCATTAAATCCAGTTCCAAATTGGTCGGGGATTTTGATAAATTTCTTATCAGGTTGAGTTATGTTCTGGATTATGCCGGAAATCCTAATTCAAAGTGGTTATGTGTTATTTAAAAGAAATCTAGTTCCGAACTAAGTCAGGGATTTCAATAACACTCACTTCTTGTGAATATCAATCTCCTCTCGCTAAGAGGGAGTGTTGAAATATAGCATCGAATTGATTGATATAATTATATTAATCTAATAGTCGATTATATATATATATATATATATATATATATATATATATATATATATATATGAAGAGCATTTGATATTCGTATATGTTACAATATAGTTAATATTACCAATCGGTTATGAAGGGTCATGACCCTATGTAGCATAAGCCACGTATGGTCATGGCTCCTCAAGACATGACTATTCAAAGGATATAAATGCATATTGATGGCTGGTGAAAAGATCAATCACAACGGTAATCTATTTCACACAACACTTATATATATTCTCTATAGGACGATCCTAATTAAACAACAATGTCTCTTCTTGGCTCATTCTCAATATAAATGCAAGAGATTGTTGCATTTGGAAAACACATACAATGAGATAGTGCTATTACATTTGCAATGATCCAAAAACCTTAACATGGTATCAGAGCCAAGTTGCAAATGTAAGAGAGTAGTTTGTTGATGGTGAATGTGTGACTGTCTTAGAAAATACAGTCTCAGTACGAAGACTATATCACCCAAATGCACCGTTGGATTTGGCTAAATTTCCGATATGTTGGTGATAAACCAATTTACAAGAATCTCACCGGAGCGATTGAAGAGAAAATTCCAGGCTCAAAAGTTATGACCGACTTTTTACGGGTCTATAATAAAAAACAAAATCTGAAAAAGAGCGAGGTTCCTTCTTTAAAAGCCTAACCACTTGAAGGGAGATCTAATAAGATTGAAGGTTGTGATAGTGTATAGAACCTTTGGATATTAGATATAGTTCATGTGAAGAGTTATAGTAATGTTTGAGAACGATGACATCATTCTATGAATTTGCATGATATTTTCTATATGGTCTCACCTTACAGAATGAAATACTTGAAATTTATAAAAGATAAGTATTTCATGTTTTATTAATGCACATAGTTTTTGAGTTTTTAATTCATGCTATACTATTGGTTATTAAAATCTTGTATGCTTCTATCATTGGTATTTCCGGTCGAGATAGTTTAGTGAGCTATTTTTAATCTCTCTCTGACATACCTTCAGGACAGAAGCACAAGAAAATTGCATTCAAGGGAGAAAGAACTTGATGCTTCCAAACGAATTGATGGTTGAGACTAAAGGGAGTCTAGAATTTCAAAAGAGGTCAAGAAGTTGATAAACTTGAGCTTCAGAGGGAGCAAATGGTTTAGTCAACTTGTGACAATCTTGATCATATTGATTGAGAGGGAGTTCACTATTGAAGGTGAAACACTTTTGAGGTAAACTTAATAAAATTGATTATTATACTAATGAATCATGAATGTTTTTAATGGGCTTGCCCCCTGTGTAAATCATGAGGAAGTGACGACTTCCAAATGATTATCACTTGTATTTGCAGAAGTTATTGGAAGGTGACGATCTTACAATAACTTAAATCATGATATACATTATTTATGATGTTGAAACAAATCATGATGAATTAATGCAACAACTAAGTGTTAGATGTCATTAAGTTGACGGTCTATGAGTTGTTTGCATAAATATATCTTGTAAAGCAACAACTAAGTGTTAGATGTCATTAAATTGACGGTCTATAAGTTGCTTGTATATATATATCTTGTAAAGAAACAACTAAGTGTTAGATGTCATTAAATTGACGGTCTATAAGTTGTTTGCATAGATATATCTTGTAAATCAACAACTAAGTGTTAGATGTCATTGACGGTCTATGAGTTGTTTGTATAGATATATGATAGGTATTTGGTGAATATCATGTGTTGATATTTTGCAGGCCAGTACCTTATTGAGTACTTGGTGAATATCATATGTTGATGTTTTGAGAGGCCAATACTCAGAGTATTTGGTGAATTTCATGTGTTTGACATTCTGATAGGCCAATACTCAAGAGCTTGTGGATAGAATCGCCGATGGAGGCAATCCACATATTGAGACTATGTTTCTATTGATTACATCTTGAGGATGATGCCTTTATTTCTTACATCATATGATTGATATTTTCAAGTGTCTTAAGTGTTGACATTGGATTGATTTATCCTCCCTAGCTAAGAGGGAGTGTTGATGTTTTGTAGCTTCAGTCAAATAAACACTATGAGTCAATACTAGTGAAGATATGTATATATATATTTAGTATATATGAGATGTATATATATATATATATATATATATATTATGTAAATATTAGAGAAATTAATATAATACTCAAGTGATATTAAATATATATATGTATGTATATATATAATAAAAAATTGTCATTATATTAATTACATATTAATGAATAGACATGTATCATGAAAGGACATGTCTCTTCTTGGCTCATTCTCAATATAAATGCAAGAGATTGTTGCATTTGGAAAACACATACAATGAGATAGTGCTATTACATTTGCAATGATCCTAAAACCTTAACAAACATTGCTCATGCTCTCTTTTATTTTCTTCATTGTTTCACACATGGCATCCAAGGAAGCGGCCATACTTGCCTTCTTCCTCTTTCCCACCTTTCTGATTGATGATGTAGTAGTCCCTCTAGTACTTGCTGTTGCAGTGGACTAATTGGATTGATAAGGGTCTTCGTCCAAATCAACATCACTATCAAGATGTACATTGAAACCAAGGTCCTCTTCATCATGCACATTGAATGGCTCTTCCATAGGGTTCCCTTCTTCAGTCTCAAGGGCCGTGGTAGCTGCATTACCTTCAGCAATGTCAGTACCCACAATTGCACCCAATTCATTGAAGTATTGGAAGGGCTGCCTCTTATACACTTTGGCATTTTTGAACTCTCTTCTCTGCATAAATAAATGGATTAGGTTCTTTGTCTTTCATTTTTAACTTTAAAAGAAGGCAATATTATTTCCATCAAAATAGTAGAGAGATCACCCTACCTTCAGAAGCTCATCCCACACGCTATCCTCAACATCCATGCATTGAGTTGCCTTGTTCCAAGCGAAACCACTTGTATTCCTTAGCTCTTTCATCGCTCTATAGGCAAGCTTCCAGGTTTTCAACTTATTTTTGAAGTTGTCCTTTGATAGATTGAGGTTCATATTAGCATTGAACTGCCTCTCAATTGCGGACCACGATTCTTTTTTGAAGCCTCCGTCACATTTTTTGCCTAGTTGTACTTGCTCGAGGAGCAAGTCTAGAAACTTGCATTCCATTTCCTTTGTCCACATTATCTTCTTCGAGGAAGGAGATATCTGGCTCGTGTTACCAATTTCATCCATGCTCATCATTAATTCTGTGTATGCCATGCTGTGTATACAAATTGTTGTTAATGGTATCAAAGTATCTTTATACATCAATTTACTCAAATAAAACACATTGACCCATACAAGTCCAATACTTGCAGATAGAAAGAGAAGAAAAAGGAAACCATCATGTATATCAAACTTCAAAGTATCTTCATACATCAGTTTACTCAAATAAAACACATTGACCCATACAAGTCCAATACTTGCAGATAGAAAGAGAAGAAAAAGGAAACCATCATGTATATCAAAGTATCTTCATACATCAGTTTACTCAAATAAAACACATTGACCCATACAAGTCCAATACTTGCAGATAGAAACAAAAGAAAAAGGAAACCATCATGTATATCAAAGTATCTTCATACATCAGTTTACTCAAATAAAACACATTGACCCATACAAGTCCAATACTTGCAAAGAAAAACATAAGAAAAAGGAAACCATCATGTATATCAACGTATCTTCATACATCAGTTTACTCAAATAAAACACATTGACCCATACAAGTCCAATACTTGCAGAGAAAAACATAAGAAAAAGGAAACCATCATGTAGTCTTGACTCATACAAGAACAACTATTCTTGGGATCTGTACTCTTCCCACATTCTACTTGCTATATCATCTCGGAATTGTGCCCATTGGTCTCTATCACGCTGAGACAACCCATATGTCTCCAACATTGGTACATCTATCCCATCACGATCATCTTCCTCTTCGGTGACAATTTCTGATGGAATGCCGTCCTCTAACGTAATGTAGTTGTGTAGTATGAAACATGCTAATACAATATGGGCTTGTGTCATGATAGGATAAGACGTGGCATGCCTCAGGATTGGAAAACGCTGCTTGAGAATACCAAATGTATGCTCTACCGAGTTTCTAAGAGAGGAGTGTCGATGGTTGAACAACTCTTGTCGAGAGTTTATTGGACTCTTTCTTGAAAACTCCTTCAGGTGGTAGCGTGTACACCGATAAGGAGCAAGAAATCTAGGTGCATTGGGATATCCAACATCCACTAGAAAATATTTTCCTACATAAATAAAGTATATTATTAAAACGTGAAACATTGATTGTACCCTTGAGTATATTAAACTATGATTTGGCTTGCCAGGGGGAACAACAGGAGGATCTGCTCTTGACAGAGCTGAAGCTAGAACACGACTATCCGCGGCAGACCCTTCCCAACCAGCAAGGCAATACTGAAACTTATGATCAAAGGAACACACACCCATAACATTTTGCGACAGGTTGCCTTTTCTATCATGATATTTACCTTGCATGTCGACATCGACGGTGATTGGTATATGGGTTCCATCGATAGCTCCAACACAATCCTATACGATATGATACAATCATCAATTCTACGGTCAACCAATAATATGATAAGGATAAAAATCCATTCAAGAAATTTGTAACAACACAAGAATTACCTTGAAGAATGGATCAAAATGTTCATTCCCACTAATTTCAGGAGGAGTGTTTGGACTAGGTGGTAGAAAGCAATCCTTGTGGAGTCATAAGATAGCCCTCAACACCTTGTGGAAGTATCGGCTGATTGTCTCTTCTGAGTGCCCAGAGTTGTGGGCAATCTTGCGGTTCCTCAGATTGTGGCCAACGGTGTGGAGGAACATCACAAGTTGTTCTTCTAACGTCAAGTGTATTGTATCTGTCAAGGTTCCTTTCAGCCTTAGGGTAGTAGCTAGACGAAAGAAGGCACCCCTACTCATGCAAATCTGATCATGACAATCCACATCGTTGGAATGAATAACCGTTCTATAAAAAGAATTTCCTTTTCTTTTTCGTTTACCCATTTGTGCACTGCCTTCTCGGGCCACCACTACTGTGGCTACGGCAACACAAGCAATAAGAGCTGTGAGAAGACGAGAATATGTGGTCTCCACAGCTACCCGTCCTAGAACGTCAATATTCTTAATAGGATCCATCAATGGCCTGAAATGTGGACAAACACAACGATTTCAGCGAGGAGATATTGGTAGCATGCTGTTCATGTTCTGTTTTTCTAACTCTTTTTATGAAATTGAAAGTGTTCTACAAATAAAAGTGATTTTAAGACATTTTATAATCAATGTTCTTTGGTTAGTCCTAATGATGATCTTTTCTTCCCATACTTCAATTACAGTTTCCTTGAAAGTGGAAGTTTCTGAATATTTGTAGATTGCTTCATGTTGTATTCCAAATCTAAGATTGTTGAATGCAGCAATCTGTATTTCTAGAACACCAGTATTGGCTTTTACTTCCAATGTTTACTAATCAGATTGTTATTTACAATTTTAAATCCACCAAATTTACTATCATTATGCTTCTCGTGTAACAAGTTATTACACAAAGTTTGACAACTAAAATAATGTTGGAAGTAATCTGATAATCCGTTAGTCTCTTTCTCATGATGTTAATGCCACATGATGATCATGAATAAATAGACAAGATAGAGTGATTCTCACTAGTAAAAAAAAGGAAGTTGACAAGAAATATATCTTGTCTACAAGATTGGCACAGATTTGTTCATTGTTAGAGGATCAGAATCAAGGGACTTAGGACAAAAATACAGGAGTGGAGCTTTCATAGCAGTCACAGAATATGTGGTCTCCACAACTACCCGTCCTAGAACGTCAATATTCTTAATAGTATCCATCAATGGCCTGAAATGTGGACAAACACAATGATTTCAGCGAGGAGATATTGGTAGCATGCTGTTCATGTTCTGTTTTTCTAACTCTTTTTATGAAATTGGATGTATTCTACAAATAAAAGTGATTTTAAGACATTTTATAATCATGGCAATTAACTTGTGCATGCTAAGAGAGACTTACACCCAATATCATGGCAATTTCCCCATCTTACAACTACACCTTGGCTTGCTGGACCTGCACTAACCTACTTGATTTTCATCTGATGGATTTTTCTTTCAATTAATTTTCATTCATTCTTGAATTGATCCAACGTATGAGTGCTTCTTGTGTGAAATTTCAGTAGCTTATGAAATTTATAGCTAACGTAAGTTTATAGCTACTAGCATACAATGGAGCCTGTGTAATTTCAGTAGCTTATGAAATTTCATTGACAGGCATAAGTTCTATCTCCATTTGATATCACTTAAAAAGTTTGTAACCAGTCAAGTATTCGAAGTAGTATACCAGAAAGTATCCATAGACAGTCAATATATAATACAAATAGATTATATACATAATTTTCTGTGTTCTTGTGCAAAATTTTGTTCTTCATTCTATCATAGGTCAATGTGCAATGTTTTCATTAATTTTTCCTTATTACAGATCCTAAGTTTCTAACAAATGAACCCTCAGATACTACCAGCATCTAGATCAGTGGCGTCGAAGTTTCTTCTCCATGTGATCCTTCAACATCTGATACTTCTACGGATTCAATAACATCAATCGACATACCCACACAACAGGGGTAACCCCTCTCTTGATCTTGCATTACAGCACTGACAAATGCACAATCATCTAGCAAATGCATGAAGCAATCAATTCAGTTCAATAAAAAAGGACAGAGTTAAGAAAATCATGTCAATAGTTTAATGTTGCAGACAGCTGATTATGTATCACTACTCTGTCCTTTTTTATTGAACTGAATTGATTGCTTGATGCATTTGCTAGATTATTTCTGATTGCCTTCACTGTTTAATATTTCTTGATGGATTGACAAGTATTATTCTAGATTCCACATAGTTGTAATAATGAATAGTTTTGGAGATCAATAGGCATGTAACAAATTAAACACAAATGCATCCCAAGCTCGAGATCAAACACAAATAACAATAAACTGAGATCAGGTGTCTGCAACATTAAACTATTCACATGATTTTCTTAACAAGTGGTGATACATAATCATATTAAATGACTCAGAGACACAAGTAACATTTTATGCTTTACTTGTGTCTCTGAGTCATTTAATATGATTATGTATCACCACTTGTTAAGAAAATCATGTGAATAATTTAATGTTGTAGACACCTGATTATGTATCACTACTTTGTCCTTTTTTATTGAACTGAATTGATTGGTTGATGTATGAGTTCAGAAATATTTCATAAAACAAAATCATTACCAACCAAAACAAGATCAATTTGCCACATCCTATAGAAATTTAACTGTTAACAAGGTTTCCAATGGAAGGTTAGAGCAACATTTGGGTTCATAGAGACTGTTGAATTGGGTATTGAAAACAAATAGTGTGTTGAATTGGGTTGGGTTTGTGATTGAATGAAATATGGATTTGGGTTGGTTGTTTGGTTTGTGATGCAGGTTCTTAAAAAAGGAGCCAATTTTAGTGCCTAATGTACAAAAGGAGCCAATTTTCAAATGGTTAGAATACTAATCCACACATTTGCCCCACCGAGATGGTTAAAAATCTAATCTTGGCCCTTGGAGAGGTGTATGGATAACAAGTAGGATCATGTGGCCTTTAAGACATAGGTAGTCAGAAGCAAATAGAAAGCAACAAGAGCATCTGGTGTATTGTACTACGAGGTGAAAACTGCAGAGGTGCTAGAAAAGTGTGGAATAAAGATCATTTGGAGGATTCTTTAAGTACCATGGACAACAACTGTGATTGCCATAAACCTCAGTAGATGGAAACTGGAATTCATATATGTAGATTGTATTACCCCATGATCAAGCTAGCAGGTGCTAGATATGGAAGTACTATGAAGCAATTGTTTGATGAAGGCAGCATGTTTTGAAAGTATCTACTAAAAACCATCATGAAATGCCTTTTACATTGAACAGTTATAAAACCAAAAACCTGTATTCCTTACAACATAGTGAAAGTTGATGTGAATAGAATCAATCAGAGCAGAGCAAATCAAACCTAGTTTTGAAAGATACAAAGGGGAAATGTATTTATCTTTGTTTCTTTTAAAAGCAGTAATATTTAAGGATCTATAAATGGATATGTGGGATTGTTTCCATGAACAAAGCTAAATAACAAAGCCAAGTACCTCTATAGGCCTAATTGAGCTATTTTTCTGCAGGGCATAACTTTCACCCTATATGTCAGTTTTTCAACTTCCAATAGTCATTGGGAAGGCATTTTTTAGCACTTCATGATAATATTAGTGATTTTTCTAGATTTTTCTTTTTTGACAAACAAATGCTATCTAGAAGTCAAATTTACTTTTCAGACTTCAATAGGTTATAACTTGTGCATACAGAATCAGATTTCAGACTTCTTGTAGTTGTCAAAATGCTTATTGATAGAAATACATAGTGGATCAGCTTTGGAGATGTATTCATGTGATTTACTCGTAGGTATTTCCTTTTTATTTGTTTATGGATTTTTATTTTTATTTTATTTGTGATAATTGCCTTTGACTAGAGCTTTGAACTAGTGGGGTCACAATAGGGGACCCCATCCACGAGACAAACTAAGGCATTAACACCTCCTCCTTGATTACAACAGGGAATCCCTCCTCCCGCCACTTGTCTCCTTATCACTCCTCTCCTTCTCCTCCACGTCCACTACCGACACATCCACCAAGAGAGCCCAGTCATGGCATAAACACCATGTGAGCCTTGTGGAGATTTGAACCTTGGTTGCAACATTAACAGTGCAACCACTTAACCATCACACTATGTGATGAACCCTTATCTATTTATGGATTTTTGTGACTATGGCACTTTGTTAAGTACGTGGTACTCCTAAAAAACCTTCAAATTTGAGTTATAGAAAGAAAATGATATGGCTACCAAATTCATTTAGAGAAGATGCACCTATTTTGAGCAGATGCCAAGCTTAACACAGCTAGATATACTCGAAAGGAGCAACTTTTACATTAATATAGGAAGAGGCTGAGACCATTAAAGAAAATAAAGAAGCTTTACAATTGAACCTAGCTAACTACATCAATATTTGATCAGACTTCCAAGATTCAATACTGACAAACAAAATAAAGTGGACACTTGAGTACAGTATAAGTATTTGATTGTCTATCAAAGGTTTGTTAAGGTCCCTGTAGGTTGAGAGTTTGTGCTTAACAATTATTCCAGCAGACTAGAGCCAATTTGAACATCAACAACAACACCACACAAAACTAAACATATATTATTGTATAATGTATAGCAAGATATATTTACAATAGCGGAATACCAAACTATTTGCACATTTATGCAAATAAACCCTAGTATCCATACCCACTTTGGTTGTCAAAACCCCAGAATTGTCCCTTAATTCTATGCCACATGTAACTAGCAATTCGGCCCAATGCTAGCTGATGGCAAAGGTTATACTATCCGATGTACGATAACTATTAAAGCTGTTGATAATTATCAAATTAAATAATTGCAAAAAGAAAATTTCTCTGATACCTTGTATGCCCAATAGCAATATGAATTTGGATTATTTATTTCTTTACCCAGACGAGCAATAACCTTTGATGGTGTCCAAATCACACCCTACAATCATAAATATAACACATTTGCATCAGTGTATAGTTGTCTTGTTTTGCACTTGCAAAAAAACCAAGAAACTAGACATCAACTAATCCTAAACAAGAAAAAACATCAGCAGGCAGAGATTATATGAAGGTGACCTCTTATACAGAACTACTTTGCTGGGGTGTGACCCACAAATCTTGGTGGTGTTGCATACAACACAAGATAGGTGGAGGAAGGCAAAAATATGGCCAAATCAAGGAGACATCAGCAAAGTTGTCCAGCGATAGGAATAAGTTAGACAAACTTAGTGAATCTGATAGCTACCACTCCACTAAATCAGCCTTGCCTATTGTATAGTTAAGCTGCCATGGCCAGCTAATGCAATGATTATAAATTACCAAAATTAGGGTTACACGGAGGTTGATTCCCCTGAAGCCATAGCCCCACAGGAGGAAGTGGTAGCCAACTATAAAGAAAACCCTCGATTCAGAGAAAATGAGAACTAACTTGTATTCACCTATAAACCCTCGTCAACTTTGCGAAAATGAGAACGGAGATGTGCGTGAAACAAACCCTCGACTCTGCAAAAATGACGGACACGGACAAAACCCCCAAAATAAAACTCGGAAGATGGCGGACCCAATGGAAGTATGAAATCGAATTCACAAATTTCCAAAACCGGAATATAAAATCGAATTCCACCTCTTGACTTGGAAGATAGTGCCGCCCATTTTAGGGCCTAAACCAAGTTTTGCATGACATAACCTGAATTGCAAGTTGAAGATCCAAACAACGGATTTGCTCGAAAACGAGAAGCCCCGCCGCCAATTCCGCCCGAATTCCAGCAAACAAATGGGGCCTAAACAAAGATCAAAAGCCTCAATATATAGAGCCTTCGCAACACATATGTCGGACAAATCAATTACATTTTCCAAGACTAAGAAAACGTAATGTGTAGAAATATAGGCCAAGACCCAAATCATAAGATCTCATTGCCAAGATGTAGAAATGTCGCACGATCCAAGAGAGTTGTCGACCAAAGATCCACGAACATTGGGATACGAGTCACCAAGCTTTACCAATCGGGAAAATGCTTTGCAAGATCAGAAAACTTCATTTGACCATTGGAACATGAAGAACACACAAAACTGCCCATAAATCTTTAATATTTCCACAACGAAGTATCCAAATAAGGTGCAAACCTAGACATAAGTAAAATATGATGTACAAAACCAATCCTGACATTCGCAACAACCAATGATCCAAAACAAAGGAAAGCCACGAAAAACACAGAAAACTGGAAAATAGGAACAAATTGAAAGGAAATATTTTTTTGGGTGATGCAAGATTGCCAACGACTGAAGGATGCTCCTACATCAGACACCCCCTGGTGAGAAGAAGATGTTCCATAAGAGGAACTTATGAACATCTTGCAGGATTCAGGACATAAATCCCATGTTCATTCCTAATCCAAATATCCTCTAAATCTGCAACTTTCTTTTTCTGCACTTCTGCTCTTTCTTCTATCAGATCCATCCTCTTTCTTTGTTTTGTGCCCTCCCTGTCATGCCTCACGTCATCATCAAGTAGTAAAGAACTCTTACCACCACGTCTCATCCTTCGTACAACTAATTTACCTCTACTACAAGACTTCATCTGAGCCAAAGCCTTCCGCTGTAATACCTTACCCTTCCCATTATTTGATACCAATCGGTTCTCAGATCTGCCTCCAAGATTAATCTTCGGGTCCATATCAACCTTTGTATTCTGTTTTTCCGAACAACAACTCTTTACCATGCTCAGATTCCTTGCACTTCTCCCCTCTGCCTCCTTCAAGGGAACCAAGGTAAACTTTTGTCCATCCTTCTCTATTGTGACTAAGTTATTTCTACAATTATGAATAGCTTCCCTATCAAACTGCCAAGGTCTGCCCAATAGAACATGACAAGTGTTGGTGTAATTAAATATTCCTAATTACACTTAAGTATATTTAGGATAATGCATTACATAGTAGTTTGTCATTGAGGCACCTAGAAGTTTGCATTTCATTTTAGCACATGGTGTAGGAGAATTTCCACTTTTATGTGTGAGATCCACCTTTAGTGCTCTTATCACATTATCATCCTCTCATTGTTGTACATGTTGTGATGGTCCCAACCGGTGCTGAGAGGGGAGGGGTGAATAAACACCCACTAAAACTTAAGAACCGATCTGATGTAATATAACTAAAATTGTTATACTAAACAGATTCTATCACAGAAATAGCTATCACAAAATCAAAGCAATAGACAGCACCAGATTTATCACGTGGAAACCCAAATCGGGAGAAACCCATGGTGTGAGGAAACCTCACAAATTTTGCATTCTTCTGAAGTGCGCCCTGTTAGGAGCCTTCCTTGTTAAAGGATTACAAACGCACTGTTAGATGCGACCTAGTTAAGGGATTTAAGAAATAAGGCCTGTTATAGCCTGCCTTGTTAGAGGACTTGAAACATCTACACAAATGTCACCCGGTTAAGGGATTTAATACAAGGGACCTATTAATGTCCACCCAAAATATTGGGATTTTGCTATTGCAATAGAGGGTTTGATCTTCTTGGAATGGCTTTACTAAGCCTGATAAGATCGCTATGCTTCTCACTTGAGAGTCATCACCAGTCACCACAGGTATGCTCTCCTTCGATTGTTGTGCTTCCTTGCACACTCTTCTTTTCTTCTTCTTTTCACCTTTTCGTAGCTTCTCTCAGTATACATGTTCACTCTTTTTCTTTGGCAGAATGAAGGCAAACAATATTCTTCACAGGCTGAAGAATATATAGTCTTCTTGCCCTTTCTCTTTTTACATGCACGACCTCCACAAAGATCTCCTTTGGATCCATCACCCAGTTGAGTCTCAGTTTACTGCGGAAACATCAGATGCATACCATATGTTTTTTCCGTTTTATAAAGGAAACGACAGATGTGAACCGCATGCTTTCCTTTACTTGAGATTTCTCCATGTTTTAATGCCATAATCTTTGACATTAAAACCTTCAATTGCGCCTTGCACCGATTCTCTTTAAAACACAAAGTCGTCCGAATTTTGTGCAACAAATCCCGGTTAAAGAGTCACACAAGTGTTTGTCAACAGTGACTATCCCCGGTTTATCAGTCTCGATGATATCTCACTGATTGGTTTATATCTTTTGGTAGTGTACAGTTCAAAGCCATCACCTGTGACTCCTTTCTCTGTCTATACCGGTTTGGTTCCGGTTATACTTTATCAGTCATTGATCTGAATGCGTGATTACTGGTTGCTCCTTCCTTGGTTACTAGTTGCTCTGATGGTCGGTTAGAGCTTTATCAGTTACAGAGACAGTATCTCTTCTTGCTCACTATGTGTCACCGGTCTCCTAACCAGTCTCTTGTACTTATTATTGTCAACTATACCTGCTTGTTCTTGATTGAACAATGTTTGCATCCCTAGACATCAATGACAACCTCTTATGCCATGTACCGGTTATATCCTTCCCGGTTAATGCCAACATGTTCCACATATTTTATTGTACAATGGAGGATAATCCACCTTTGGTGGACATGTGATTACACCTTGTCTAGTTGATAGGTTATCATTTGCATCTCTCCTTGTTATCATACATTGCTTTTATATTTAGGCACATCTATTTTGTACTTAATTAATTGGCCTCAATCAATTGCGCATTATTCATTGTATTTCATTGTTGATCAATATTGAATCAATTATTTGATCATCATTTTGCCTATCTCTCTTGTGCTATCAATTGAGCTTCTAGATCTTGGCATTTTCATTCTTTGCCTTAAGCAAATTCTTACATGGTATCAGAGCCATAGGAGTGTCATTGTATAGTCTATTTGGAGAGAATTTTGTTGCAGGTCAAAATTGGAGGTTGCTGGTACAAATTAGAGGTTGGCATTACATTGAGGAGATCCAAAAACCCCTAAATCGAATTTTGTTTTATCCAAATCGGGCACTCGAGGCTAAATCTAGAGCCATTTGAATTTTGAAAGTGCGGTGATGGCGATTCAGAAAAAATAATTTCAGAAGCAATTTTCAAACAATGATATCTCAGTCATTTGGACTCCTTTTTTCGAATAATTTTTTTTGTTTTGGGGTAGAATTTCACGATCGACACAATGGTGCAGGTGGTTTCTGATCTGTATTCCTGATGTTTTTTGAAAATCGCAAATCTTGATTTTTACAACTTCAGAGGCTTCGTTTGAGCTCATATGGAAAGTGCATGATTTTTTGTCTACTTTCCAAATCTAGTATCAGTTTGAAGAAATTTTGAGTAAACATAGTACTTTCAGCATTTGATCTCTTTTGGCCTATATTTGGCACTTGTAATTTGTTGGACCCTTGAGTGTTCTTGTGCCTTATTTGTTTGAGTCTACTATAGCCTTATTTCTGTAGTTGTAATCATTGAAATCAGAAGTCCACTTTGGTCCATTTTGGCAAGTGGCAATTGTACATGCACTAAATATAAATTGCCAAAATCATCTATTTTGGGGGGTTCTTTGATTCATTGCATTTTGGGGGGTGCATTGATTTTTTGATTTCATTGTTTCATGTGAGAAGTGCATCATGAATGGTTTAATTAGATTGACAAGAGGAAACTATAAGAAATGGAGTGGATTGGTTCTCATTCATTTTAGTGAGCATAATCTATTGTCCTATTTGTATGAGCACAGACCTACTAGTCCCCCTTATGATCTGGACTCTTGGACAAAAGTTCTTAATGTTATCTATTGGAATATGGATATGGATGTTATGGATTCTTTTGATGACTACGAAGATTAAACAAAGACTATTCCCGATCTTTGGACTTTTTTTTGGGAAATGTATGGAGATCCACATGTTCCTCCACTCCCAAAAAATATAGAACCTCCATTTGTAGCTCCTACTTCTCCTATTGAGATTGCTTCCACTATTGTTTCTAATGATGTTTGCCTTCATACAGCCATGGGTTCTTGTGATTCGGTGTAGCAGGATATTCCTTGTCTTCCAGTTTCAGCTCCTTGGGATGACTACTTGATAGATATTGCAGGCTTGTTTGTGGAGTCCTACATTGAAGATTTGAGAGATATCATTGATGACATTCATCTTCTCTTTGCTGAGGATGATCCTTCTTCAGTTGATGCGAGGGAACAATCTGACCCTCATCTTCATTCTTCACTTGATCATTCTTTTGAATTTGACATGATTGTGGATCCTTTGATACAACATTTGGAGGAGGTCTCTTTATCTTTAGAGAAGACATTTGAGTCTTTGGAAATTGGTTTTCATGAGTCTCAAATTTCACTTAAGATGTCACATTGCATGGTTCAGGATGATCATACTCGTGTTGGAGATTCCAATTCATTTTCCAGAGACATCATACATTTTGAGGATTCTTCCTAGAGATTGGGGAGGAGTCATTGATACACCTATGACATTGTTTCTTCCTAAGGGAGGAACATCTTTCATTTTTCTTGGTGCAGTTTCTACATTGATCCAAGTGCACCTATCATGGTTGTACATTCTACTTTGAGGGGGGGCTTCTTTGCTACTCTTCCTACTTCTTCATTTGAGGAGCCATCTTTGTCTTTGGAGTTTGATCCAAATTTTTACATGGATCAATTACCATTGGTTCCTTACTTGTCACCTTCTATTGGGTATGTTCTTCATTGGTTCATGACATCTTCATCAACCAAGGACATGGCAACACATGAGCATACTTCGAAGACATCATACTTCATTTCCCCTTCCTTCTTCCTATCCACAATGGGAAGCTTTCTTGCATTTGTACTTGGTGTATCTTCTTCCTAAAAGGAGAAATGTTGTTTGTAGGCATTGGACTATGTTTTGCCTTCAAGCACTCACCATCCTTGGAGGAGATTATTCATTATGGGGGGGATATCATGTCTCCTTGTTTCCTTCCTATGGGGGCATACTTTATTGTATATGCATGATGTATGTCATAATGGGGGGGTCTTGATTACTCCATCCATCCATGCATCTTGCGTTTTTCTTCTCTCTTTTTGGGGGAGGGTTTTTCCCATGAGGTTTTCTCTCTTTCTCCACTTTATGAGAGATTGCCTTGCATTGCTTTTGCATATTGTACATGGGTACCTAACATGGCCTAGTAGCCGAGACCCATCATGCATTGTTATCTAGCTTTGTGAGCTTAAGTACATTCCCCTAAGTTGCACTTAAGGGGGGTGTTGGTGTAATTAAATATTCCTAATTACACTTTACTTAAGTATACTTAGGATAATGCATTACATAGTAGTTTGTCATTGAGACACCTAGGAGTTTGCATTTCATTTTAGCACATGGTGTAGGAGAATTTCCACTTTATGTGTGAGATCCACCTTTAGTGCTCTTATCACATTATCATCCTCTCATTGTTGTACATGTTGCACATACTTTGTTGTGCAACGGAGGATGATCCACCTTTGGTGGACATGTGATTACACCTTGTCTAGTTGATAGGTTATCATTTGCATCTCTCCTAGTTATCATACATTGCTTATATATTCGGGCACACCTATTTTATACTTAATCAATTGGCCTTAATCAATTGGGCATTATTCATTGTATTTTATTGTTGATCAATATTGAATCAATCATTTGATCACCATTTTGCCTTTTTTTCTTGTGCTATCAATTGAGCTTCTAGATCTTGGCATTTTCATTCTTTGCCTTAGGCAAATTCTTACAAGCACTCATAGATACCGCATCACATAATACCTCAGCTTTATAAGGCCCAATGTTGAAGTTCACCAAACACTACTCGTTCACCTCCACCATATGATCCTCTGAAAACCAATTTATTTCATAAGGATAAGGATGTTTAAACCTCTTCAAGCCAAGCTTTTGCACCATCTCTTCTGATACCAAATTATTAGTACTACCACTATCCATAACAACCTTACCACATTTACCTCTTGATTTGCAAACAATCCTAAACAAATTCCTCCTATGTATAGGTTCAACTTCCTTCTTACTCAACATGATTCTCCCATCTCAGGTTCTGCCATATGTTGACATAAAGTTAGTTGTCATTGGCAAACATCAATCCCACCGGAACACCAGTACTCATGATAGTGTAATAATTGTGAATCGGGTAACATGAGCAAATGGGCAGTGTACCTTAACTGGTCACGCTCATACCGGTCCAGGTTTTGTCCAATCGGTCTTGGCAAACACATAGGGTGCAGATCACTAACTGGATATAAATCACACACCGGTTAAGTGCATGATAATCCGAACCGGATTATGCAGAGCGTTTGTCAGTTAAACTGGAGTTAGCTTTTTCAGTGGAACATGATTTTGCCAGCGGTTCAAGGTCATAAGACATGAGAAGTGTGTTGTTGAAAATCAACAGCATAGAGCGAAAGAGAGCAGGAGAGAAGAATCTTCTGAGAGGATACATAGTCATAGAAGGTGAAAGGGAGAGAAAGATTCAACAACCAAGCAGAGGAAAGGGTGAACAGGTATGATCTAAATCGATAGATAGAGTGTCATCATAAGATCATTGATTTTGTTGTGAAGCATATTTAAATCCCTCAATTAGGGTGAACCCTAACAGGTTGTATTGTATAAATCCCTTTATTGAGTAACATCTTTGTTGGTGTTTTAAGTCCTCTGATAAGGCGATTCCTAACAAGGTCAAGATCCTAACAGGTCTTCTATTAAATCCCCTAACCAGGTAGCACTCTCGCCAGTGCTTTGTAAGCCTCTAACAGGGCAACTTTATTACTGCAGTAGTGGAGTTTTGTGGGTTTTGTCCCACCGTGGTTTTTTCCTTTTAATCGAGGGTTTCCACGTATAAATTCTGTGTTGACCTGTGCATTTAATTTCTATTTATGATTGTCATAATATTCTTTAATTTCTGTATTATCAAGAATATCTAATTGCATAAAAGAAAAATAGAAATTGAATTTATTGATTCACCCCCCCTCTCAATAACCGGTTAGGAACAACAATTGGTATCAGAGCTTAGGTTCTCAGAAATAGTAAGCTTAACCATTTGAGAAAAGATCATGGAGAGTTGTAGGTATCAGTTGCAGCTGGAGGAAGCCAATGAAATGATTGCCTCTCTGGAGAATAAATTGAGAAGGTCTCTTGCCAAGAAAAAAGAGTTGGCTCTACAATTGAGTGAAAGTCATGAAACCATTGAGGAACTCTCTGGACAAAGTGGCTCTGATGAAGCTGAAGAAGCGGTTACTGATCTCATGGAGAAGAATTTGAATCTGACCGATCAAATCTCCAATTTAAAAAGGGAACAGGAAGGTCATGCTTTAAGGATGACTAAACTCATTGAAGCCAAAAGAAAAACTGAAGATGAGAAGAATAGTGCCATAGAAGCACAGTTGACTGCTGAAAGAGCAAGAAATCTGGCTGAGGATGCATTAAGAGAGAGTGATGCTCTCATATTGCAATTGCATGCAGACATGCAGAGCATAAATCAAGAAAATGCAATCATGCATGAGCACTTGCATGATAAAGATGAAACATGCAAAAAGATGGCTGCTGAAATGAAACAACTAAAGGAACAACTGAAAACTCTTGAAGAGAGGAATGAGAAACTCAGAAGGTACAATGAAAGTTCTGAGAAGCTTGATGAGCAATTGAGAGCTCAAAGGAAGCACAAGGATCCCACAGGACTTGGGTACATCGGTCAAAGAAACAATGAAACTGGTGAGTCCTTTGGAGACAAGCAAGGAAAGAAAGAAAAGAAGAAATCAACAGAAGACAAAGGTAAAAAGATCTTCAAACCTTCTTGCAAACATTGTGGAAAACCGGGACATAAATCCAATGATTGTAGAAATGCACCGATGAAACTGTTTACTTCTAACAGTTACTGCAACAACAGTTACAAGTATGGACATAGGACCTTTGAATGCAGGTCTTGCTCCAACAATGTGTCTAGTGGAAGCAGGGGAAGCTTCAAGGGTATTGCTATGCATGCAATAAATTTGGACACAAGGCGGAAGAATGCAGGTCTAAAACAATGGCATTCAAATCTCCCTCGAGACTAGTATTCCATAATAGGAATGTAAACTGGAGCACATCTAACTGTGCTACCTGTGGACCATCAGGGCATAGGAACATTGATTGTCACTCACCCATAGAAAAGGGAAGAAGGGTCAATCCATGGAGAGGAACCAGAATGGCTTATTACAATTGTAACAAGATTGGGCATTTGGCGAAGTACTGCAGAAACCGATCAATCAACAAAGGCAAAGGATTGGTTAAACAGGTCAAGAAGCAGTTGTCCCCCAATAAGAAGGATAACATGAGTAAAGAGACCAACAGGGAAGTCAAAAAAACTTGGTCCAAAAAGGGGACAAAGAGTTCTGCTGAGGAGAAATCAGAGGTAAGGTCATCATCTGCTGATGGTGATATCTCTTCAGCAAATTA
The DNA here is from genome assembly GCA_027943335.1 of Chamaecyparis obtusa. Lineage (NCBI taxonomy): Eukaryota > Viridiplantae > Streptophyta > Pinopsida > Cupressales > Cupressaceae > Chamaecyparis > Chamaecyparis obtusa. Next base: position 78,317 of record BSBK01011481.1, read on the forward strand.
AGCCAAGGGCTTAAGTGGAACAAGTAGTGAAGCTACTGTTTCCAAAAGAACTGGTGAGGTATGTTCTCACTCGGTCAATGAAAGGAACTGGGAAGGAGTCACCGGTCTAACACATTAACTAGACATGTAAGAGTTGCTGACGTAGCAAGGTGGATGTCGCAACCGAGGATTTGCAAACAGGTAAAGAGTCGGCGAACTGATTGTCGAAAGAAAGGTTAGGTAAGGGTAATTAATACAGTAACCGTTAACAAAAGTTACCGTTTGCTAATTACCGTTACGACCTAAGTGTATTAAAGGGAAAGCCGATTGCTCATTTCACTTTACATTGCGTTTTGTGATTATTGTTGTGAATAGATTGAGTAATCTATTCTTGCTGTGATTTACGATCTTTGCTGTGCAAATTCTATAAATTTTATCAAGGACTTTCTGCTTGTACCGGTCAAGCAATATGGCATCTTAATCTTTTGTAGTGAGTCTCATTGATGTCAATCAACTCGATAGACCTGTTTTCGATATCACGATGATTCAGAACAGAGGGAATGATATGGCTGGTGCCCTATCATCCATCCCCGACTGTGTTTTGCTGATTGAGGATGTAACCACTTTCATCCACAAGAAGCAGGAGGAATTGGGCGAGACGTTTATTCAAAGCGAATACCTCGCATTGAGTGAAGACTAGGCGAAATACGCTAAGTTGGAAGCATCTGGGTTAATAAATGGAGTCAAATATCCAACCGTGTTTCGACCGAACTGGATTAGGCTGGTGCTTAGTAGGGTTCATGAACTAGGAATGTGGCTAGCAAAAGGTGCGGTTACACCCATCACAAAAGAAGATTTGCATAGAGTAACTAGGTACAATGCCACAGGGGAAGCTTTGACCCTGAGGACGATAGCAAATGCCGAAGTCACATGGTTAACCAAGTTCAAATATGACAGTCGAATGATGATTGTGAATGATATTGAAGGCGACGGTGTTTGGTTTGTTGCTGTCGTTATCGGCTACAAAGTATATCAGTTGAGTAACCTAAATAGCATGCCTGGAGGTGTGATTCATGTTGCGCACAAAATTATGCACGATAATGCCTTGTATGACATTTGTACTATGCTGAAGAGTTAGATATTTGAAAATATGAAGAAGCTCGGTTTGGTCAAAAAGAAGTTTCTCAAATATGGGACTTTGCTGGTATGTTTGTTTTTCTATTATCAAAACTTCTTTCCAGGGATAGGCAAGGTTACCTGGTTAGTAGATAAACCGGTAATGGTTCAGCTAAGAGAGATTGTAAACACCTTGGGAAACCGGTTCAATAAGGTTATTACTGATTATTTTGAGGCTTATCAGTTAAGAATGCACAACAAGGAAAGAATTCCCTCAACCATTGTAGAGGAATACAAGGATGAAATGTGCTTTCTGGTGAGCATTGATCACTGCACTATCCAGCCTGTTGAGCCTAGGACTGAGTATGCACTGGAGCTTGGGTATGAAATCACATCTAAGACTGCCAAGGCTTATGCAGATGCGCTACTGGAAAGCAACTTAGATCTCTCCGCCAACCGGTTTGGCACTTATGAGGAGATTCAAGCTAGTGTGAGGAAGAATGCACCTTCTAAAGCACCTAAGAAGGTTTATGTTAAACGATCTCCCACTCCTAGGAAAAGGAAGCCAGTTGCTAAAGAACCAAAGGTTCAAAGGAAGAAGGCACAACCAGCGTCCACCGAACCTTCACAAGGTGAGGATTTGGAGGAAACAAAAACAAAAGAAACCACCACTTATCTCAAGAAAAGGAAAACTGGGAAACCGGTAAAGGAGAATGTACCTAAAGGAAGAAAACTAACCATAGATGAAATGGTTGAAGAAATTAAGGAAACATGTGGAATGGGTGCAGTCGGAAGAAGATATGAGCTTGCTAATGAAGAAGACCAGAGAAAGCTTGAAGAGGCTGTAGTTTTCTGTCTTCACAAGTTCAAATTGACACCCACTGAGATTCATAAAACAATACCTGAAGATCTACAAGAGATAATTAAAGGTAGGTGGAAATCTTCCATAGATAAGGAAAGAGAGCTGATGATAAGGGCTCTACTGGAAGTACAAAATCATCTTAAGCCTATCAGAGGAAACTAATCAAGTTGACCTGTACAAATAGAGTTTCAATATTAGGAAAAGAATTGGTCAAGTCCTGATTGGAGAAGTGGACAAAGTTCATGATGAAGGGGTCGTCATATGGTCAACTGTTTTGAAGTAGCAACATGAAGCCGAAGCTGAATGCCAAAAGACCACAGTGCCGCTAGCAAAAGACACTGGAAAAGGAAAGGGCATATAGGGAGTTGAGACTCTGGTCCGAGCAAAGCCTGCAACAGAACCGGTCATTGTGGACATAACCGGAGACATAGGTGGTGATCTATCTCCACCAACCATCCTTGCTTCTCCAGAAAAAGGTAAAGCTCAAACCTTAACTGTGGATAACATAGTTGATGAAATTATGGATTTTGGTGAAGTGTCGAATGCTGCAAAGTGGTTTAGTATTTTGGGCACTGACGATAAAGAGAAATTTGAGATTGCTCTGTTAGAAACCTTTCTAGATTTCAATAGAAGTCCTAGGGACTACAGGCCCCACTTCCCTGCAGAATTGAATAAAAGACTAATGACCAAATGGAGAACTGGTCTAGCAAAATAGTAAAATCTTAAGGGAAACTTTAGGAAAAGTTAAACTAGATCTTGACGACAAGTCAATGAAAATTCTGTTGGAGGCTGAGTCACTCAACTTGGATATAAGGGACAGGGTGGCCAAAATCGTTAATGGTCAAGATAAAGATGTGTATGAAGATTCACTAGAATTTTGGAAGAACTATAATTTCAACACTCTTAAAAAGGGACAGGAGGAAATCACTGTAGAAAAAGTTTCTAAGGAAACACTTAAGCCTACAGGTCCTCGGAATATCTCACAAGATGAACCGGAAAAGGAGATGGTTCCACCTGAACAATTCACAATTGGTGAAAGAGTCACAATGGGTGATCAGGATACAACCGGCGACAAGAACAAAATTGGAGACAAGGATGCAACCGGTGAGAAGAATAATACTGAAGATCAGTACACAACCAGTGAATAGGACAAAACCGGTGAGAAGACTCCAACAGGTGTACAAGATACTCCACTCGAGCCAACAGATCAAGTACTGGGGGAGTCATCAGCTAAGATGACTGAAGACAAAGGAACAAAGAAGGTTGAAACTATTTTAGGTGATAAACAAGTTGCAAAAGAACAACAAGAAACAGAGCAACCACCAGAAGTACATCCAGAAGAAGAGGTGTGTCCAGAGGAGGTACTACAACAAGAAATACCTCAACAAGAGGAGTTGCCTGTCACAGAGGAAGAGGAGAAGCCTGCTGAAGAAGAACTTGCACAGGAAATGAGGCAGAAGGAACCGATAGATGTTCCGATTGTTTCATCATCAAAGAGAAAGCTATCTTTTGCAATAGATTTTGAATCTAAAAGAGGCAAAGTTAGCCCATCTCCAGCCAGTGACACTGTAGTTGACATAAGCAAAATGTTGACAAGGCAGTTGAAGCAACTCACTAAGAGGAAACAGGATATGGTTCTCACAAGTATAAAGAATATCTTGTACAATTTTGTACTAGATGCTGATATAGATGAAGAAGATCCTGTGATTGATCAATTAGAGGTACTGGCACAAGTGATTGGGGAAGATATTATTGACCCGGAAATAGTTGCTATTGATCATTATGAGAAGAAAAGAATAAATATTCTTCATAGACAAGTCGAAGAACTTAAAGCCATTGTGGCTACCAACACCGGTGAGCTACAACATCAAATAAAAGAAGCTGGAAGGTTGATCACAAAAACTTCTAACTTTGAGGACTTTGCGAAGGACATAACTGAGAGAACAAAAAGGACAATAGAAGAGATAAAGGAATTAACTTCCAAATTTGATGCTAAGACCTCTTCTGCAACCGAATACAGCCGTGAGATGACAAGCTTAGCTCTCACTTTGAGGAAGGCGTCAGAAGAAAACACAAAGAATCCAAGATCTTATTGGATTTCAGTTATTCATTGCGCCTACATTTGATCTGATGCTGAAAACAACAACTGAAACAGAAAGAATTCTCAGTGAACCTGATTACAAGACAGTAGAAGACATGGAAAAATTCATTGTCTCACTGCAAGCTACAAAGAACACTTTAGATCATCTAACAGGTTTTGGAAACCATTTCTAGACTCTACAAAGAAGATCTATAAAGATATCTTCAACAAGTTGCAATTATGAAGAGTAAACACCCTTTGTCCCTTGGAGACAAAAAGGGGACGATATAACTGCATCAGACAAAAAAAAAGAAGAGAATCTACAGAGGGGAAGTTTACAGGTGATGTGTTGATGTGTTTTGCCACCAATGCCAAAGGGGAAGATTGTTGACATAAAGTTAGTTGTCATTAGAAAACATCAATCCCACCGGAACATCGGTACATCACACCGGTACTCATGATAGTGTAATAATTGTGAATCGGGTAACATGAGCAAGTGAGCAGTGTACCTTAACCGGTCACACTCATACTGGTCCAAGTTTTGTCCAACCGGTCTTGGCAAACACACAAGGTGCAGATGACTAACCGGATATAAATCACACACTGGTTAAGTGCATGATAATCCGAACCGGATTATGCGGAGCGTTTGTCAGTTAAATTGGAGTTAGATTTTTCAGTGGAACATGAGTTAGCTTTGTTTTTTCTGTGAGCATTTCGAGGTCATAAGACATGAGAAGTGTGTTGTTGAAAATCAAGAGCATAGAGCGAAAGAGAGCAGGAGATCAGAATCTTCTGAGAGGATACACAGTCACAGAAGGTGAAAGGGAGAGAAAGATTCAACAACCAAGCAGAGGAAAGGGTGAACAGGTATGATTTGAATTGATAGATAGAGTCTCATCATAAGATCATTGCTTTTGTTGTGAAGCATATTTAAATCCCTCAATCAGGGTGAACCCTAACAGGTTCTATTGTATAAATCCCTTTACTGGGTAACATCTTTGTTGGTGTTTTAAGTCCTTTGATAAGGCGACTCCTAACAGGGTCAAGATCCTAACAGGTCTTCTATTAAATCCCTTAACCGGGTAGCACTCTCATCAGTGCTTTGCAAGCCTCTAACAGGGCAACTTTGTTACTGCAGTAGTGGAGTTTCGTGGGTTTTGTCCCACCGTGGTTTTTTCCTTCCAACCAAGGGTTTCCACGTATAAATTCTGTGTTGACCTGTGCATTTAATTTCTGTTTATGATTGTCATAATATTCTTTAATTTCTGTTTTATCAAGAATATCTAATTGCATAAAAGAAGAATAAAAATTGAATTTACCGATTCACCCCCCCTCTCAGTAACCGGTTAGGAACAACACCATATTCTCCACAAGATCACCAGTAGCTTGCTCCTCATGTGCCACAAGATTCTGTCTACCCAAGCTTTTACTAGATCCTTTAGAACATTGAAAAGCTCTATGTTCTTGCCACCACATTTGAAACAAGTGCCTTTGAATTCCTTGCTACCACTTCCTCTTTTAAGTGTCTTTTGATCAGGTTCTACCTCAAGGGTTTGTTTCTCTTTGCCATTGCTACTTGCTCGCCTCTCCTTTCCTCGGGGATAACTCCATCTTCTCTTTAACTTATCTTCTACCCTCAATGCATACTGATAAGCATCTTCCATTGTAGAAATGCATAACATACTCAGCTCATCTTGAATATTAAATCTCAGTCCATTAATATATCTAGCCACCTTCTCCTTAGTTATCTCTCAGTGTCTAGATCTAATTGTCATCTTGTAAAACTCCTCGGTGTATTCCTTCACACTCATGTCCTGCTTTAAGTTCTGCAATTTCTTGAACAATTCCAATTCATAATCCTCAAGAATGAATTTGGCTTTCAATCTAGCAACCATCACCCTCCATCTGGTGATTTTCATTTCACCATGGTTCCTCTCTATCTTTCTGCAATTCTTTCCACCATAAGGAAGCATGACCCTTCAACTTAGTCTGTGCTAACCTAACCCTTTGTGGATCTCTAATATCTTCAAGCTCAAAATAATCTTCTAATTCACCAATCCAATCTATCAGATGCTCATGATGCAATGAACCACAGAAATTAGAAATCTCCATCCTATGACTTTTACTTGTGCCATAGCCCTCAACAATATTTCTTCATCTGCAAGGATCTCAACATCTACAGTCTCAAGATCTTCAACAACTTCCTCATATTCCTCTCCAGTCTCAGGATTTCTTCGCAATCCAGTTAATACATTTCAAATCTCATTCCTTATCTAATTTCAGAAGTCCTCCATCATTTTTTCTAGCCTTCTAGGGTTCATCCTTCTAGGCGGCTTCTTTCCAATTCTTAGGTGCATCTGCCTCAGCTTTAGCGATCTGATTACAAGGTGCTAATTACCTCCCACTCGATGATCTATCAGACACACTTGTAGCCTACCTCCAACTTGGCGATCTCTTCACCCTTGGTATGCCTGCAACACTCCACACAAAGCTCTCAATTGACAACCTCCTCTACGATCCCCTTGCACAAGTCCTTTGCAATTGCGGGCCAAATTGACACTCTACCACCCCACAACAAACACATCTAGGGCTTCACAAGCTCTAGAACTCGATCTGCTAACACAAGAACATCATCCTTGCCCTGATACCATCTAACGCAGTCATGGCCGAAGTTTCCCTAATGGAGATGGTTCAACCATGCAGCAAGAGTCAACACAACGGAAACAACCAACTCAGAAACAATAATAGACAGTGAAGATGTTGTAACAGATCTTCGCATTCTCATCAAACCAAGTATTTACATCATATTGGCCTGCAACATGCAAATTACAAACTTTCAGCATACATGCTTGATTATGACAGATTTCAATTCTAAACCCTAGTGCTAACCTCCCAAAGGTTATCTTCCTGAAAACTCCCTAAACAAAGGTCAAAAACCTTGATATATAGAGCCTTCACGACACATATGTCGGCCAGATTAATTACATTTTCCAAGACTAAGAAAATGTAATTTGTAGAAATATAGGTCAAGACCCAAATCATAAGATCTCATTGCCAAGATGTAGAAATGTCACACGATCCAAGAGAGACGTCAGCCAAAAATCCACGAACATTGGGATATGAGTCACCAAGCTTCACCGATCTGGAAAATGCTTTGCGACATCAAAAAACTTCATCTGACCGTTGGAACATGAAGAACACATAGAACTGGCCATGAATCTTTAATATCTCCACAATGAAGTATCCAAATGATGTGTGAACCTAGACATAAGTAAAACATGATGTCCTGAACCAATCCTGACATTCGCAACAGCCAATGATCCAAAACAAAGGAACGCCAGGAAAAACACATAAAACTAGAAAACAGGAACAAATTAGAAGGAAATATTTTTTTGGGTGGTGCAAGATTGCCAACGACCCAAGGATGCTCCTGCATCACTTTTGTATGGCATATGTGGGGTGACACGTGTTATTTATTTAGGTGGGTTGGTTACTAATTGTTTGTATGCATTATGGATCTTCCATTAGGGAGTTCCAGTTCTTCTGGAAAAGTGGTTTACTGCAGCAACGTGGTTTTAGCCTTCTGGTCAATTGGTTGTAATGTGCAGCTTGGTTGCATTGGGTTTTGAATCCCATCCAGTCGACTGATTTGCACCCACAAAATGGTCATGGATTGTTATGCTGATATGTTCAGGTGTTTTCAATTATCCTTATTGAACTTGTGTCTCCAATAATAACAGCATAGTTTAGTTTTTGAGCCCCGAGTCTCATCAGCAAAAAATCATAATCTTGAGATGGAGGGCTTTTGCCAACCTCTTTTTTAGAGTCATTGCATTTTCTGTAAGATGGCTAAGTTTTAAAAGATAAAATAGAGGTTTAACTATTAAAGAATCCCAAATCTGGACAGTCTCATTCCTTTGAGCACCAACGTTGCTTGATGGGTATGTGGATTGGGTGGATCACTTTGTCTTCATGGTTTACTGTATTTTTGCTATCCAATTAAACTGGCCCTAAAATCATTTGATGGTCTCAATGATAAGCAAATCATTGTGGTTTTATGACTGGATTAATTGTGATTAGAGTATTTGTGGATATCGAATTTCATTGTTAAATCTTTCTCTAATATTACTTGACGGTTCAACATGTTAAGTGGATACGTTTTGCTTTGTCTTTAGATTGATTGTTGTGCTGAGATTTATGGAAATCCAAGTTGTCTTCCATCTATTTTTATAAGATTTGTTCCTAAATTTGGAACTAGCCACCCTAACTTGTTTTAGGAATGGTCTAGTGCTAAATATAAACCAACTAAACATCACACAGTTAGATTTGATCCTTAAAAGTGGGACTTTGTTATGTTGAGGTTCTCCTTTTATAGCTTTGCCAGATAAATAGGATGTAAGGTTGCATAGAAAGTGCTTGGACTACTATGAACATGGAATTTTCTGGCAGGATACTTGAAGATGGCTGCAAACATGATGCAGAACTTCGTGAAATAATTGGTGATGCTATTGGCAATCCAGAACTGATGAGAGAGCGTGTATGATATGTTCTTTTTAGAAGCTTGCATTTGCTTTTTATTTTGCTCCTATTTATGTGCTATTGATTTTTCTCACTGTTTTGATCTTATTTAACAGATCTTGAAGAGGGGGAGAAGGAAAGGGAGTGACTTTCAGAAATCTGCTACTGGATCTGTACTGGCCATTAATGTCAGCTTTAGAGAGTAAGTGTCTCTTAGTGACTTGTTACAACCAATTTTTTGGACTTGTCTCAGATATGATTTATGCATGTCATAATTATGTAATTCATGGGTGCATATTTAAGCTGAGCTTTCACTGGTAAAATGCGAATTGCTTTAAACTTGTATAAAAGCACGTACATAATAATGCAAAGTTACAGCTGTTATAATGTCTAAAGATTACATCAGTGTTTCCATTTGAGTAAATGCCTGCATCTATGCTTAGCAATGAAGGAAGTGGAGTTTACAATCTTGTCTTTATGTCACAATGGACATGCATTTTATTAGCCTTATGGGGTGAGAACTTGGTATTATTATGGTAAAATTTTTATAGTACAAAATCAGCTATGCGATACTTACCTATCTCATATTTAAAATGTGGAAAAGGAAACCTTTCTTTAATCAGCCTTTAATCTTCAAAACAGAATGTATAGGAATATCCTTTGCCAAATGCATGGAATCTATACTCTTGGAATATCTAGTCCCGAGTTGCTCCAAATCTTGTTATGGAGACCGCCTTGTGTCATATGCTGTTTAAGATGTCCTTTTCGTATATTAAAGCTTATGCTTTAAGATTTTTCCCACTTGTTTAGAGAAATGCATCTTATATTACACTGGAGAACATGGATATATCAGTTTGTTGCAAGAATTATTTAAGTCTTATTCTTTTTTATTTTTCAATTCCAGAGATATTTCAAAATTCAGGCTTCAGTTTTCTTTATTTAGGGTTTAGCTATATATATTTGAGCCATAATATTAGATTCCCAGCAGGAATCATAATAGTGGGTATTAGAGTTCTTTACTGGGATTATGGGGGTCCAATAAAATTATCTGCATCGTCATACATTCATGTTGATGTATTATTTTTGGAAGAAGCAACAATAAATTGCTTGGACAGCAGAGCCGAAACCATGAACAAATCGGGCCAAGCTCTATGTTAGTTGTCTGTATCAATCAAAAGAAGGAAACAAGCATATGATGGCAGTGGGAGCTTGTGGAAGGCTTTGATATTGGAGAAGAAATTATGCCTGTTGTGAAAATTCTAGGAATCATGTTAGCTGAGAGAACATAAAAAGGTAATGAAAACAATCAAATTTACATAGGGAATTCTATTTGCAAATTTTATCCAGTCACCAGAAATATTAAAATAAGAGCTTGGATAGACAGTAGAGTTGTTTTTGATTTACTTCTTAGAGGCTCTCAAAAAATATTTAGCCGCTTTACATCCTGATGGGTTTGCATTTAAATATTGAAATTGATTGAACACTAGTGGGTCGAAGATGGGGAAGAAATAAAACAACCATTGAGTCCATTTAAATATGACTTGAATTTCTGTACATTATTTCTTGGTCTTGGAAGCCATGAAACAATGATGCACCTTGATTTTCTAACTGTCTGAGTTTCGCTAAGCTAGCTCCTAGGAACTATTTCTCACCTTTGTGATGTTTCCAAACTGAAAACTGGAAATTGCATTGACAGAGCTTGAAACTGATAGGCAGACAGCCGAGATTAATAGACAGAGATCTGAAATTTGAAGAGTTTAGATCCGAATAAAATCTAATATAGTAAAAACAGAAATCTGAAATCTGGGAATGCTAAGTGGTAAAATTGAAATGTGATATGGTTCTAAAATGAAGGACAAACCCTAGATCTGGAAAAAATACAACTCTGAAAGATGTGGAACTTTTATGCAGCTGATTTCTGATTCTAAAATAAAAAATTTGCAGCTGAAATGGAACTGCACTATCATTTGGCTGTTATAGTTTGAAAAACCAGAAAACATGACAAGATATAACATTGGTGAATTTAGCTAGATCGGATTCTAGCATATTAAATTTTAATGTTGCCTTTGGCAATTAAAATTAAAATTATATTGTGATAATTCGATCACCTCTTGTAATTGGGCTGGGCCCCAAATAATGTAACTTATATTATACCATGTAATTGGGCTGGGCCCTAATTGAGCTTGTTGGGCACCCAAGGCAATTGTAACTTGTAATTAATAAATTTATATTTGTATTTTGGCGGCAAAATACAAAAGGGCCGACCTAGGATCTCAAGGCTTGTAATTGGTATATAAACAAGGCATTGTGTTGCCTTTCATAATTAACTCAATCAAGCGAATTCCTCTGCTAAGTTCGGCGATCTATTCTGTTCCTGAATAATGAGTGAATTTATCATTGACGGTTTGCAATCATCAGTTCTGAGTCTTGCTGGGCGAAGCTACATCAGTGTAATCTGCTCTTATGGTGATCGAAGGTTCAGATCAGTAATTGCAATCAGATAAGTCAGTCCTTTTCTTATGCCCTAGGTGGGCGAATTTGTAATTGTACTACTGCTGATATTAATAATATATGATCTGAACTTTGTTGCTGGGTTTTTCCTCCAAGAGGGAGGTTTTCCCAGGGTATCTTTGTGTTCGTGTGTGTACATCTTGCTTATATTCTAAGTCTTGTTAATTCTGATCACTAAAATTATCAAACATTTCTAACAATAACTCAAAAAAATACACAGAAGATAAAATGACTCTCCTAAGAAGACCTGGTTGCTGACTCAGGCTGGATCCAGTACAGTAGGGTTGTTGCTTTGGCAAACACATAATCACAACCTGTACACAAGTGCTGCTTTCTCCCAAAATATCCATTACTAGGGCGTACAGGTCTTTAGTATAGTGACTTCCTCCTTTTCAACATTTCATTTTATTTATGTTGGATAACTTAAGTTACCTTTTTACAGGTATTTTCTCTTTTTGAATGTAATGTCCCCTTTTATTTCCTTCAGTTTCAAGATATAAACTTGTACAATCGATCATTAATAAGAACCCCTGATTTCTAACTTGATTCAATAATCACTGTGAGAATAAAATTTATTAAATTGCTTTGTATACTCAGAAACCTGCCCAGACTTATCGGGTATTATTTTATGTAGCATTTTCAATTGTCTTTAACTCTACAGTAGTTTAATGCCTTGATAAATAATTTCTTTATCTGCTTGAGTCAGGGTTTTCATCCACAAACTCAGCAAGGAAAATAAAAGCGTTTTTGTCCTTCGATTTCTGCCATGAGGGCTTTCATCCCGAGGTTAAATGAACCAGTGTTACATGCTCCAAAGGAGTAATAATCAGATAATAAAGAGATGTATTCTTTGTAATATATATGACTATTACTTCTTCGTTTGGTGTCTCTTATGTATATTTTCTCCTTTAATAGTCATTATTCTTCACATGTCCCTTGATTTTTGATTAAATTAAACTTTAATTTTATATTTTTACATAGTCACATGGAGACGGGGAGACCTAGAGGTCTTGGAGACTGGTATTGGTACCAGTACGACTATTTTACAAAAATAGGAGATGGGGGTACTTGGAGACGGCAATTTTTTTATAATATAATTTAATAATCTCCAAGAAATATCATAACACAGAGCTTTGAAAACAAGAACAATGGAAAGTTTTAAGTATGAATATTAAAACCATTGAATCAAAATATCAAATCTGAAATTCAAATTACTAATAGTAATGTCATTTACGCATTTAATATTGTGTTAGATAGAGTTAAATAGTTCAAAACTCACACTGCAAATGAATAAAAAATAAAATGTTGTTACTTTTTAATATGCTTTTTCCTCTATAGATGTGCGAGAGATGTCGAAATTCATGGCGGGAGACTCGGAGACATTAGGAGACTTTGACACGAAGTCTCCACCAAAATTTGAAGTCTCTGGTATGCGCAAGGTCTTGGAGACGTGTCTCCGTCTCCGAGACGCATCTCCAAGGGGGAGACGCAGTCTCCCGGTGACTATGTATTTTTATATATTTCAATTATAATCTCATTTTGAAAAGAGGACTATTGACTTTCTGTCACCATTGCCCTTTGGTTATAATTTCCATCATAAGGATTCAATTGTACAATGTCTAAGGAGCTAAAGATAATTTCTAGAAGTCCTAAAACCCTACATAAGCCCTTAGACTTTCAAATTGGTGTGCACTTCATTTTATTCTGCAATTGACCAGTTGTCACTAGTCACAATGTAATGTCCCCATTTTTAATAAATTATTCTTTATTAATTATTGGTCCCAGAATTTAAATAATATTATAAACGGACCTTTAATTAATAAAAGGGGGCCCATTTTTATTATTATTTTTCCATAGGTGTTTGCCATGTCGGCATTCTTTTGTAAACCCTCGGGAGTTTCTCCGAAGGGGTATTTATGACCGGCGTTTAGGAAGTATTTTTTATGTTGAGATTTGATACTTTAGTGTATTTTTGCGAATTCCTGTTGGGATTTTGCTGTCCGCCATTTCGGAGGTGAAATATCCTCCCTATTTGGTTTGTGCGCAATTTCGGTGGGAATCAACCCTCACCCTATTCTGCTTGTTTCTTTTCTGGTCCTAGATTTGGCAAATCTGAATCAATATGTATTATTCATATTTCATCTTGCAAGTGTTTAAGTTCGATTTATGTGGTGACAATTAAAGATTGGAATAACTCTCATCGCTCGGCGTACTACCAACATCATTCCATATTGCTTCCATCCTTTGGCGTACTTTCAGCATCATTTTGTACCACCTCCATCCCTCAGTGTACTTCCAAGTTCCAACTTCCTTCCGTACTCCAACCCACTCCCTTCTGTACTCCAACACACTTCCTTCCGTACTACAACCCACTTCCTTCCGTACTCCAATACACTTCCTTCCCGTACTCAACACACTTCCTTCCATATTGCAACACACTTCCTTCCGTACTCCAACCCACTTCCTTCTGTACTCAACACACTTCCTTCTCTACTACAACACACATCCATCCGCAACACACTTCCTTCCGTACCGCAACCCACTTCATTCCGTACCCCAACACACTTCCTTCCGTACTCAACACACTTCCTTCCGTACTATGACACACTTCCTTCCGTACTCAACACACTTCCTTCTGTACTACAACCCACTTCCCTCTGTACTCCAATACACTTCCTTCCGTACTGCAACCCACTTCCTTCCGTACCGCAACTCACTTCCTTCCATACTCAGCACACTTCCTTCCACTACAACACACTTCCTTCCATACTCCACACTTCCTTCCGTACTACAACCTCCATCTGTACTGCCTCTCCATACGACCTGCAAACTTACCTTTGTACTTCCAGGCTTCCATACCGTACGACATCCAACTTCTCAACCGTATGGGTCTTGACTTTCGTATGACTCTTCCTCACCGTACAACCCTCATACTCAGTACACCGTACGGCCTCAGCATAATTGTACGGCCTTCTCCATTGACTTCATACTGCCTGCAGCCTCTTAGTATGGCCTTCTACCTGATTCCATTCCTTCCTTCGTACGAATTGGTTAGATCGTGCCTAGTTGCGTAGTCGGGAACATAACACACAATCACTTGGGTCACCCGTCAATGTCCTTTATATCGTCAAAAGACTGGCCCCTTATCCCTTTTATCGACTTCCTCAATTGTCTTCACAGCTTCGCAAAGAGTCTTTCCCCTTAGCATTTAACAATTGCGAATTTGCGATGGTGGTTAAAGGATAAGCTTGTTGCCATCTTGTGGAGATACATTCCAGTCAACTTCTTTTGACCGTGAAATGGTGAAGGACACGTAGACGGGGTCCACAACGGTTAAAGGGCTATGTATTCGCTATTTTGCCAAGGGATGGTGGGCCCTTTCTTTCCCTTTTGCGAAGTGGCGAAAGAAGAAGTAATATAATAATATGGGCCATGGGTCTGAGCTCATAAAGAAAAGGCTTTTTACCATTTTGTCAAGGGACAGTGGGCCTGTTCTTGGCCGACCGCGAAATGATGAAAAGGAGTTTAAAAGAATGTTAAGCGTAAAGGGACTTCGTCGCTACTTCACACGGTCAAGGTCGTTTGACCTTTTTGACCCACAAAGTGGTGATGTATATTTAAATATGAATGCTAATGATCAATTATACACTTGTGTCTTTGCACCTTGCAATCAATGGTTTCTCAGGGGCTTGCAATAATGTGATGGAGGTTAAGATTGATTGTTTAATAGATTAGATTGATTGTGAAGGGATTTTCAGAGGTTTTTTCCAGCTAGGGTTTTGTAATAAATGCAGAGCAGGTTGAAATAAGTTCTCAGCTACCTTCCATCCGATTCTTCTGCAACATATCAACTTTCATAATGCCAAATTCTTCTACACACACAACTTGAACACATTTCTTCAATCATAGGTGTAGTTATCAAAATATAGAGACTTTTGGTTCCATAGTTATTGCTTTTGGTTGCAAAAGATGCTTTCTTCGATGCAGGGGATATATTATCCGAGACAAAGCATTCAATCTTGAGCTCTTTTTGTCTTTTCAGCTTGTAATAAGATCAGATTTTCTTCTGAGCTTCCTTCTTTGAGATAACTTTTTTGTAACTCAAGCCTAGTTGAGGGTTTGAACTTCATATGTAATCAGAGTTATGCCTGAACTCTATAAAAACCAATCTTTTGTACACATTCTGGGTTCTTCTTTGGTTCTTTGCAGCAACTTCGGCTCTGCAGCTGTAATTTCCTGTTTTACCATACACTAATAGAATCCTCATTTTCTACCTTGTCTTGCCATTCAACTATCTTGTGTAGGTTTCATGCCTGGTGTTGGGTGTTTCTTTTTTGTCCTTCTAGTTGTGTGTTGTGTCAAATGTGTTCATGGATGGTGCACTGTGAAAGTTATTTCTTCTGCACCATTGTATTAGTTCTAATTTGCATATGATTCCTTTAAGGGTAGAATAGAGTTAAGGTTTGTATAGGTCAAGTTTTATTGATGTTATGTGTATTAATAGGCAAGGAGAGTAACCGAATTCAATCTGGTTACCCTTTTCCCTCAAAGCTAGTAGTTTAGGTGCATCTTGATTGTAAGGAAGCCGACCTTCGGAGACTCAACCTCACATGCACAAGTCCCACACTTGGAGGTTGTTTCCATGTTTCACAAGGTTGTTTAAGTCATTCAGACTCACCTAAGTGAGGGTGCAAACTTTTGTGACAATAGTTTTTGGCATGCCTGGTGGGACAAAGATTCAAATCAGTTAAGGAGCATCCCTTGGTGGACTATATAAAGTTATCATTCATTGAGAATTTTGGTGTTTTTCTCAGTGCTAGAAGACTTTGGAGGTAGTTCATTCAAACACCATGGCTACTCCAAGTGCAAATCTATTTGTTTCATCAGTCCTAGTGCTGGTATGTAACAAGATCAAATCTGGTCTTTTATGTTTCTTCAGGTTTTCTATGAAATTATTCGTTTAGATCCTTTAACATGGATTCCTTTCATAGAGATGCCTCTCATTTTCCCCCATATCATGAAAATTCTACCCCTTCACCCTCATTTTCCCCATCTCAATCAGAGCTACAACCTAGTGTTGACCCTAATTTCCTTGCTCAATCTTTAGAACAACCCCACAATAGTGCCAATCAAGGAATTGATGAATTATGGGACCGTATAAATAATCTTGGCTTTAGGTTTGCAGACCTAGGCTTAACTTTTGATTATGTTCATAATCCATTAGTAGGCCTTGACAATGGGGGATATGCTTTTATAGCACTCCTTATGGTCAGTTGGTTCAAGGAGTTATCATGAGATGGTATGTGAGGTAAATCATATATGTATAGGGGCTTAAAAAGGGCACCATGAGAAGATGGCTCACCATGCTCATCTCCAAGAGTAGTAGGAGAAGGAAATAAAAAAGAGGCAGTTTGATGAGGATATTGCAAGAAGATTAGCTGCAGAGGTAGATAAAGAAGTGAAGCTCAAGCTTGCTCAAGTGCAAGCATATGAGGCTTATTGTGGTAAAATAATGAATGTGTTATTAAACAATGATCATGAATGATCTATATATACAAGATACAAGAGAATGTTTCTATAACGAACAAGAGAGAGGAAATAGAAACATTCTTGTAGAGTGAAAGAGAAAGTTTCCATAATGAACAAAAGGAGTTTATGGAAACATTACAAAAAGAATGACCATTAGAAATAGACGAAAGAGAGAGATAAAATTAGAAACTATCTATTATCGTAATACCCTCCCTTAATGATCAATCTATCTTCAAAAAAACAAAAAATTGCATGTCCTCAGAAAGTGTAAAAGGCAGCCTCAGGTTGATCAGAGAGGTCTGCATGTTCTGCAACATTGGCCTGTGACTGTATACACCTAAAAATGGTCACCTAGACTATTAGCCCCTTTTGCTAAATCATAAATTGCTGCTATCATTTATTCGATTATTTTCTATGGGCTAACCATTTTATCCTAAGTTTTTATTTATTTAAAAGGAATATTTCCTCCCCTTTTAATAAATAAAAAGCCCACCTTTTCTTCTTATCCTATGTTGCACAAATAAAGCATTTAATTCTTATTTATAAAGAAAAATAAAAATAAAATAAAAGAAAAAGTACTTTTTGTCTCACATGGACATAAATTAAATGCTCAACATAAAGTAAATGCTTCTAATTTTCTTATTGGAGGATATTTGTGCACAAGGATCAAGCTTCTTTTTTTCTCCACCATTGATTAAATCTTTTGCCTCTTAATCTCCATGGCCCATTCTTTTTTCATTCCCTATAAAAGGAGAGCTCTCTTCCTTATTTGCACACACAATTTTTATGTTATTGTTATGCTACAGGTTTTCTAGGTCATCTTGGAGCTTTTGGAGATATTCTTGCATCTAGGGTTTGAAGATTTGGAGCATTGTTGGCATTCATCTTGGATCTTCATCAACACTCTATCTTCTTGTCTTCATTCTTGCATCATCATGGCTTTCTTGCTTCATAGTTAGATTTCATTTCTTGCATTTTTCATTTCCATAGCTTAGCTTGCATCTTCATTCTTAGCTAGCTTGCATTGCATTGCATTTCATTTGATTCTTGGGGATATTGGCATTCTTGCCCTTGTCTTCATTGAATCTCCCATTGCATGGTTTACTAGCAAGGTTATTGGCTAAATAGCTCTAGCTGAGAGCATTCTTAAAACCCTTGCACTCCATGCCTAGGGAGCTATGGATCGATTTGTGAGGCCTCATTCTTGAGTTCCCTTGCATGTAATGATTCATAGAAGTGTGGTCACATTTTCACCATACATTTTTGGCACCCACCGTGGGGCAACCCACCTCTTGCATGCTGGTTTTGATTATTTTTGGAGCTAACCCTTGTGCAGATTTGTTTGGAGATGAAAAAAACCCTAGATTTGAAAGATTTGACCATATCTCCCAAACGGCTTGGTGTTCTGGTCTGAAATTTTTTTTGTAGGTTGGCGACATATCAGAGAAGCTCCAAAAAAATTTTCAGAATTTTCGGAGGTAATTTGTATTTTTTATGATTTTTTCTTTATTTTTCATAAAAAATCGATTTTTGGCGCAAATCAGCATATTTTTCGGAAATTTTTATATTTCTGGAAAGGTCTTCAAATTCTACAGGGGGTCCATTCATTTTGTTTTTAATTTAGAAATCATATCATAGCTCATTTGGTTGATTTATAAAATCTGGTCTGTTTTGGTAAAATGGGTCTCTAGGGCACAAATGAAGAGATTTTTCTGAAATTTTTATATTTTTGGAAAGCTCTCTGCTTTTTGATAGAGGTCTCTTTTCTGCATTTTGAGTTTAGGGTCCGAATTCATGTGGTAAAAATCAGATTTTGTTGACTAGGTCAAATGCAAAAAAAATAAAATTTTGTGATGGGTATGCACTTATTTTTCATTGTTCATTGCATGATATGAGTTATCATTTGGATTATTTGCTGGTTATCATTGCTCCTAACAATTGATTTTCAGATCTAACCTTAGGGTTTGCATAAATTGGATATATATTGCATATCTTGTTTGCTTGTTCTCTTGTCTTGTTCATTTGAAGGTGCTCTTGCTTTCATGGAAAATGCTTAAAATCTACTAAGCGCGTTGCATTGGACTTGAGGTAGTTTGTTATATCTCTACAACATTTGGATTTTGGGATTAAAATTGAACCTCTCATGTGTTTGGCTTGAGTGTTTACATGCTTTCATAGAACACATTTCAATTGATGCTCTTAATGGGAAATGAATGAACATAGATTTGCTTTCATAGAAGTTTGTGTAAGTGAATGCTTGTGTTTAAACCTTAAGTAATTCTTGGTTCCAATATCAAATATCTCATTGAGTGATTGGGGGCATGGATTCATTCCTTGTTTACATAGAGAGTTAAATGCACCACCTTGTGGACTCATTCTATGTTTGCTTGGAAAGTTAAATATTCCATTGGTACACCCCTTTTTCATTTGTGAGTAGTATTGATAAGCAACTTTAGAGTACTTGTGATTGATCTAGATTGCTATCTTGGGTTATTGGACTCGCTAATCCGCCGGCCCCTCGTTTCCGCCCTGTGGTTGCAATCCCAGCACCATATTAAAGGGGAGGGGTCAACAGGAAAGAAGCGTTAAGTGCTCCACTTGGCAACCCTTTTGTGCTTTTTGGAACTCACTTGTTTTCTAAGGTGTGGACTCACTTTGAGTTTGTGTGAGGAGTTAAATGTTCCACTTTTTTGGACTCATCTCATGCTTACTTGAAGGGTTAAATGTACCACCTCTAGTGCTCTAAATACTTTTGATAGTGAATTACTTAGTTGTTATTTCTAGAAGGCCTGCTTGGGGACACACCACCTCAAGGGACGACCTTAACTCCTGTGTTCTGGCGGAGTATAAATAGCGGGAGGTGAATCGAAAGACACCTCTCTTGGGAATTGAGTTTGATATCACTCTTGGCTAAGCCTCAAAGAACTTTATACCTTTGAGAAGTGAAGGAGGAGATTTGGGTTACCGTCTCCCCCCGGCTGTGTGATTTTGGATTCTTCTCATCTACAGATTTGGGCCTCACGTACCTTGTGTATATCGAGGACTCCTCTTAGAAAGCCATGTGTATCCTTGTAGATAGCTTGCTAAGGTGTTGTTGTGTTCTATGTGCCTGCTAAAACATTTGAAGAACATACACAAGTAGAATCTTTAAGGAGTAGAAATACTAAGTCACTATTCTTGTTCATGTGCAAGGTTGCTTTGCCCCTTGCTCATTGTTTGAAGACAACTGTTTGCTTGAACTCCTTGATTGCTATCTTATGTGCTTGATCCATGATAAAAATCTATTGATATACTTGATCTTTCAAAACACTTCAAAACTGAGATTTTTATGTTCACTGGTCATAGAGTCGTACGACTCTGCAAAAGTGTCACCCCACTTACTGGAAACTATCATCTGGCTTAAGGTGAAGTATCACCCTGTTTGCCTGAGAACTATCGCCTGGGTCATTTCTGTTGTCCTATCATTGTTGCAATCCGGAGCTGCTAAACTTGCATTTTAACCTGTCGTAGAGTGTCCTTTTCTGTTCTTATCTGAAGCTAGTTTGTTATCTACATGCTTAGATTTGTTCTAGACTGAAACAAATGAGCTAAAATTATTGGATTTGAGCTTAACAAATGCTACTCTTGATCACTTGTCACATCACGGTTACCTCTCTAGCTACTTGCTTATTGAGCTTCTTGCTCGCTGCTCGGCTTTAGTCAATTGATTGCTGTAAGTGCTTGAGCACTTTTGACGAGCCATCTCTCTATTGTTCTACTTTGACAAGTGATCTTTATTAGCTTTGCTTATCTCATATCTGAGAAACTTTGTCTCATTCTATTAGTCAACCAATATCTCTTTTCATGCCGGTTACAACTCGATCTCAATTTGAGCAGGAGAATCACCCTCCGTTTAATTATACACAGTTACCTTCTCCAACTAGATGCTCACGAGCGCCCGCTAGCAACGATAGTTCTAGTTCTGACCAATCTAAGGATTCTAAGGCTACTCCGTGGTACAAAGGAGGTTTCCTCTTTTCTGCATTCAAGACCCCCAAAAACACAGACAGTGTCTCACTCACTTTGACTGAACAAGAAAAATTTCAACAGTTGCAAGCACACTTTAAGCACAAGGATAACCAAGCACGCTTAGACAAAGAACACAATCAACAAAGAATGGATGCTACTAGGCGCATGGCTTATAGAGGGACATTTCATGAGCAACCTGAGACTAGTAATCATGAGCATAGACCTCTTTTTACCAATGGAAACAATGGCAACAACACGCCACCAAGATCTCCTCTAAGACCTACTTTTGGTGTGCCTTCTTCACCTCCTAGACCTCCTCCCTCTCAACATGAGGCAGAGGAAGATGATGAGATTTCTAGTGAGGATCTTATGAGATTTGAACAAGATGTGGTCTCCCAACGAATGATGCATAAGCTTTTAGAGCGTAATGGCGATCAATATTTTCAATATATGACTTCTAGAGGATACAAGCTTCCTCCTGGCTATGATGTTAGACAAATTGTCCAACAAAGAGTACCAACTGAATTGGAAGTCCTTCAGGAAGAACTGCGTCGGACAAATCAACGCCTTACCCAAATGGCAATAGAAAGAGAGCCTCCAAAGGTCTCTTTTGTAGAATCAATTTGTGCTTTTCCTTTTGATAAAAATCTATACATGGTCCCATTTCCTAGGGATATTGAGGTTCCCAAATATGACAAGTATGATGGAAATGGTGATCCCCATGATCATGTACGTCACTTTTATGCTCTTAGTATGGACTTTCTTCATGAAGACACATATCTTCTACGATTATTCCCTCGAAGCTTAAGAGGACAAGCTTTAGAATGGTTTGCAAAGTTGACACCTCCTTTGAAGACTTTTGATGAGTTAGCTATGCGCTTCACACAACACTATTCATACAACATCCAACAACCTGTCACCGTGATAGATCTTGGTAATCTAAGACAACATCAAGGTGAGCCATTTGCAACTTACTTACAATGTTGGAGGTCATTGTATTCTCGATATCCTCGTCAGCTACCCGAGAGAGAAAAGATTGACATTTTTGTCAACACTCTGGTGCCTGAGCTATATTATGATCTAAGGAAACAACTATTCCCTTCTTTCAATGACATGGTTGAAAGTGCATATCGAATTGAGGATGTAGCTATAAGAAAAGGGGATATTGTTATTAATAAAGATGTTAAAGGCAATGGCAAAGACAAGAACAAACCTTGGAATAAGAACAAGTATGTTGTTAATGATGGGGTTGTTGACGCTCCTAAATTTAAAGAGCCTGCTTTCAATCTCTCCAATGCTATCTATGCAGCAAAACAACAAGAACCTGCCAACACTCGCAGTGCTCCTAAACCTCAATATGCAGATAAGCCTAAGAAGTCATTTCGAAAGCGAGTCTATACCAAATTGGCAGAACCTTATGATGTGATCCTTAAGACTTTGGTTGATAATGGATATCTTACACTTCCTGATAAACCTGGTAACTGGGATCCACTAGATAAGCCTGATTGGTGGCGAGAGGATTCTTATTGTCATTATCACAGAAACAAGGGACATCCGACAGACAATTGTTTTAGGCTTAAGGATGATATTCAGGATCTTATTGAGAATGGCACAATCTCCACTGATGGCTTAACTAGAAATTCTGATCACACAGCTTTCAAAGATCCTCTACCTAAGCATGATAAGGGGGAAACCTCTCAAGCACATAAGAAGAATCATGATGCTAAGATCAATTACACGTATCCTTCTAATACACCTGTGATCAACATGGTAGAGCCCGTTGAGAGTGTTCTTATAGTAAGATCTCAAGATGATAATAAAGCCAATCATGGTAAGCCAAAATTGGTCTTGCAAACACGTGGTAGTTCATCTTCCCGAAGTGAGACACTGAATGCTGTTACTAGGGGGCAAGCCAAGATTGTCCTTAAAACTGCGCAAGATCCCAAGCAGGCTTTGCCTTCCAAACAAGCGGCTCCTTCAGCCACCCCTAGCTATGATCTTGTCCAACATTTGCAAAAGATGCCAGCCCAAATATCCATTTTTGAGTTGCTTCAGTTATCCCCTTCGCATAGAGAAATCCTTGAGAAAGCTTTGCATACAGCACATGTCCCCAAAGACATTGATCCAGATCAATTTTAGGCTATGGTCAACCACATTTCATCTCCACTATCTCTCTCCTTTTCTGCAGAAGATGACATATCTATTGCTCACCCTCATAATTTGGCTTTACACATTGAAGTTCTAGTCTACAACACTCGAGTCCGCCGAGTCCTGATAGACAATGGTGCAAGGTTAAATATTGTTTCTTTCAATGTCATACAACAGTTGGGTTTGTCAGAATTTGCTGTGGATTCCAAGAAGAAGATTACTATAAAAGCTTACGATGAAGAGGAAAGATCTTCCAAAGGTCTTGTCACACTGCCTGTCCGAGTGGGTCCTATCACAAAAGATATTAGCTTCCAAGTATTGGACATCCCACTCGCATATAACATTCTTTTGGGTCGTCCTTGGATCCATGACATGCAGGCTGTTCCTTCCACTTTTCATCAGTGCGTCAAATTTCCATACAATGGCACTGAAGTTGTGATTCCTGGAGACCATACTATTGCTATTAATGCTCTGGCTGCTGCTGAAAAATTTGTTCCTCATAATGAACCTTCTGTTGATCCTAGTACGTCTCTAGTTGCTGCTGAGAAATCACTTAAGATGATGAGCCTTGGTATGGGTGAATATACGCTAGATTCATTTGCTTCTATACCTGTTTCTCCTAGGTCATATGGGAAACCTTCTGATACAATGAAGCCTTCCACTTCTGCTATGGTGATCTTTGATACTTTCATTCCTTCATCCATTCCTTTAGAAGAAGAAAGAGAAGAACAAGCTATTCAAGAATGGATCTATAGAGAAGATTCCAGAAATACTCCCATGCTCAGTAATTCAGACACAGATACAGATGAGTCACCACTACACACTATGGCTCACATGGGAGATGATCTTCCTTCTACTTCACTTCTTTGGGGGGAAGCATGTATGCCTACTGATGATATTGCTGAGTCTTCTATGTCTAGAACCTATGTTCCTAAAGAATCATTGCACTATGATAGACAACGTCACAACATTGAGCGACTGCTACAAAGAGGTGATCTATCACATAACGACATGAGTGTTTCTACTTCTCAGCATATTAAGCCTCTTCCAGAAGATTCTTCCATGACAGATATGGATGTTGATGTAGTTCATATTTCTCGTAACCCACCCGACGTAGTTGATGAGTCTTGTGTTGGATCTGATGAGTTTGTTCCCCGTATTGCCTTAGTGGACTACGTTGGTCCTCCTATGACGAATCTAGATCTAGCTACTTTTGGAGCCTACCCTATAGGCTCAACCTCTCTTGTTACCAGAGATGACATCCCTCACATAAATGCTATTGAACCAGTCACTCCATTTCATCTCGCATCAACACCTGTTACTTCTTCCACCAGCGAACTAGCAACAAAAAAGATTGAATCAGAAATCAAGCATCATAGTCATCAAGTCAAAAGAAAAGAGCAATGGTCGGATGGCGAAAACCACATTGTGGCGGTATCCGAACCTAAGAAAAGTAAAGATAAAAATTTGCTCAAAAATAATGACTCCAAAATAAAAGATGAGAAGCTGATTCTCTACAAACAAATGGTGCATTACTTCAAGCATGATCTCATAACTGTTATACTTCAGCCCATTCCTAAAGCTGAGAAAAGAGTTGCTAATACCTTGGTTACTTTGATATCCATCTTACAAATGAAAAAGCATAAATCTCGCTTCAATTTCCTGGTGGATGAATTACGCTATCCTGCTCACAAATCTTACAATCCTACCATCTTTCCATGTCTTCCACCTCATACTCCTCCATGCCATTCTTTCCGCCATCCCTTACACTTTGCCTTTGTCTCTGGTGGCTTGTATAGGAAGGGTCTAGATGGAACTCTCCTTAGGTGTCTAGAAATAGAGGAGTCAGAAAAAGTACTAGCTGAAATCCACGATGGCATATGTGGATCACATTCTAATGATCCTCCACTAACTCAGACATTGCTTAGGGCTGGTTATTATTGGTCGAACTGGTTGAGACCTCCTATCATCACAGCTGTAGCATTTGGGCCTGGGGCCTATCAGTTCTCTACATCAAAGGAAGCAGATCTTTAATGCCCGTTCCTGTCTGGGGCATTCCTTGTATATACTTTATGATCCTGAAAAAATTACAAAAAAAATCATATATGATGCTGAAAAAAACCTAAAAAGCATATAACGTACTGAAAAAATGAGCATCCTAGTGAAAACCTAGCAATAGGCGCTTTGATGTCTCACCAAAAAAACCAAAAAAATCAAAAAATTCAAAAAATTCAAAAAAAAAATTGAAAAAGTGCCTTGGTGAAAACCTGGAAACAGGCGCCTTGGTAGCAAAAATACAAAAAAATTATAAAAAAGTCCTGAAAAAATCTATCAAGTGGTGAAAACCTGGAAATAGGCGCTGCTTGAGACCCTCTGCACCTATGTCTATCAGTCTTGCGTGGCGCTCTTTCGCTCCACTTCTCGTTTTGCCTCTCCTAGCCTGGAATTGATTCTTGTCTTAGTCTAGGGGGCATATGTTGCTTTAAGCTTATCTTGGGTCTCTTTGTGCGTCTGGGTTTCTTGGGCAACTTGGTTCCAATGGTGTTTTTCAACACCACCCCAATGGTGTTTTTCAACACTACCCTTGCGTCGAGTGTTTCTCAACACTTATCAGATGTCCTACCTGCAGTCTAGTATGATGCGATATTTCTCATTTGCAGATGCAATACTCAAAGTTTGACTCTATGACCTACACACACGCACTTGACTTGCTGAGATTTGTTTGAATTTATTTCTTTGCATGCTGTCTATGATGATTTCTTTGCTGAGTGGTCTCTCCTTGAGAAGTTTTCGATGATGCATAGCTAGAAGACTGAGGGTATGAGAACATGTTTTATTGCTTTTTCTGCTTGTGGGTATATTTTGTTGATCCTAACTGTCATGAGCATTTATGCTGGTCTTACTTGACACTGTGGATTGACAGGGTATTATCCTTGACTATTTTTGTGCAAGTGCATACTTGTAGCCATCTTGACTTTCCTTGTGTCTCGATGCGAGTATAATCTTGCTATATTAAACTTAGGTAATCTCACTGTGCTAGTCATCTTGACCTACATGTCTTTGATGCCTAGGTGAGATTTCCACATTCCTATCTGATAAAGATCATATTCATATTCACATAGTTATGCTAGTGTGTATTGTATGATCTTGCGACGCTACCAATAACGCTCGATGATGAATATTAGATGTCTACTGGCTTTGTAACCTTGCAAGTAAACCACTTTTCATGTAGCTTGCATTTCTTAGGTTCATGTTAGTTTAGTTTTGCATCTTGCATATGGAGAGAGCTCTCCTTTCATTTTTCATGGACTTGTTAATCAGCTGCGCTCACCTTTCGCTTCTTCCCGATCATGTCTTTCACTTTCTTGTCTTTCATCTCACATCATTTTCTCTTCATTTCGGGATCCAAACCGAAATCCACATTCACCTTGACCCTTTCTCCTCTTTCCGCACAGTTGGCTGACCTTTTGAGGCCTGATCCTTTGATCTTCGCTGGGGCATCATAACCTCTTCATCCCCATCTCTTTCAACCTTCTAGTCTTTCATTCAAATCCCAAGTTCCAATTCCCCCCTCTATGGCTTTTACGGGTTGAGGGACCGATAGGTTCGTGCCCCGTGTCCCATGTGTGGGGCATCCCTTCATTGGTTGATGGTTATTCTATTATCTTTCATCTTCGATTATGATTTCTAGTGATTTGATCATGTTGCTCTTGCTTCTGCATTCCCTCTACTTGATTTCGCTTTCGATCCCGAGGGGGCAGACACATCATATCTTATTAGCTATTTCTTTCCTAAGTGTTCAGTACTGTCGCTACCAGGCTGACCATGCAGGATTTGCTATCTCTCTGTACTTCATTCTTTGGAGTCAGATCACTATCTTCTTGCCTTCTTGGCTACTTGCTTGCCTTCTTGGCTATTTTATTCTTTGACTGCATGTGATCCCAAATCGATCTCACATCTGTCAAAATCGCTATTGCTTGCTTTCTTGGTTGTCTGCTTGCCTTCTTGGCTGATCTATTCTTTGACTACATGTGTTCCCAGATCGATCACACATTAGTCAAAGAGGGGCAAAATGTATACACCTAAAAATGGTCACCTAGACTATTAGCCCCTTTTGCTAAATCATAAATTGCTGCTATCATTTATTCGATTATTTTCTATGGGCTAACCATTTTATCCTAAGTTTTTATTTATTTAAAAGGAATATTTCCTCCCCTTTTAATAAATAAAAAGCCCACCTTTTCTTCTTATCCTATGTTGCACAAATAAAGCATTTAATTCTTATTTATAAAGAAAAATAAAAATAAAATAAAAGAAAAAGTACTTTTTGTCTCACATGGACATAAATTAAATGCTCAACATAAAGTAAATGCTTCTAATTTTCTTATTGGAGGATATTTGTGCACAAGGATCAAGCTTCTTTTTTTCTCCACCGTTGATTAAATCTTTTGCCTCTTAATCTCCATGGCCCATTCCTTTTTCATTCCCTATAAAAGGAGAGCTCTCTTCCTCATTTGCACACACAATTTTTATGTTATTGTTATGCTACAGGTTTTCTAGGTCATCTTGGAGCTTTTGGAGATATTCTTGCATCTAGGGTTTGAAGATTTGGAGCATTGTTGGCATTCATCTTGGATCTTCATCAACACTCTATCTTCTTGTCTTCATTCTTGCATCATCATGGCTTTCTTGCTTCATAGTTAGATTTCATTTCTTGCATTTTTCATTTCCATAGCTTAGCTTGCATCTTCATTCTTAGCTAGCTTGCATTGCATTGCATTTCATTTGATTCTTGGGGATATTGGCATTCTTGCCCTTGTCTTCATTGAATCTCCCATTGCATGGTTTACTAGCAAGGTTATTGGCTAAATAGCTCTAGCTGAGAGCATTCTTAAAACCCTTGCACTCCATGCCTAGGGAGCTATGGATCGATTTGTGAGGCCTCATTCTTGAGTTCCCTTGCATGTAATGATTCATAGAAGTGTGGTCACATTTTCACCATACAGTGACTGGGTTCCACCTTGCTTCCGTTGATCAGAAGCAATGCGAGCCCTATAGTCTCGAAGCATATGACCAAATTTGTGGCAATAGTTGCACCGAATGTTCTTCTTGGAGCTATCCTGAGATGGAGCTGATGAATGAGATGGGCCTTTGTCCCTGTGAAAGGATTGGGCTGAAAATGCTTGTTTAGGGGAGGACGAAGGAGCACTGCTACCAAACTGTTGCTTCCAACGATCTTGTTGCAGAAGTTTGGTGCACAGATTTGAGAACTTCAGGTCAACATTAGTTGCAGTTTTGTTGAGCTTCTCAATAAAGTGCTTATAGGATAGTGGTAGGCTTTTTAGAGTAATGACCACCATGTCCTCTTCCTCCATTGTACATGGCCTCAAGCTGATCCTTGATGTCCTTAATCTTTAGAAGATGTTCTTGTAAGGACATATTCTCATCCATAATAATGGAGAATAGCTGATTCTTCAGAAAGAAGGCTCTGCTTTTATCTGATGTCTCTTGGAGATCCTTCAATATTGTCCAGATCTCTGCAGGTGTCTTGCCAGATGGGATTTGAGGCAGCTGATCATTAGTAACTGAGAGCTTAATGAGCATAACCACTTCACGATTATGTTCATCAAACTTGTCTTCAGTCACATCGGCTGTGGTAGAACGAGTCTCGGTACCCTGAACAAGCGCCTCAAGGCGACGGTACTCGAAAATCGTCAACATGCGCTGCTTCCAGGTGTTGTAGTTCTTTTCGTTGAAACGCTAACTGCCTTACAACATAAGACTGGTGAGAGATGCTATAGCACGTTTTTCAAAGAAAAAATGTGAAAAATCAGAAAAAGGCACGAACTTCAAGGTAGATTAACAGAAGACCCTGAAAATTTGAAGAGACACCCACTGAAGAACTAAAAAAATCCAGATAGAATCTGCTGTTAGATTCTGAATCCGCTGGCTCAAAAATCGAGGCACAGAAAACGATGCGCCCAGAAAAAAGTGAGACTAACCTAGTTGAGATCTGCAAAAACCCACCAGGAATACGCTGGCAGATTTTGGATCTGCTGACTCAAAAATCAAGGCACAAAAATTGAGGCACCCAGAAAAAACGAACCACAACCCAGTTGAGCTCTCAAAAAATTGACAAGGAATCTGCAATCAAAAAAAAATTCCAAGTTGAACTGAAGGGTCAAGACCCTAGTCGAAAATGCAGTAACCCTAGATGGGTGGGTGAGGAAAAAAATGCAAATTTTGAACACACTCGGGGCAAAAAAGCTTCAAAAATCTTGAACTAATAATTTCAAAAAAGAAATTAAAATTTTTCGAAGAGGCCATAAATTTGCTCTGGTACCATATTGTGGTAAAATAATGAATGTGTTATTAAACAATGATCATGAATGATCTATATATACAAGATACAAGAGGATGTTTTTATAATGAACATGAGAGAGGAAATAGAACCATTCTTGTAGAGTGAAAGAGAAAGTTTCCATAACGAACAGAAGGAGTTTATGGAAACATTACAAAAAGAGTGACCATTAGAAATAGACAAAAGAGAGATAAAATTAGAAACTATCTATTATCGTAATACGGCTCCTAAGCGTAAGTTTGCTAGCTTTAGACAAAACAAGCCTAATATCTTGCAAGAATTTGTATAAGAGGCAGTCCCTCCCAAATTTGCCATTCCAAGCTTCAGAGCCCTTTGTCCGGTTGTTACAACGCCAACGCTTGCCACTACAAGTCCTCCACTCCCATTGCAAATTTTTTTACCCATTCAACCTTCTATACCTGTCACCATTTCACTTTTTGAGAGTGGACCGGTTGTAAGGACTGCTGATGTTCCTAATATGTCCTTTTGGGATAGTAATACAAAGCCAAAGCTGCCATGTTTAGTGCAACATGCAGAGGAGGACAAAGAGGAGAAGAAAGAGGAACTCCTGCAAGAGGATATTGAGAAGGTTGTACAAGAAAAGACCTCTTTGCAGACTGAGACCAAAAATGAAGCAGAGGACCCTGTTCTCTTATTTAAAGAGCTCCCCTCTTTTGTTGTAGGGGAAGAATTAGAGGATCCCAAGGATGGCCCTACCCTTGAAGATATACTCGTGAGTATGCAAGAGGTTTCTCCCCAATCTATGCATAATGTCACTAACTCACAATAGAGCAGATAGTCCAGGAGGAGTTCATGGCTTCTTTAACCCATCATGGAGGATGTTGTGACATGGGTAATTTACAAAGCATGAGGGAGATTGATTGGTATAAACTTGAAACATCATTTATTGATATCAAACCATCATCTCCTAGATCTGCCTTGCTGCAAGAAAAAGAGGCCTTTCTTCAGATGAAGATTGGAAGAAAAGAAGAGGACCCAACCTTTCTTTATGAGGGGCTTCCTTCCTTTGCTGAGAAAGAAGAAGTACAAGATCAATTCTTGTAGCAGGAGGTCTCTCATGATATGGAGGATAATCAAGGGGATTTCAAGGATATTCCTATCCTTGAGAAAGAGGGTGCTAATATGCATGAGGTTGCCCTCCAACCTATGCATATTATTGTAGCAGACATGAAAGAGATTGATGACGATGATTTTCTTGAAGAACTTGATGCCAATCTTGAGAAACTATCCCTTACAATTGAAGAACATAAGTTGCAACAAGTGAAGATCCACACATTACCAGCCATACCATCAAAGCCACATTCAAGCCAACAAGCTACAATTATTGCAGAGCACAACAGTGAGGTCAAGGTTGATCTCCCAAACCTAGTGCCATCAAGAGGATGCCCCATAAGGCATCTAGCTCTGCAACACATCAGCGAGTTTCCCCCGGTCATGCTTTGTTCAAAGCATGAGGGGGATTATCACAAGGATGAGCAATTTTGTCTTGTCCATAAAGACAATGCTCCAATATTAGGGAACTTTTTTGTTCTTAGTATTGAGAGAACATTCCAAAAAGCGGCAATATGTTTGTTATACTTGCTGTTTTGTTTGATTACCCACATGCATGAAAGAAACAAAAAATTGATTAGGAAGGGCGGTTACTTCAATAACCCAGTTAATGGATTTGCTTAACATTTTTCATGTAATCATCTGTACATAGTAGGTTAGATTTTAGCTTTTCAAGAAGTTCTCAAGCACAACTATTTTCTTCTAAAAATGGCAAAATTTTGGTTATGATTAGCTACAGGAAGTTGTAAAGAGGATATTGAGAAGGTTGTATAAAAATGTCTCTTTTCCCTTGTTCCATTAGTGACTCCATGCCCAATGAATTGCCAGGCTACTGATCTGTATACTTAGCAGACAAGTATTCCGCATAAATCGCCAAAAATGTTGACTTTCTGTCACCATTACCCTTTGGTTAAAATTTCCATCACAGAGATTCTATTGTACAATGTCTAAGGGGATAAAGATAAAAAAAAGGCTTAAAAACCCTTCAAAATTTCTCTAAGTTCTGAAACCCTACATAAGCCCTTAGACTTTCAAATTGGTGTGCACTTTATTCTATTTTGCAGTTGGCCGATTAGTGGTCACAATCACTTGGGTCACTCGTCAATGTCCTTTATATCATCAAAAGACTGGCCCCTTGCCCCTTTTACCGGTTTCCTCAATTGTCTTCGTAGCTTCACAATGGTCTTTCCCCTTAGCATTTAACAGTTGCAAATTTCCGATGGCGGTTAAAGGATAAGCTTGTCGCCATCTCATAGAGATACATTCCAGTCAACTTCTTTTGATTGTGAAATGATGGAGGACACGTAGACGGGGTCCACTGTGGCTAAAGGGATATGTCTTTGCTATTTCGCCAAGGGACGGTGAACCCTTTCTTTCCCTTTTGTGAAGTGGAAAAAGAAGTAAAATAATAATATGGGCCATGGGTCCGAGCTCATAAAGAAAAGGCTTTTCGCCATTTCGCCAAGGGATAGTGGGCCTGTTCTTGGCCGACCGCGAAATGACGAGGAGTTTAAAAGAATGTTAAGCGTAAAGGGAATTCATCGCTACTTCGCACAATTCAGGTCTTTTGATCTTTTTGACCAGCGAAGTGGCAATGTTATATTTAAATATGAATGCTAACGGTCAATTATAGGCTTGCGCCTTCGCAGCTTGCAGTCGACGGTTTCTCAAGGGCCTGCGATGACACTATGGATGTCTGGATCAATTGTGAAGGGCTTTTCAGAGGTTTTTGCCAACTAGGGTTTTGTAATAAATGCAAAGCAGGTTGAAATGAGTTCTCAGCTACCTTCCATCTGATTCTTCTGCAACATATCAACTCTTATAATGCCATATTCTTCTACACATGCAACTTGAACATGTTTGTTCAATCGAAGGTGTAGTTATCAAAATACAAAGACTTTTGGCGCCATAGTTATTGCTTCTAGTTGCAGAAGATGCTTTCTTTGATGCAAGGGATTTTTTATCGGAGACAACTCATTCAATTTTGAGCTCTTTCTGTCTTTTCAGCTTGTAATAAGATCAGATTTTTTTCTGATCTTCCTTCTTTGAGATTCCTTTTTTGTAACTCAACCTTATTTGAGGGTTTGAACTTCACATGTAATCAGAGTTATGCCTAAACTCTATAAAAAGCTATCTTTTGTACATATTATGGGTTCTTCTTTAGTTCTTTGTAGCAACTTAGGCTTTGCAGCTGTAATTTCCTGTTTTACCATACATTAATAGAATCCTCATTTTCTGCCTTGTCTTGCTATTCAACTATCTTGTGTAGGTTTTTTGCCTGGTGTTGAGTGTTTCTTTTTTGTCCTTCTAGTTTGTGTGTTGTGTCAAATGTGCTCATGGATGGTGCATTTTGAAAGTTATTTCTTTTGCACCATTCTATTAGTTCTAATTTGCATATGATTCCTTGAAGGGTAGAGTTAAGGTTTGTGTAGGTCAAGTTTTATTGATGTTATGTGTATTAATAGGCAGAGAGAGTAACCAAATTCAATTTGGTGCATCACCCTATTTCTCTCTCTGCAATCCTTCTTCCCTTTTCTCTCAAAGCTAGCAGTTTAGGTGCATCTTGATTGTAAGGAAGCCGACCTTCTCTGGAGATTCAGCCTCACATGCGCAAGTCTGACACTTGGAGGTTGTTTCCATATTTCACAAGGTTGTTTAGGTCATTCACACTCACTTAAGCGAGGGTGCAATTTTTTGTGACAAGGACATTACATTGAAGCTCTCTGGATTGTGCAATATGGTATACATGATTTAAAGTTGTATTTTTTTAACTAACAAGAAAATGTTACCCCAAATTTTTGGGATGGGGATGACAGGGGACATGGGGGATGAGTTTTCGGGACAAATTTCTTTTCTGCCAAGTTTGGGGATGGCTAGGGGACTACAAGGGGACGACTACATAAAATATAGAAAAAATTTAAAATATATAAGGAAATTCACATAGACACATTACATTCATACGAAAACCTCATGTATTAATGAAGTCGGTTGTAGTGTAATAAAATTTCCCAGTATTGGAGTCGACCATAGTGTTGATAATTATTGTAAGAATGTAGTCCTTTATAGTAATTGATATCTTTATGAATTATATTAACTGTTGCCTTTCACCACCTTTTCAATCAATATAATCGCTGCCATTGTTCATGTATTGTATCATTGTTTAAAGTCTTTTATTAGTTCCCTTAGTCATGACTCGTGCAACTAGGAACATGGTCGATGAGAATTAGCGAACACATCAATTTCATTTGTAAAGTCGGCCAGAAATGGATAAGGACTTGAATGCCTTGTTCTACCAAAAAATCTGATCACTTATTTACTATATTGTTTCCTTCAATCACCACCTTTGAATTGCTATTTATAGAACATTGATTGTTGTCTTCTAATGAAAACTCCATACATTAATCATTGTTTTTCCTTAAGTGTATATCTATTTGTGGTCTATGGCCTTTGGCCTTCGTAATTCATTGTCAATATGCTCTCTATAAATTTATGACAACAATATATCTTTATCAACAATCTCATTCATATACCTTTGACATTTATGATTTTATTCATTCTTTTCGTCAATGTCAACTAATTGTCTATGTAGCCTTGAAATCAATGACAACATTTCCAACAAAACTGAGACGCTGAATTGAAATAGTTTTACCGTAGGAATGATAATGGTGGTGATGCAATGCTCTTTAGATAAGTCCTTCAAATTTTGATGCAATAACATGACAAACCATAACAAAATCCATCATGAAAACATACTTGAAGATAATTTGTTGTAGCTTTGATGCTCCTTGTACTCCAGATTTGCTCTGGAAGGAATCAGGGATGCTTGAGTTGTAACTTGTGAATTCTTGAAATAGATTTTGGGAATGATAAATGATTTCCTTATATAGAGTTCTCAAGGTACTTTCACATTTAGGCTTCCAATAGTCAAGTACAAAAATTGAGACTAGATTTGAAAATGGGAAGGTCAACACTAACAATGGCTTCAATTTTGGGGAATTTTGGCAGGACACTTGTGCAGATTATGGCACTTAAAAAAGTCCACGACACTAACTTTGGTCATTTGTCCAGTCACTGTTCAAAGTTGAACATAGTCTCACCAGAATAAGGCCTCGAAAAGGGAGTTACAAGTGTTGGCGGATGCTAAATTAGGTCCTAATTTGAGTATTTGATGACAACAGGATAAGATAAGGCCCAAATAGGCTTGAAATGACCTAGGAAAGGCACAATTAAGGAAGGGCCCAAAAAGATTGTGAAATTATTAAAGGGGTTACAACTTATGACACTACACAAACATTGATATTGTTGGCATTAACCGATGAGAGTGTAACTGTAACCGGTACATGGCAAACTAATTTTGTCATTGATTGGCAAAGAGATGGCAAAGAGGTCCACAGTGTTCCGTCAGGAACCAAGGACAGGTTAGGCACACCTGACAATGATAAGCGCAAGGAGAGACTGGTGACACATAGTAAGAAAGAGGAGGCATTGTCTCTGTTACTAATATTGCTCTAACTGATCATTAGAGCAACCGATAACCGGTAACAGGAACCGAGGAACCAAGGATGCAACCGGTACAGTCAGAGGAAGGTATGGTGACAGGTGAAGGTTCTTACCTATGCACAACCAAGGGTTATAAACCGATTGGTGAAGATTTCATCACGATTGATGAACTGGGGAAAGTCATAGTTGACAAACGGTTGTGTGAATCTTTGACCACTATTTGTTGCACAAAATCCGAACAACTTTGTGTTATCAAGAAGATCGGTGCAAGGCGCAATTGAAGGTTTTAATGCTGGAGTTTGTGGCATTAAAACATGTAAAAAAATCTAGTGAAGGAAAGCTTGTGACACACATCTGTCTTTTCCTTCATAAAGCAGAAAAAGCTTGTGGCATGCATTAGATGTTTCCTCAGTGAACTGAGACTTCACTGGGTGATAGATTTGAAGGTGATTTGTAAACAAGTTGTGCATGTAAAAAGCAGAAAGGGCAAGAAGTCTATATATTCCTCTGCCTGTGAAGAATATTGTTTGCCTTTATTCTGCCAAAGAAAAGAGTGAACCTGTGAGTTGAAAGAAGCTATGAAAAGGTGAAGAGAAAAAGAAGAGTGTGCAAGGAAGCACATCAGCCAAGGAGAACATACCTACAGTGACCGGTGATGATTCGCAGTTGAAGAAGAACAACGATCTTATCAGGCTCAGCAAAGCCATCATTAAAAGATCAAAATCTCTATTGCTCTCTAACAATTGCAATAGATAAATCCTAGTATTTTGGGTGGACATTAACAGGTCCCTTGTATTAAATCCCTTAACCGGGTGACATCTGTTTAGGTGTTCTAAGTCCTCTAACCAGGCAGGTTCTAGCAGACCTCATTTTCTAAAATCCCTTAACCGGGTTGTTAATCCTAACTGGTTACTGAGAGGGGGGGGTGTATAGTAAATACAATTTCTATGCTTTAATTTATTCTTCTAAATTTATTCTTGCAAAATTAAAAGAATATAACCAACACTCGTAAACAGAAATAGAAATACACAGGTCAACACAACATATATATGTAGAAACCCTCGGTTAGAAGGAGAAAACCACAGCGGGACAGAACCCACAACTTTACTACTGCAGTAATAAAGGTGCCTTGTTAAAGGCTTACAAAGCACTTGTGAAAGTGCTACCCGGTAAAGGGATTTGATAGAAGACCTGTTAGGATCTTGACCCTGTTAGGAGACGCCTGATAAAAAGACTTTAAAACATCATTAAAGATGTTACCTAGTAAAGGGATTTATACAAAGATCCTATTAGGGTTCACCCTGTTTAAGGGATTTCAATATGCTTTACAATCTAAAGCAATGATCTATTATGACACTTTCTGTCTGATTAGATCATACCTGTTACCCTTTCCTCTGCTTGGTTGTTGAACCTTTCTCTGCCTTACACCTCTCAGAAGATTCTCTTTACTTTCTGTCTGATTAGATCATACTTGTTACCCTTTCCTCTGCTTGGTTGTTGAACCTTTCTCTGCCTTACACCTCTCAGAAGATTCTCTTTCTCCTGCTCTGTACGCTCTCAACATTCAACAACACTTCTAGTGTAGTCTCTAACCTATATTTATAAGAGATTAATCTTATTAAAATACTTCTCACGGTTCCGCCAAACTGTAAACTCACCCATAAATCATGCATGCGAAAAAGGCTTGCAAAATGATCTTGAGTTTACCTTGAAACACCCGTAGATGAAATAAAGCTAACTCCAGTTAAAAAACTAACTTTAGCTTCGACTATGAATGCTCCGTATAATCCGGTTTTAATTGAGACTGCTTCGCATAATCCGGTTCGGATTATCATGTACTCAATAGGTAATAAACTTGTACCCGGTTGGTTATACCTTCCCTGTACGTCTCATAAGGCCGGTTGAAAACACTTAGACTGGTATAAGTGTGACTAGCAAAGTACACCGCTTACCTGTTTGGTCTATCGGTGCATACTAAAGAGTACTGGTGCTTGATTAGTCTACCGGTGCTCCGGTGGGATTGATGTTTGCCTTTGACTTTACCAATGACAACTTAAATATGTCAACAATCTTCCCCTTTGGCATTGGTGGCAAAACATCTACTGTGATACTACTGTATCATCATATCACTTGTCCTGTAGGCTTTCTTTGTAGGTGTTCTCTGATCTCTCTTATCTGTTCTCTACTTATCTTCTTCTTTCCAATTCAACATCTAATCTTCTTCCCCTTTTTGCCTCCATAGGTCAAAGGGTTGCCTTTCATACCGGTAACTTGTTGAAAATATCCTTATATATTTTCTTTGCTGAATCAAGGAATGGCTTCCATAGGCCTGTGACATGTTGCAAATTCTTTCTTGCTGCTTGCAGTGATACAATTATGTTCTCCATGTCTTCAACTGTTTTGTAGTATGGTTCCTTGATTAGGTTTTCTGCCTCGGTTGTAGTCATCTTCATGAGATCAAATGTAGGGGCAAGAAATAATTGGAATCCAATGAGATCTTGAATTCTCTTTGTCTTCTCTTCGGATAACGAGAGCAAGACTGGTCATTTCTCTGCTGTATTCTATTGCAGAGGAGTTTTTTGCATCAAACTTGGATGAAAGAACTTTAATCTCTTCTGAAGTCTTGGAATTTTTCTCGGTAATATCTTGAACAAAGTCTTCAAATTTTGAAGTCCTTGTGATCAGTCTTCCTACTTCCTGTACCAGTTGCAATAGCTCCCCAGTTCTTGCAGATACAGTGATCTTTAATTCTTCGACCTGTTTCTGAAGAATTTCAATTAGCTTTTTCTCATAATGATCAATTGCTAGTGTCTCCGGGTCGGTGATATCTTCTCCAATAGCTTGTGCTAGTAACTCCGATTGATCTATGACTGGTTCGTCCTCATCAATATCTATATCTGGTACAAAGTTGTACAAGATGTTTCTTACACTAGTGAGGACCATATCTTGTTTCCTCTTAGTGAGCTCTTTGAGTTGTCTAGTTGACATCTTGCTTATGCCAACCACAATTTCACTAACTTTGCTTTTCTTAGTTTCAAATTCAGTTGCAAAAGTTAATTTCCTCTTTGATGAAGATGAGCTGGGAACATCTACCGGTTCCATTTGTTTCTTCTCCTGTTCCGGTTGTTCTTCCGCAGGCTTTTCCTGTTCAGTGTTGACAGGTACTTCTTGTTGTTGAGGTATATCATCTTGTTGTACCTCTTGTTGCTGATGCACTTCTCTTTCCGGTTGAACTACTTCCTCCGGATGTACCTCTTCTTCTAGATGTACTTCTTTTGGATGAGCTTCTTTTTCCGGATGAACTTCCTCTTCAGGATGTACTTCTTCTGGGGGAGGCTCTGTGTGCTGCTCCACAACTGCATGTTGCTTATCCACAACAATTTCTTCCTTATTTGTCCCTTTTTCAGTAGTCATCTTTTTTGATGACTCTCCCAGTACTTGTTCTTCTGGTAGAACTTGTTCTCCTAGATTTACTTGTTCATTGGATGTGAACTAATCTGTGGAAACTTCTTGCTCACCGGTTGAAGGTTGTTCATGAGCAGTGAATTGTACCAGTGGTACCAATACTTTCTCAGGTTCATCCTGTGGACCTGTTGTCTTCAAAGTACTGAAGTCATAAGTCTGCTAGTATTCAAGTGTCTCTTTATATACATCCTTTTCATATCCATTGATTATCTTGGGGACCTTGTTCTTTGTGTCTAAATTCATTGACACTTCCTCCATTAGAAGTTTAGTTGTCTCTTCACTGAGACCTGGTTTTACCTGTGTCAATGTTTCCTTTGCAATTCTATTGTTGGCTGCCAGATCGGTTCTCCATTTAACTATAATTCTTTGATTCAGTTCTGGAGGAAATTTAGCCCTATAATCTCTAGGATTTCTGTTGAAATCTAAGAAAGTTTCCAACAGGGCAATTTCTACTTTCTCCTTATCCTCTTCTGCTAACACACTGAACCTTTTGGCTGCATTCGATACTTCACCAAAGTCCATGACTTCATCAACTATATTGTCTATAGTTAAGGTTCTAGCCTTACCTTTTATTGGGGATGCAAGTAGAGTTGGTGGAGTTAGATCACTAGCTTTATCATCAGTTATGTCAACAATTACCCGTTCTTCTGCAGGTTTGCCCTTGACCGAAGTCTCAGCTCCTAGTATACCCTTTCCTTTCTCGGTATCTATCACCGGTGGCTCTGTGGTTTTCTAGCATTCTTCTTCAGCCTGGTTTTGTTGTTGAAGAAGATTTGTCCAAGTAGCAACTCCATGTACCTTGTCCACATCTCCAATAAGCACCTGACTTATCCTTCTTATCGTGAAACTTTGCTTGTGCAGATCTGCTTGTTGGGTTGCTTTGTCCAGGGTTAGATGATTTTGGACTTCTAGTAGAGATTTTATCCTTAGCTCTTTCTCCTTGTCAATTGAAGACTTCCATCTTCCTTCTATGATCTCCAGTAAATCATCCGGTATTATTGTGTGAAGCTTAGTTAGAGTATAGTTGAACTTGTAGAGACAGTGAACTACTACTTCTATTTTTCTTTTGTCCTCTTCGTTCCTTAGACCATATCTCCTTCCAATTGTCCCCAATCCACCTTGTTCCTTAATTCCTTCAACAAATTCTTCAATGGTTGATTTTCTTCCTCTCGGTGCAACCTCTTTCACCGGTTTCGCAAATTTCCTCTTTTGGTGAAGAGTAGTTGTATCTTCTGTCTCTGTTTCTTCCTGTTCTTCCCCTTGCTTGCTAGACACCTATTGTGCTCTTTTCCTTTGAACCTTGGGTTCTTCTATTACTGTTTTCTTCTTCTTCGGTGTGGGAGTCCTCTTCACATATACCTTTTTAGGTTCTTTAACTGAAGACTTCTTCAGATTTTCCAGAATTTCTTCATAAGTCCCGAACCGGTATGAAGAGAGATCTAGGTCACTCTCTTGCAATGCTTCTGCATAAGCCTTGGCTAGCTTGGTAGATACTTCATAACCAAGCTCTGGTGCGTACTTAGTTCTGGGCTCTATAGCTTGAATTATACAGTGATCGGTGGTGACAAGAAAACACACCTCATCCTTGTATAAATCAACAATAGTGGAGGGAATTCTTTCCCTGGCATGCATTCTAAGCTGGAACGCTTCAAAGTAATCATTCATAACTTTATTAAACTGATTACCTAGTCAGTTAGCCAAATCTCCTATTTGTATCATGATCGGTTTATCTGCTAGCCAGGTTATTTTACCTATTCCTGAAAAGTAATTCTGATAGTAAAAGAATAGACATACCAGTAGAGTTCCATATTTCAGAAACTTTTTCTTCACAAGACCTAGCTTTTTCAGATTTTCAAAAATTTGCCCTCTCAGCATGGCGCAAATGTCATAATGTGCGTTGTCGTGCATGATCTGGTGTGCGGCATGTATAGCTCCTCTTGGTACATTGTTGAGATTGCTCGATTGATAGATTTTGTACCCTATCACTTCAGATGCAAATCGAACGCCTTCCTCCTCTATGTCGTTAACAGTCATCAACTGATTGTCGAACTTCGACTTTGTTAACCTGGTGACTACGACATTTGCAATGATTCTAAGGGTAAGAGCTTCCCCTTTGTCGCTGTAACCAGTAACCCTTCGTAGATCCTCCTTAGTGATCGGTGTGACTGCGCCTTTCGCTAGCCACATCCTTGGTTTGTGCACCCAGCTCATAACCAATCTTATCCAATCCAGTCGAAACACGGTTGGATACTTGACCCCATTGATCAATCCTGAAGTCACAAGCTTCGCATACTTATCTTGAAGCTTTCCATCTTGACAGAGTGAGAGATACTCGCTTTGGATGTAGGTTTCACCCAATTCTTCCTGCTTGGCATGGATGAATGCCGTGATGTCTTCAGTCAGCAAAACTCCATTAGGCATCGATGATAGCGCTCCTGTCATATCGTATTCTCGGTTCTGTACTGACAAGATGTCGTAAACTGGTCTATCGAATTGATTTCCTTTAACTAGGTTGACAACAGATGATGATGATGATGATGCCATCATATACGACTGGTTTACATAGAGAGTTCTTGATCAGATTTACAGAATTTACTTATCAAAGACAGTATATCAAAGCAAGAAGAGATTACTCAAGCGTAAGAAAACAAAAATCACAATTCGCAATGTAAAGTGAAAAGAGTAATCTTCCTTCCCTTAAATA
The DNA here is from genome assembly GCA_027943335.1 of Chamaecyparis obtusa. NCBI lineage: Eukaryota > Viridiplantae > Streptophyta > Pinopsida > Cupressales > Cupressaceae > Chamaecyparis > Chamaecyparis obtusa. The sequence goes on from BSBK01011481.1 coordinate 119,169, forward strand.
GACTTAGGGTCTAACGGTAATTACCAAACGGTAACAATTGTTAATGGCTATAGCATTAAATACCTTACCTAATCTTTTCTTCAACAACCGGTTTTCATGTATTTACTTGTTGATCAAACCTCGGTTGAAATGTCAGTACTTACCTGTTCGGTTCACATGATAGACCGGTGACATCTTTTTGGTTACTCTCCTTGACTAAGTGAGATCACATCTCACTAGTCATACCGGGAACAATAAACAAATTACCTATTCCCTTTAAGCCATCACCATCAGTAGATGATGACTTTACTTCTGTTTTCTCCTCAGCGGAGCTCTTTGATTCCTTTTTGAACTAGATCTTCTTGACTTATTTCTCAGTCTCTTTTCCCTTGTTGCCCTTTTGGTTGGGAGACAAGGTCTTCTTCACCAGTTTGGCCGGTCCTCTTCTTTTGTTTAGTGGCCGGTTCCTACATTCCTTGGCCAGATGCCCAATCTTTTTACAGTTATAACAAGTCATCCTAGTTGCTCTCCATGGATTTACCCTTCTCTCCTTGTTCATGGATGAGTGACATCGAGAGTTGCTATGGTCAGATGTTCCACAGTTAGCACAGTTGGTTGTGCTCCGGTTTGTGTTCCTTTTATGGAATACCGGTCTTAGTGGAGATTTGAATGCCATGAGTTTAGATCTACATTCATCTTCTTTGTGTCCAAACTTGTTACATGCATATCAGTAACCTTTGAAGCTTCCCCTGCTACTATTGGACACACTGTTGGGGCGTGACCTGCACTCAAAGGTCCTGTGGCCATACTTGTAACAGTTGCTGCAGTGACTGTTAGAAGTGAATGGTTTCACCGGTGCATTTCTGTAGTCATTTGTTTTATGACCCAGTTTGCCATAATGTTTGCAAGAGGTTTTGAAGGACTTTTTACCCTTTTGTTCTACCGGTTTCTTCTTTTCCTTCTTCCCTTGCTTGTCTCTAGAGGACTCACCGATTTCATTGATGCTTTGACCGGTGTACCCAAGTCCTGTGGGATCCTTGTGCTTTCTTTGAGCCCTCTGTTGCTCATCAAGATTTTCTGAGCTCTCATTGTATCTTCTAAGTGTCTCATTTCTTTCTTCGAGAACTTTCATCTGTTCCTTTAGTTGATACAATTCAATAGCCAGCCTTTTGCATGCATCATCTTTATCATGCCAATTCTTGTGCATGTTTGCATTTTCTTGTGTAATTATCTGCATGTCTTCTTGAAGTTGTAGAACAACAAGATCACTTTCCCTTACTGCATCTTCTGCCAAATTTTTTTCTCTTTTAGAGGCTGCCAGTGATTTCACAACACTGTTCCTTTCATCTTTAACTTTCCTCTTTTCCTCAATGATTTCAGTCATTCTTAGAGCATTATTTTCCTGCTCCCTTTTCAGATTTGAGATCTGATCGGTTAGACTTTGATTTCTCTCCATAAGCTCAGAGACTGCGTCCTTTGCTTCATCAAATCCACTTTTCCCAGAGAGTTCCTCAATTGTTTCATTGCTCTCACTCAGTTGCAGAGCCAACTCCTTTCTTTTTGCAAGGGACCTCCTCAGTCTATTCTCAATAGAGGCAATTATACCATTCGCTTCCTCAAGCTGTTTTTGATACATGTATCCCTCCATGATCTTTTACTCAAGCGGTTAAGCTTTATATCTTTGAGAACCAAATTGCTCTGATACCAACTGTTAATCCTAACCGGTTACTGAGAGGGGGGGTGAATTAGTAAATACAATTTCTATTCTTTAATTTATTCTTCTAAATTTTTTCTTGCATAATTAAAAGAATATAACCAACACTCATAAACAGAAATAGAAATACACAAGTCAACACAACATATATACGTGGAAACCCTCGGTTAGAAGGAGAAAACCACGGTGGGACAGAACCCACAACTTTACTACTGGAGTAATAAAGGTGCCCTGTTAAAGGCTTACAAAGCACTTGTGAGAGTGCTACCCGATAAAGGAATTTGGTAGAAGACCTGTTAGGATCTTGACCCTGTTAGGAGTCGCCTGATAAAAGGACTTTAAAATATCATTAAAGATGTTACCCGGTAAAAGAATTTATACAAAGAACCTATTAGGGTTCACCCTGTTTAAGGGATTTCAATATGCTTTACAATCTAAAGCAATGATCTATTATGACACTTTCTGTCTGATTAGATCATACCCATTACCCTTTCCTCTGCTTGGCTGTTAAACCTTTCACTGCTTTAAACCTCTTAGAAGATTCTCTTTCTCTTGCTTTGTACGCTTTCAACATTCAACAACACTTCTAGTGTTTTCTCTAACTTGTATTTATAAGAGATTAATCTTATTAAAATACTTCTCACGGTTCTGCCAAACTGTAAACTCACCCATAAATCATGCATGCAAAAAAGGCTTGCAAAATGATCTTGAGTTTACCTTGAAACACCCGTAGATGAAATAAAGCTAACTCTAGCTCAAAAGCTAACTTCACCTTCAATTGTGAATGCTGCGTATAATCGGGTTTTAACTGAGACCGCTCTGCATAATCCGGTTCGGATTATCATGCACTCAATAGGTAATAAACTTGTACCCGGTTGGTTATACCTTCCCTGTACGTCTCATAAGGCTGGTTGAAAACACTTAGACCGGTATAAGCACGACTAGCAAAGTACACCGCTTACCTGTTTGGTCTACCGGTGCATACTAAAGAGTACCGGTGCTTGATTAGTCTACCGGTGCTCCGGTGGGATTGATGTTTGCCTTTGACTTCACCAATGACAACTTAAATATGTCAACACGGGTCGCATTTAACAATGCGTTTGTAATCCTTTAACAGGGAGGGCTCCTTATAGGGCGCACTTCAGAAGAGTGCAAAATTTGTGAGGTTTCCTCACACCGTGGTTTTCTCTCGATTTGGGTTCCACGTGATAAATCTGGTGTTGTTTACTGTTGGTTTGTTTGTTTTCTATTTCTGTTATAGAATCTATTTTGCTTACAGTCTTGGCTAGAATATATCAGATTTAGGACCAAACTTTAGTGGGTGCTGATTCACCCCTCCCCTCTCAGCACCAGTTGGGACCTTCATATATCATTGTATGTAATGTGACTAAGCATTGATGAAAGATTGTGCATCTTAGTTGATTATATAATAGTCAATATATTTTTTTTATTATCATTAAATAAGAAGTTTCCATTTATGCCCACTTATAGGTGCATTTAAAAAAATTAAATCCAGTAATTAATACATTCAATCACTAGTTTGCATTCCTGTACTTAGCCTTGTTTACTTCAATTTAATAAGTTAGTATGGAAATGTTAGTCATTTTTTGTGAAGATGTGAATGCCTTGCACCCCTTCGATTTTCCATCATCATCTTTCTGTCTACAACAACTTCAATCTTACCTTTAATTAACTCCATTACTTACCATACCAATTAAGAATGCATCGTCCAAGTAGAATCTTATCATTATCACTGCACACATGTCATTGTAAAACGTATAGGTTGATTGGTTGTAGGCACACAATTCATAAGGAGTTCATTGCCTAGTTATGAGTTTTGCAACCATTATTAGAATCTCAAATCAAATCAAAACATACATTCTAACTATTCGGGAAGAGCAGGATTCCCAACCCTTAAGCAGGTCCTGTAAAAAGAACAGGATTAAATCATCATACAAAGTCTTATTCTTAACAAGAATACCAAAACTAAGTCTTCTTGACTTTTTTTTTTCAATATCAACCTTATATTCTCTGATAGCAATGTTTTTCATAATGTTGAATAATAGAAATGACATCACAACCAGCCAAAGGCTTCTTCTAACAAGAGATTTATCATCGATTTACAGGCCCAACTATGAGGATAAGGATTAAATGTAACCACCTAACTACTAACCTTCTCACCAACTCAACTGTTCTTGCGAATTCAGAACCATTCTCTGACAAAAGCAGACAACCAAGTTCACATCTTCTCTTCTTTTTGATTATGATCTAGTTGACCTCTAACACCTAAGTTTTATAACACTAAGTTGTAGATCTAGAATTTCATTTGTAGTAAAGTGGGGATTTTGGGTTGGAGTAACAATTTATAACGTACTCCCCAAACATACTGCAAACAACTGAAAACTTACACATCAATTCTCATTACATAATTTACTAATCTTCAGCTAGTCGGTCTCAATATGAGCAAAATAAACATGATTCATAATTACATATACCATTAGAGTGTTCTCAAAGAGCTTAATCAAATTTTGGTGCTAGAGTACTTGCAAGGATGATCATTTCTAGCCTTCACAAATAGTCTTTGATGCAAATAAACCCAACATGCATGGTTTTCAGAACAGAATTTACATCAACAATTATGAGGCCCAAGGGTGATATTTTTACCAGCAAGAGTGACGCCCAAAGCCAAGGAAAAGTGCAGCAAATAAATGCCATGAATGGTTCCCATGAGAAGTAAGAAGTCAGAACTAGTGTGTGTGCATAAGGATCTCTTATGACTTCGTAGAAAAATCAGCATTTCATAACACCATGGAATGTATTTAAATCCACCTCCCACCTCAACAAAAAATTGCAAAAAATTGCTCTCTTTGAAATGGCAACCTCCCCATGCAACTAGAAAATAAGATCTTTACTAAAGTATGGATAACAGATCTGCCCATTCAAAACCCTGGAAAGAAAGCTTCATCCAAAAATGACAACCCCATCACACCTAAGCAGAGAAATCATGCACCTCTCCAGCAATGGAAGCCATCATGTTTTTCCTCTCCAAAAATCCTAAAATGCTAAGGCAAGTAAAACTTAAAACCATTGAGAATGATCGTTAATATAAACAATCTTAACAATTTCAAAAGCCCCCAAATAACAATTTCAGGATATGAGAAATAGTCCAAATAAAATACCTTTAAAAAACCTTTGCTAAACCTGCAAGGAATAAAAAATAAAATAAAATATGAACAGACAAACGTATAGAACTAGGGGTTACAAAACAGCTAGCATAGTATATACTATTCGTCAGTATGAGCATGTACAACAAAGGATTAATTTTATGTCAAGAGCATGGATAAAATTAAACTATGATTTATACAATTAAGTGAAAATCACATTATTCAGTGTTACAAAGATTTATCGATTACACATTAATCCTTGTAATTTACTATTCATCCTTCAACACAGGTTTACTATTTTAGATAGGTTCAAGCCAAATCCATATTGATATTTGACTTTGATTTTATATTTATCAACCTTGTAGCCACAACCATTTAATTTTATATTAAACTCCCATATAATTAGCCAATTCATAAACTGTTGTTGAGCCAACTTTATTCATCATATGAAATCAATTATCATTACCTTCAAGGAGTTCAATTGTTGTCAGCAGGCAAACATAAGTGTTTACAAGGACATTATCATGGATAAATAGAATATGCTTCATCAAACATTAAAAAGTCAATCATGCCAAGGTTAATACTACTTATGAACACAAGGGTCATAAGTAAACATGATGCAGCGAAGGCCATAATGCAATTAGGCCATACATTGTGGATATGAGATTTTGAGCAAATAGGACAAAACCAAGCACATCCATGGCCTAGTAGGAGGCAGAGGATGAATCTGTAAGGATTTCTCTAAGCTCAAAATTGCCTAGCTCAAGGGCACTTTTCTGTATGTGTGTAAGTATGGATGTAGGCAATTTTAATATGATGCAACTTTTCTATTTTATGAAATTGGATTTGATTCTTTGTCAATTTTAGACTAGATAAGTTGGTTTGCCTTATCTTGACAATTCCTCTCTATCAAATTCTTAACTCAAAATGATTTTGTAATATTACTTCTTTTGCAATAATTTTGAAATTTCTTTCTAGTTGCATTTTAATAAAAGAAATTATATTATGTTTAGTTACATTTTCTGAAATCCTTCACAGCTTTAACCCCATGGATTCCTACATATGGATTGAACTACATGGAGTTCCATCAGATAAAGATATTGATTTTATTGGGAGTGTAAGTCATCACAATATTTCCTTTCGTACTTAGTGATCATAATACTTAAATACTACAAAAAATGTTTTGAGTTGTTAACCATTTGACAAACTTTTGCAGACTATTCGATCGTGGTATGTGCTTGGTAGATTAGGAGGTTTCAACTCTACAAATATGCAGGTTTGATCATCATCTCCTCTAATTTTATTTTTGTTTGTATTCAAATGAAACTCTCTTTTGTTTTTGGAGAAAATGCATCTGATAAAATAAACCTATCTTGTTTTTTGGGCTTAGTAATAATTTGTAAATTTGTCCTGAATGTTTTTGAGATCTCGTTGCAATGGATTACATCGAATGTGTGTACACTGATATATGGACTCTACTAAATTGATCTGTAAATAGTAAAATGTTATAGGTCCCTCACATTGTACACACAGAACCATAGAAGGTACTAAGTGGATGGTAATTGGGCAATATGCACAAATAATAACTCACACGATAAAGTAAATGAAGATAATGTGCAAGGCAATGAATATGGCAGTATGTATGGCAATAATCAATGCAACAAGGGAGAGACTAATTGTTGTAATAATGCAAATGAGAATATGTTGACCACTGTAAATAATAATCTTGCAAGAAATGGAGGGCAAGGAGATGCTTGTGAGGCCAGGGGAACTTGTTGACACAATGATCTGTCACTTCTAATAAAATTTCTCTTTCAAGTTTTGATGGTTTTGTTTTAAAATTTACAAAGGAAGAGACACATCAACACACCTCCAAAGCCTTTCAAATAAACATTTGTCAAACAGTGAACACTTTTTCTGGATTTAGCACCTATAAGATAGGGGTGGTAGTCAATGTCTCTTTCAATTTCTGAAATGCCCTTTCACACTTTGGTGTCCATAAAAATTTCTGACGCTTCTGCAAAGAAGTTATATGATAAGCTACTCGAATAAACTCTTCCACAAACCTCTTGTTACCATTAAACTATGAAGCTCACCAACATTCTGGGTGTTGGCCATTCCACAATTAAGTGAATCTTATCCGGATCAACTAAGATTCCTTCCTCTTAAAATACATATCCAAGATAACGAATCTTAGACTTCAAAAACGAGCACTTGCTTAATTGTCCACACAAACTGTTCTCTCTAAGCCTCTATAAGGCCAATCTCAAATGTTCCTCATGTTCTTCCTCTTGTGAAAAAAAACATTATGTCATCCAAGAATAACAAGACACATTTGTCTAACATGTCACGAAAAATATAATTAATCAAGCACATGAATGTTGAAGGAGCATCCTAGGAAGTTAGACAGGTACTTGTTCCAATGGCTCTAATATTGGTCGTCTATCCTCAATTCCATGTCTTTGAGTCTTGGGCTAGTGATCTCCTTTAGGTGAGTCTTCTTTTCCCTCTCAAGAGGGGAATTAAAAAGTTCAAGTAGGTAAATTATATTTTGCAAGGGCAGATTGAATTCGATGTTTTCTTTTTAGAAATAGTCTTAGGACTAAGTTATATATAGGGACATCATGGCATCGGGAATAAATCTTTTGTCCACAAGATAAAACAACAAAATTGTGCTTCACCCTCTGTGGAGATGGATGATAAAACATAAGAGGCCTAGCAGATGCAAGAGTGTGTATAATGGAGGGAATTAAGTTTAAGAGGTGAAGTAATGGAACCATGATGTTAGTAGCTTTCTAGAAATTGAAATATAGGAACCTAAGGGGATGCTAAGAACATTAAATTGTGATAGTGCAATGTGGTAGCTCTAACCAAGCCCACTTTAATGTCACAATATATCAATGACATAAGTTGTAAAAAGCCAATAAGTGCCTTGACAATAAAGAAATGTAAATTATTTATAGTGTATGTATATTGTCTCACAATGCTTGTCAGTTACCACATAGCTAACTAGCAAAGTGTGGTGCTTAGTGAAAAAAATGCTAAATAGAAAGTGAAGTAATTTTATAATTGAATGAAATAATTATAAAAATTCTTAGATTGACTTTCTTTTCTATTGAAGAGGATGTGCGCACATTCCCAAATTTACTCTTAGTTTGCACAACTAATGCTCATTTCATCATTGGAAATTGCTAATGGTAACCCTAGTTATGTGAGACTAGTCACATGGACAATTCTGGTGCTAGCATATGTAGATGAACCTATTAGCAATATTATGTTCAAATAGCCCAAGAACATGTCTTACTATTATAGGTATGGATAGTTGAGGAGGTGAAAGCTAGACTAGCTTTATATGATCCTAGAGGAGATAAAAGTAAAGATCCCATACATAACTAGGAAGAGTTCTTAGAAGATGAGAGAATGGTTGAAAGAGCACTTTAGAAATGACAGATGCAATTAGTTTCTGTTAGCAATATGAGTTGTCATTAGTGTATTTGACAAACCCCACCCACACCGGTAAAGGCTCACCGGTCACTCACTTTACTTAGAAGACACCGGTAGATGAAGAACATAGTGTAAGCACCGGTTGACCATTTCGATAGATGCACCGGTAGACCGAACCAAGTATTAAGTACCGGTCTTATGAAGCATACAAGGACAAACCGATATACCGATCCAACTGTAGATGGATCCGATCCGGATTTTGTGGATCAGTCTAAGTTACAGTTTGAGTTAAAGGCCTGATTTTACGAGACATCCACCGCTTAGAAGCGGAGTTAGCTTTTTAACAAAAGTTAGCTTTAACTCTACGGATGATCTCAAGGTAAACTCTAGATCACAACGCATAGTTTTCATGCATTGGGTAAGTTATGGTTTACTCCCTGGCGGTTCTATGAGTCAAGAGGTTCACTCTTGTATAAATATAGAGCATAGGACGCAAGACAAGTGGTTGCTGTTGTTGATAGTTGGAGATTGCACAGAATAGAGGAGAGATATCTTCTGAGGAGTGCTACAGGCACAGAGGTGAAGTAAGAAAGAAAGGTCAACAACTAGGCAAACTGGGGAAGAGATCTACAGATATGATCTAAACAGATAATCAGTGTCATAATAGATCACTGCTTTTATAAAGTATTAAAAGCATATTGAAATCCCTCTATCAGAGTGAACCTAATCAGTTCGTTGTAAAAATCCTCTAATAGGGTGACATCTTTGTTGATGTTTAAAGTCCTGTAACCAGGCAACTCTTAACAGGGTTTAGATCTTAACCAATCTTTTGTAAAATCCCCTAATCGGGTAGCACCTTAACCAGTGCTTTATAAGCTCCTAACAGGGCGCCTTCATTTGTTACTAGTGAAGTTGTGAGCTCTGTCTCATTGTGGTTTTTTCCTTTTAACCGAGGGGTTCCATGTATAAATACCTGTGTTAATCTGTGTGATTCTGTTTATGCCTGTGAATGACTGTTATATTCTGTTTATCCATAAGGACAGTAAAAAGAAGAGAATTACACTAAAGTAGGAGCATTTACTGATTCACCCCTCCTCTCAGTAACCAATAAGCATTGACAATTGGTATCAGAGCCTTGTTTCTCTATACAACAAAGTTTAACAGCTTGAGAAAAAGATCATGGAGGGGTACTGGTATCAGAAACAGCTAGAGGAAGCCAACAACATTATTGCCTCGCTGGAGAATAGACTGAGAAAATCACTTGCAAAGAGAAAGGAGCTGGCTCTACAATTAAACGAGAGCAATTAAACCATCGATGAACTCTCTAGGCAGAGTGGATCCGACGAGGCTGAGAAAGTAGTCTTTGAGCTTACGGAAAAGAATCAGATCCTAACCGGTCAGATTGCTGATCTCAAAAGGGAGCAAAAGGTGAATGCTCTGAGGATGACTGAACTGATTGAGCAGAAACAAAAAATTGAAAGTGAAAGAAACACAGCAGTCAAGACATCAACAGCCTCTGAAAAAGCAATGAATTGGGCAGAGGAATTTGTAAGGGCGAATGAATGCCTCATCATGCAACTCCAAGAAGACATGCTGATTGTCACCCAAGAAAATGCCAACATGCACAAAGCATGGCAGGTAGGGATGAAGCATGCAAGAAGTTGGCGATCGAGATATATCAACTCAAGGAACAAAAGAAAGTCCTTGAAAAAAGGAATGAAATGCTGAGAAAATACAATGAAAGCTCGGTCAAGCTTGATGAGCAACTCAAAGCTCAAAGAAAGCACAACGATCACACTGGTCTTGGATCCACCGGTGTAGTCACCAAAGAGAACGGTGAGTCAGCTAGAGCAAAGTCGAGCAAGAAGAGCAAGAGGAAGACGCTAGCACAAAAAGGTAAGAAAACCTTCAACACTTCTTCTAAGCATTATGGAAAATTGGGTCATAACACCAATGACTGCAAAAATGCACCGGTAAGAACCAACAGTAGTTACTATAAGAACTGTTGCAAAAATGGCCACAAGACCAATGAGTGCTGGTCCAGCCCCTTATCTGTGTCCAGTGGAAGCAGGGGAAACTTCAAGGGATACTGTTAAGCCTGCAACAAGTTCGGACACAAGGCTGAAGAATGCAGATCAAAGACAATGGCATTCAGATCACCAAGACCGGTATTCTCCAAGAAAATAAAGGGATGCATTGCAACAGTGAATCATGGGCAAATCCCCTAATCCAAGAGGGATGAACCCATGGAAAGCAACCGGTATACTCTGCTATTGCTGCAACAGAGTCGGTCACCTAGCTAAAGACTGCTGGAACCGGATTAGGAACTAAGGCAAAGAATTTGACAAACCGGTGATGATGTCCTTGACTTCTGATAAGAACAACAAAAATAAGGAGACCAAGAAAGAGGTGAAGAAGATGTGGTTCGTTAAGGAATCAAAGAACTCCGCCGAGGAGAAAATAGAGGCAAGATCATCATCACAAGATGGTGATATTTCTTCTGCAAACTGAGCCCTCAAGGCTTAGGGGGAACCGGTAGTGCAACTACCGTTCCCGGTGGAACTGGTGAGTTTCACTCTCATGCAGTCCACAGGTCAGACCAAAGAAGCACGAGGTGATCAACTGGGGCATGTCTAATAAAAAAAAGAGGTCGGACTACCGGTTAGCAAAGGTAGCAAGAAAGGTTAGGTAAGGCATTTAATGTTGTAGCCGTTTAACAATAGTTACCGTTTGGTAATTACCGTTATGCCCTAATTCTATAAAAGCAAAGAAGGATTACTCATTTGCTTTTACCTTGCGATCTTGTGTTTATCTTTTTTTTTTTGCTTGAGCAATATTCTTGCAAATCGAGCATCGAGCAAGATTGTCTGTGAAAACCGATCAATCATCTCTTTGTGCAACCGATTAAGAGCAATGGCATCTTCGTCATATGAAGCTAAGTTGGTTCCAGCAAAACGAGCTGATCGTCCTCCGTATGATATCTTGTTGAATCAGAACAGGGAGATCGACATGAATGGTGCACTCTCTTTAGTACCTAAAGGAGTGCTCCTAACAGAGGATGTAATTGCATTCATCCATGCAAAGCAAGAAGAGTTGGGTGAGGAGTACATAAAAAGCGAGTATCGCTCGCTATGCAAAGATGGAAAATATCCCAATGGTTACACAAAACTGGTATCATTTGGGATCATCAATGGAGTCTCGTATCCCACCATATTCAGACCAGAATGGATTCGAATGGTGGTGAGTCCAGTGCATGAACCAGGATTTTGGGTGACGAAAGGAGTCTACACTCCGATCATGAAAGACGATCTCCATAGGGTAACTGGGTTCTGCAATCAAGGGGAAGCCCTAACCTTGAGGACCATATCCAAGACAGTGGTGGCCAATCTGACTAAATCAAAATCCGACAAGCGATTGATGACCGTAACTGATATTGAAGATCTAGTTGTTCGGTTTGCATCCGCTGTGATAGGTTACAAAGTATATCAATTCAGTAACTTAAACAGCATACCGGGCGGAGGCATACATGCAGCCTTTAGAATTATACATGATAATGCACAATATGATATGTGCGAAATGCTAAGAGGACAGATCTTTGAGAACATGAAGAAGCTAGGGATCGTCAAAAAGAAATCACTAAAATTTGGCACACTTTGGTTTGTCTCTACTTTTACTATTCTAATTCCTTCCCTGGAATAGGAAAAGTGACATGGACAACGGATCGACTGGTTATGATGCAAATCAGTGATTATGCTAACCAACTGGGAGACCAGTTTGACAAAGCTGTGACCGATCATTTCAAAGCTCTTTAGCAGAAAATGCATGCCAGACAAAGAATTCCATCAACTATTGTTGACCTGTACAAAAAGGAGGTATGTTTTCTGATATCAACTGACTTCTTCATTATTCAAGCAGTAGAACCAAGAGATGAGTATGCACCAGAGCTTGGTTACGAAATCACTGCAAAGATCGCAAAGGCGTATGTAGAGGCCTTGGATAAAGCACACCTGGATCTCGACGCTCAATGGTTTGGAACCTGTGAGGAAATAGAGCAAAATTTGGAAAGGGGACCAATCAAGAACATGTATGTGAAAAGAACATCTACACCAAAGAAGAAACCAGGAAATGCACAACCAAAAGCACAAAAGAAGAAAGCTCAACCGGTGGCAAGCACACAAGAGGAAGAAGCTGAAGAGATTGATTTTGAAGACACAGTTCCACTCATTGAAAGAAAGAAGAAAACCGGTAAACCAGCAAAGGAGGATCCACCAAGAAAAGGCAAGCCAACAATTGATGAATTTGTGTCAGGATTGAAAGAACATGGCGGAATGGCTAATGTCGAAAGAAGATACATTCTGGCAAATGATGAAGACCGAAGAAAAATTGAAGATGCTATAGTTGTATGCCTTCATAAGTTTCATTTACATCCTGCGGGACTTCACATAGTATTACCTAAGGATCTCTTGGAAATTCTTCAAGATAGGTGGAATGCTTCAATGAACAGAGAAAAGGAGTTCAGGATTCATGCTCTGTTAGAAGTCCAGAATCATCTCACTCTAGAAGAAGCAACTCAACAAGTTGAACTACATCAGCAAAATTTCCTGACAAAGAAAAGGATAAGTCTTTTGCTGATTGGAGAAACCGAGAAAGTACATGATGAAGGAGTGGCCATCTGGACCAATCTTCTTCAGACTCAGCAACAAGTAGAGGAAGCACGCCGAAAGGCAATAGTTTGACCGGTCCGCGACATTGGGAAAGGAAAAGGTGTACTCGGGGTAGATAAACCGGTTATTATTGACATAACTGATGAACCTACAAATCCCACACTCCTAGTATGTCCAAAAAAAGGTAAGGCTCGCACTATGACTATAAATGATATTGTAGTTGAAATTACAAATTTTGGAGAGATAGATAATGCAGCCAAATGGTATAGTGTACTAGCTGAGGAGGACAAACATGAAATTGAAAAAGCTCTTGTTGAAAGTCTACTAGATTTCATCAAGACTCCTAGGGATTATAGGGGTAAGTTTCCTCCTGAGTTAAACAGTAAGCTTCAAACAAAATGGAGAACCGGTCTAGAAATAAATTCAAAGATCAATAGGGAAGCACTGGAAAAAGCTAGACCTGGTCTAAGCGACAAGAGAGTAAAACTCCTATTAGAGGAAGCATCTATGAATCTGGATACAAATTACAGAGTTGCCAAGATTCTCAATGGGTATGAGAATGAAGTCTTCAAGGAGACTTTAGACTTCTGGCAGTAGTATGACTTCAATACTCTTGAAGCAACAGGTCCTCAAGATCACACCGCAACAATTAAAGATCCACTTGTTCAGTTTACTGCAACTTAGATTCCAATAACTGAAGAACAGGAAGTTCTCTCAGAAATGTTCACCTCTAGTGAACCGGTCACGTTGGGACAGACTTTTGTCAATATTACTGCTGACAGATCAGCTAAAGGAGATGAAGGAATTGTTGCAAGTGATCTTCATATGGCTGAAGAGCAGCAACACACCCAAGCCCCACCAGAAGAGCCCTCGCATCAAGAAGATGATGCTATGCCTGAAATACAAGTTCAACAACTGGAAGACACATCGGAAGAGGGAAGCAAGCCAAACGAACAGGATAAAGGCGAACATGAGCAAGCTCCAAAGGCACAAGAACAGAGAAAAGAGAAGACACAGGAAACTCTTCCTAGCTCCTCTAAAAGAAAGCCCTCATCCTCTGAAGAATTTGAAGCAAAAAGAAGTAAGACAACCGATACAATAATTGACATCAGCAAAATGTCAACAAAACAGTTGAAAGAGCTTACTAAAAGAAAACAAGATATGGTTCTGATCAAAGTAAAAGATATCCTGTACAATTTCGTACTGGATGCCGATATAGATGAAAACGAACCGGTCATCGACTAGCTGGAAGTATTAGCTCAAACAATTGGTGAGGATCTAACTGATCCAGAAATAGTAGCAATTGACCACTATGCGAAGAAAAAAGTGGAGATTCTTCATAAATAGGCTGCAGATATAAAGGCTATTTTGTTAGACAACTTAACAGTTCTTCAACAACAAACACAAGTTGTAGGAGGTTTGATGAGCAAAACCTCGAATTTTTAGATATTCTTGCAAGATTTAACTGACAAAGCTGCAAAGACCTTAGAAGACATAAGAACTTTGTCAACACAATTTGACATCAAAAATAAAATTGCGACAACCTTTAGCAGAGAAATGACAAATCTTGCTCAAGTCTTGAGAAAGACAACTGAAGAAGAGAATAAGAGAATCCAAGATGTCATAGGATTTCAGATGTTTCTGGCCCCAACACTAGATATCATGCATCAAACAACTACTTCTATAGATGCTTGATCAAAGAACCGGACTACAAAACTGTTGAAGATATGGAAACCATTATTGTTTCTCTAAAAGCGGCCCAAAAGAACATTGAAAATATAACCGGTCAATGGGCACCATTCCTACATTCTGCAAAGAACATCTATAAGGACATCTTCACAACGCTACATTTGTAATAAAAAAAAAGCTTTGTCCCATGGAGGCAAAAAGGGGAAGATGGAAATGGAAGATACAAAGGAGTGAGCAAGTAGGACAGTGAAGAGCAGGCAAGACAGTGACGGTACAAAGGAATGAGCAGGCACCTGGAGCACTCAGTCAGGGGAAGTAGTGTTCTACCGATACAAGGCATTGTGATTAGTAAGTGAGTGAAGTTTGTGAATAGTTTTGCCACCAATGACAAAGGGGAAGATTGTTAGCAATATGAGTTGTCATTAGTGTATTTCACAAACCCCATCCACATCGGTAAAGGGTCACCGGTCACTCACTTTACTTAGAAGACACCGGTATATGAAGAACAGAGTGTAAGCACCGGTTGACCATTTCGATAGATGCACCGGTAGACCGAACCAAGTATTAAGTACCGGTCTTATGAAGCATACAAGGACAAACCGGTATATCGATCCAACTGCAGATAGATCTGATCCGGATTTTGTGGATCAGTCTGAGTTACAGTTTGAGTTAAAGGCCTGATTTTACGAGACATCCACCGCTCAGAAGTGGAGTTAGCTTTTTAATAGAAGTTAGCTTTAACTCTACGGATGATCTCAAGGTAAACTCTAGATCACAACGCACAGTTTTCATGTGTTGCGTAAGTTATGGTTAAGTTTACTCCCTGGCGGTTCTATGAGTTAAGAGGTTCACTCCTGTATAAATATAGAGCATAGGACACAAGACAAGTGGTTACTGTTGTTGATAATTGGAGATTGCATAGAGCAGAGGAGAGATATCTTCTGAGGAGTGCTACAGGCACAGAGGTGAAGTAAGAAAGAAAGGTCAATAGCTAGGCAAACCGGGGAAGAGATCTACAGGTATGATCTAAACAGACAATCAGTGTCATAATAGATCACTGCTTTTATAAAGTATTAAAAGCATATTGAAATCCCTCTATCAAGGTGAACTTAATTGGTTCGTTGTAAAAATCCTCTAACAGGGTGACATCTTTGTTGATATTTAAAGTCCTGTAACCAGGCAACTCTTAACAGGGTTTAGATCTTAACCGATCTTTTGTAAAATTCCCTAATCGGGTAGCACCTTAACTAGTGCTTTATAAGCTCCTAACAGGGCGCCTTCATTTGTTACTAGTGAAGTTGTGAGCTCCGTCTCATTGTGGTTTTTTCCTTCTAACCGAGGGTTTCCACGTATAAATACCTGTGTTAATCTGTGTGATTCTGTTTAAGCTTGTGAATGACTATTATATTATGTTTATCCATAAGGACAGTGAAAAGAAGAGAATTACACTAAAGTAGGAGCATTTACTGATTCACCCCCCCCTCTCAGTAACCAGTAAGCATTAACAGTTTCCACCAACCATAATATTTGGCTAGTCAAAATGCTTGAAAAGAGATGAAAAAATGATATATAGACATTGGTAGAAATCTAGACTCAGGATTTTTGTCAAAAGGGAATATGAAAGGATGAAAAGTGAGGGTGTCAATAAAATGAAGAATTCTCCAATAAGAAGCAATTCACCCTAATCAATTCCTCAAAACCAAGAGTTCTCTATATCTAGGCTTAGGACATGTTGTAGGGCTAGACTTAGGGTTATAATAATGCAACTTATCCCTTCATAGCTATATAATGCATTGGAAAGTAAAGGTGCCTACCTCCCCACTATTTTCCCCTTGTTGCTCAAGGTCCATCGGAGTCAAGGATTCTTAAGAGAATTAGGTGCAACATGTATAGATGTATATGGGGCCATGTACCCTAGTCTATTGTCTTTTTGTAATCCAATAGACCATCAACTCTAAACAAAGTCAACTGTGGAGCTCAATATTTCAACTAGAGCAGTGTGAGTCCCAAGGCTAATGTATGCCCATTCTTTTCAAGCGATTCATTTTCTTTTGAGATTTTTGCATTTCTTGCTCTTGGTCACTTGGAATTTTATTATTGTACTTCATGTGGATACAATTGAAACTATGGGTTTATAGGATGATGTAGAGGGATCTTACACTTAGTTGGAGAGAGGAACTAAATATCAAGGCACTTGTTTCTCCCAGATCCACAGCTTGTTAGAGAGTGCAATATTGCATTTGATCTTGGTGTGCCAAAAAATAGCTACTCACGGTGTTCGATGGGATGCCCAAATCAATATGTATATAGAAGAGTGAGACAATAATGGACAAGCTTGTAACTCGACTAAAAGAAAGGGAATTGTGGATGAAAGGCATAGAGAAAAGTTTGCAATGTTGTTGGTACAAGAATATGATACATAGAGACAACCACTAACACATCTAACAAGGGAGCACTTAGTCTTGCCTAGAAGAAAGATATGCAAAAAGAAGAAAATGAACTTGTCTAGTTGTGGAGTTACATAATTTCCTTATCTTCTAAGATGATGTATTTGATTTGATGAAGTCATCATTAGGCTCACCTACAAAAGTCCATTGGGGTCTTTGAGGCATAACAAGGGAATGTTGTAGTGTAATGTCCCCATTTTGAGCCGATTGATTTGTGAGCTTTTAGCTTAGTTCCGGAGTCTCATAGGCCGATTGATAAGAGAAAGGGGAACTCCAAAGATCTTGGAGGGTGCAGGTTTAGCAATTCAAGATTTTAATTTTTGGCATTGAGCCTAGTTAATAGTGTGGATCACAATGACACTTTCAAAAGTGGATTTTGGCTCTTGGACTCTCCAAATTCCTTGGAGAGCATGTCATTTTTTAGAAAGTTGTCTTGTTGACTCCAATCATCATCCCAAGTTTTTAATATCGTATAGGTATGATCACAACTGGATTTTTAAGTCTTACTTTGGAAACATGGGCAAGTTATTGAGTTATTATTCAATTATTTCACTAGTGTTGTCTAATGTTGTTACTGTTCTGGTAGCTTCGAGAAATATCATTCATACCTGTAGAAGTTTTGCGGTTGATTATGGTTAATTATGATTATGAAGTGGTTCATATTTTGTAACGCCTTTTATGTATTTTCTTTACCCATCCAGAGATGTATTGCACCTCCTACATTGTGTTTGTATTGTTCCATGTCATTGGTTCTCTCTCATTAATGGTATTCTTATTATGTTGACTTTGTCCTTGCTGTTATATGATGACATGGAAAGAAATCAAGGTCAATATGACAGCCAACCTAAAAGTGTTGATGGAGCAACTGCAATAGGCAAATAGTCTGATGACAAGAACATCCAATTTCGATACATTCTTGCAAGATCTGTCAGAACAATCAGCAAAGGCCTCAGAGGAAATTAGAGTGTTGTTCTCTCAGTTTGATATTAAGAACAAAACTGCAACTACTTATAGTAGAGAAATGACAATTTGACTCTAACATTGAGGAAAATTGCTGAAGAAGACTATAGAAGAATCCAAGAAATAATTGGATTTCAAATGTTTCTGGCACCAACATTTGATGTCATGCAGGAAACATCAACTTCTGTGGAGAATCTGATAAATGAACCAGACCATAAAACCATGGAAGACATGGAGAACATAATTGTTTCTCTCAAAGCAGCCCATAAGAATACTGATTATGTCACTGGTCAATGGGCACCCTTTTTACAATCTGCTAAGACTACCTATAAGGATATCTTCAACGAACTCTAAATGTAAAATTCCTCAGAGCTGCTACACCCTTTGTCCTCTGGAGGCAAAAAGGGGAAGGAAGTAGCAAGAAACAGAAGCAGAACAGAGGAGAAGAACACAAAGAGAACACTGGAGCATTTAGACAGGGGAAGTGTTGTATAGAACAGTATAGTGCAAAACAATGAGCCAGGGGAACCGATACAAAGCACTATGATCAGTGAGTGAAGTTTGTGTATAGTTTTGCCACCAATGACAAAGGGGAAGATTGTTAGCCATTCAAGTTGTCATTTGTGTCCATCCACAAATGCTATGCACCGGTAAGGGGTCACCGGTCACTCACAACACTTAGTAGACACCGGTAGACAAGCAACATAACGTATGCACCGGTCGATAATACTCACTGGTAAGGACACACACCGGTCTCAGTATGCTTAAGTTGAACCGGATATAAGGTCACACCGGTCTAAAACAACCTAAAGATCCGCACCGGGTTTAGTGGATCAGTTTGAGTTAAAAGCAGGATTATACGGGACATCCACCGCTTAGAAGTGGAGTTAGCTTTAATTCATGCGGATGTCTTGCAAGGTAAACTCCAGATCAGTGCACATAGCTTTTTGCTGATTGCATGATTTATTGCGGAGTTTGCAGCCTAACGGTTCTATGAGTTAAGGGTTTCATTATGGAGAATCTCTTGTATAAATACAGGTCATAGGACACAGGATGTGTTGTTGAAATTAGATGATTGCATAGAGCAGAGGAGAGAGATCTTCTGAGAAATGTTGCACAAAGGTAGCAGAGTTCAATAGCCAGGCTAACAAGGAACAGAGGTATGATCTAATCAGACATTTAGTGTCACAATAGATCATTATGTTTATCAGTAGTGAAAGAATATTCAAATCTCTATATTAGGGTGGACCTAATCGGTTCATTGTAAAAAAATCCCCTAACAGGGTAACATCTTTGGTGATGTTTAAAGTCCTGTAACTAGGCAACCTTTAATAGGGTTCAGATCTTAATTGATCTCTGTAAAATCCCTTAACCGGGTAGCACTATGATCAGTGCTTTGTAAGCTCTTAATAGGGCACCTTCATTCTACAGTAGTGAAGTTGTGAGCTTTGTCTCACCGTGGTTTTTTCCATCTAACCGAGGGTTTCCATGTATAAACACCTATGTTGATCTGAGTCATTCTGCTTATGATAGTAAATGATTGATTAACTTTCTGTTTCTTGTTCTGCATTTGGTTGATCATTAGTTAAGAGCTCCACTGTTTGCACAGGTCTGTTCTGATCCTGAGGACCATATCTTTCTAATGCTGTGAAGTCATAAATATTCCAGTAGTCTAGAGTGTCTTTGTAGACTTTGTTCTCATATCCATTCAATATCTCTGCAACTCTATCAAATGTTTTCAGGTTCATGGATGCTTCTTCTAGTAGAAGCTTTATTCTTTCTTCACTAAAACCTGGTCGAACCTTAAGTAGTGTGTCTCTAGTGATTCTGGTGTTCATCCTTAGACCGGTTTTCCATTTTTCTTGTCTCCTGTTGTTAAGTTCCGGAGGGAACTTGGATCTATAGTCCCTAGGAGTCCTATGATAGTCCATGAAGGTCTCTACGATTTTGACATTCAGCTTTTGTTTGTCCTCCTCGTTTAGTATGCTGTACCATTTAGCTGCATTGTCTACATTTCCAAAGTCCATAACTTAAGTGATTAAGTCATCAACATGCATAGGTTGATAGTTACCTTTGCTTGATGAGATGGCAACCGTTGGACTTGTTGCCTGTTCCTTGGTTAAGTCCACTAGTACCGGTGCTTCTTCCCCCAGTACCCCTTTCCCTTTACCCATGTCAGATGCCGGTTTAGCTGTTGCTCTTTGTGCTGCTTCTTGTTCCACTTGTCGCTGGGTCTGAAGAAGGTTGGTCCATAGTCTGACTTCCTCATTGTGTACCTTTTCAATTTCTCCGATAAGCACTAGGCCTATCCTTCTTATAGTTGCAAAAGTTTTCTGATGCAGTTCAGCCTGTTTTGCTGCCTCGTCCAAAGTAAGGTGATTCTGAACCGCCAAAAGAGCTCGTATCCTGTCCTCCTTTTCTCTTCCTTCTGCGGCTTTCCAGTGGGCCTCAATATTCTGCAAAAGTTGTTTCGGTAGAGTAGTGCGAAGTCCACCAGGATGAAGATTGAATTTGTGGAGGCAGAATGCAACTGCTTCCTCAAGTTTGTCCTTGTCTTCATCACTGCTTAAGTCATATATTCTTATCGTGGCTAAGTTTCGAGCCTTCTTCAGTCCTTCCACAATTTTGTCAATTGTGGGCTTGGCTCGTCTAGGTGGATCCTCTTTTGATACTTTTTCAGTCTGCTTTTTCCTAATCAGAGGAACTGAGACTTCAGGGTCTGTTTCTTCTTGTTCTTCCTCTTGGATGTTGGGTGCCGTTTCTTCTTTCTTCCTTCGGCCTTTGGACTGTTTCATCGCCGATTTCTTTCTTGGAGCCGTCCTTTTATAGACAATTTTGATCGGTGTTCTTTTTGACAAATTCTGAAGAATTTCTATGTACGTACCGAACCGATTGGCACTGAGATCCAAATTTGCATCATTTAGTGCCTCAGCATATGCCTTAGCGACTTTGGCTGAGATCTCGTAACCCAGCTCAGGAGCATATGCATCTCTTGGTTCAACTGCTTGAATAATGCAGTTGTTGGTGGTGACCAGAAAACATACCTCATCCTTGTAATGTTCGACAATTGCCGACGGAATTCTTTCCCTCTCGTGCATCTCCAGTTGAAAGGCTTCGAAATGTTTGGTCATGGCATTGCTTAGCTGGTCTCCCTGTCTATTTGCCATTTCAGTGATTTGATGCATGATCGGTTTGTCGGTTCTCCAATTCACTTTTCCAAATCCTGGGAAGAAATCCAAGTAGAAGAAGTATAGGCAAATCAGAAGGGTTCCATACTTCATAGACTTCTTCTTCACAACTCCAAGCTTCTTCATATTTTCAAAGATTTGGTTCCGAAGCATTGTACAAATGTTGTATTGGACATTTTCGTGCATAATGCGATGCGCAACATGAATTGCTCCACCTAGTACGCTGTTTAGATTGCTTGACTAGTAGACTTTATATCCGATAACAGCGGACGCGAAACGCACTCCTTCATCTTCAATGTCGTTAATAGTCATGAGTTGACCATCGAACTTTGACTTGGTCAGCTTGTTGACAATAGAATTGGAGATGGTGCGGAAGGTTATCGCTTCCCATTTGTCGCTGTACCCGGTCACTCTGTGGAGATCCTCTTTGGTGATCTCGTGACATGCCCCTTGGTTGAGCCAGAATCCTGGTTCATGAAGACGGTTCAGCACCAGTCTAATTTGGTCCTCCCGGAAGATTGCAGGGTAGCACACATCATTTATTAAACCGGAAGATACCAGATTGGCATATTTGTCGAGCAGTTTCCCTTCACATAGCGACACATATTCTTCTTGAATAAAGGTTTCTCCGATTTCTTCCTATTTGGCGTGAATGAACGCTGTAACATCCTCGGTTAAGAGGACTCCCTTTGGTATGGAAGAGAGAGCACTAGCCATGTCGTTTTCTCTGTTCTGCATAGGCAAGATGTTGTATGTTGGTCTGTTCACTAGATCTCCTTTGATCAACTTCATGGTAGATGAAGATGAAGCCATTCTTGCTAACATGTAATTTGCAGATAGTGGTTTCTCAGAGATCATAGCGTGAAAATAATACTTAGCACAAGAATTCCTAAATCGCAAAGTAAGCAAAGTGAAAACTTGTGAGTAATTTCCCCTTTCCTTTATAGGGCTAGGTTATAATGGTAATTACCAAACGGTAACTATTTGTTAAAGGGGTACGGTAATAAATGCTTTACCTACCTTTTTCCGTTTTATCAACCGGTTGATTGTAAACTTGCCTTACCGGTTAATCTTGAAGACTGAATGAGCCCGACTCTCATCAGTCATACCGGGAACGGTAGTGGATCTACTGGTTCCCTCTAAACCCTCATGGTTTAGTTTGTTGAAGAAAAATCGCCATCAGTAGATGGTGATCTTTCCTCTGTCTTTTCTTCAGCGGGGATTTTTGATTCTTTTACGAACCAAATCTAGTTGACCGTTTTCCTAGTCTTTTCTTCCTTGTTGATCTTTTCTTCAGATTTAACCGGTTCCTTCTTGTTACCGGAAGATCGGTTTTTGCATTTTTTGGCTTTGTGTCCCACTTTGTTGCAGTGATAGCAGATCACTCCAGTTGCTTTCCATGAGTTCTTTCTTCTCGTGTCAGTTGGCTTGTTGCGAGATCCATTGTAGTTGTGTAATCCACAATTCACACAGTTCACTGTGCTCAGGTCCTTGCTTCTTTTAGTGCGTATTGGTTTTGGGGATCTGAGTGCCATTGTCTTTGATTTGCATTCTTGTGCTTTGTGTCCAAATTTATTGCATGCACAGCAGTACCCTACGAAGCTTCTCATGCTGCTGATGGACATAGATGTGGGACTGGACCAGCACTCACTGGTCTTGTGGCCCTTTTTACCGCAGTTCTTGCAGTAGCTATTGTTGGTCTTTACCGGTGCATTCCTGCAGTTATTGGTCTTATGACCCGATTTACCACAGTGGTTGCAAGATGTGTTAGGGAAATTCTTATCCTTTTGCACCAGCGATTTCATCTTATCCTTCTTGATTGCTTTTTCCCTAGATGGCTCACCATTCCTTTTTGCCTTTTCACCGGTGAAACCAAGACCGGTTTGATCTTTGTGTCTTCTTTGACCTTTGAGTTGTTCATCAAGCTTAGTTGAGCTTTCGTTGTATTTTCTCAGTATTTCATTTGTCTCTTCAAGTTTGTTCATTTGCTCCCTTAGTTGATGCAATTCTTGAGACAATCTATTGTATGCTTCATTCCTATCATGCTAGCCTTTCTACATGTGGGCATTTTCTTGGGTGACACTTTGCATGTCTTCTTGAAGTTGTAGAATGATAAGTTCATTTGCTCCTACGGTCTCCACTGCCCGGTCCCTTGCTTTCTCCGAGGCTGACAGAGACTTGACTGCCGAATTTCTTTCGTCTTCAACTTTTCTCTTTTTCTCGATTAATTCAGTCATCCTCAGGGCATTGTCTTCTTGTTCTCTTTTGAGATTAGAGATTTCATTGGTCAAGATCTGATTCTTTTCCATGAGTTCGAAAACTGCCTCCTCAGCTTCGTCAGATCCACTTTGTCTAGAGAGCTCATCAATGGTTTCATTGCTCTCATTCAGTTGTAGTGCTAGCTCCTTTCTTTTCGCAAGTGATCTCTTCAATCTGTTTTCTAGAGAGGCGATGAGGTCATTGGCTTCGTCAAGCTGCTTTTGATACCGGTAAACCTCCATGATCTTTCTCTCCAGCTGTTAGGCTTGAAAGAAGAGATAACTTGGCTCTGATACCAATTATTAATAATTTATCGGTTACTGAGAGGGGAGGGGTGAATCAGTAACACAATTTTTCACCTATCTAAAACTAGCAAATAGATTTTGCATTAAAGAACAGAAAGTTAATCAACCATTTACTATCATAAGGAGAATGACTCAGATCAACACAGGTGTTTATATGTGGAAACCCTCGGTTAGAAGGAAAAAACCACAGTGAGACAAAGCTCACAACTTCACTACTGTAGAATGAAGGTGCCCTGTTAGGAGCTTTCAAAGCACTGATCATAGTGCTACTCGGTTAAGGGATTTTACAGAGATCGATTAAGATCTGAACCCTATTAAAGGTTGCTTGGTTACAGGACTTTAAACATCACTAAAGATGTTACCCTGTTAGAGGAATTTTTTACAATGAACCGATTAGGTGCACCCTAATATAGGGATTTGAATATTCTTTCACTACTGATAAACGTAATGATCTATTGTGACACTAAATGTCTGATTAGATCATACCTCTGTTCCTTGTTAGCCTGGCTGTTGAACTCTGCTACCTTTGTGCAGCGTTTCTCAGAAGATCTCTCTCCTCTTCTCTATGCAATCTTCTAATTTCAACAACACATCTTGCGTCCTATGACCTGTATTTATACAGGAGATTCTCCGTAATGAAACCCTTAACTCATAGAATTGCTAGGTTGCAAACTCTGCAATAAATCATGCAATCAGCAAAAAGCTATGCGCACTGATCTGGAGTTTACCTTGCAAGACATCTGCATGAATTAAAGCTAACTCCTGTTAAAAAGCTAACTCCACTTCTAAGCGGTGGATGTCCCGTATAATCTTGCTTTTAACTCAAACTGATCCACTAAACCCGGTGCGGATCTTTAAGCTGCTTTAGACCGGTATGACCTTATATCCAGTTCAACTTAAGCATATTGAGACTGGTGTGTGTCCTTACCGGTGAGTATTATCGACTGGTGCATACGTTATGTTGCTTGTCTACCGGTGTCTACTAAGTGTTGTGAGTGACCAGTGACCCCTTACCGGTGCATAGCGTTTGTGGATGGACACAAATGACAACTTGAATGGCTAACAATGGCACCGTTTATAAGATGACTTGGCTTCGGTTATTCTTCTTGCAATGTATCTCGTCGGTTCATTGTTATGAATCATGGTGATGTTATGTCTTGGTTTAGTGTCAATAAAATAAAGGGTCTTCTCGATACTAGTAACAACTGTCTCTTGGCTCTCCACGAGAGCCTCTTCAATTACAGAGACAATTCAATGGTTTGTGTATTGAAGAAAAAAATAGTCTCACGACACATTCATTAAGAAGACTCAATATTATCATGAATTTCTGTAGAGTGTTTAGTTGTTGCGTGAATGCTGAGAATTCATATCATCTGTGATGGTGATCATCGGGGATATACGAACAATATTATTGTGTGTAGTGATTATTTAGGAATGTAAGTTTGAGACTATTGTGGCAGAGGGTGTACCCTTGTTGAATCCGCTTACATTTCTGCTTTAGTTTTTTATTTTGAGATCACCATGTCTATTCAGACTAGAGTGTCTTTGTTTATTGTTGCATATTGGTTCAGACTGTGTAATATGTCAATCACTTATTCATGGTAATCTGTGAGATTCTTTTATGCTATTCAGGAATGAATGAATGAATATTGCAGAGACCAGCAGGCTATGCTTGAGCTGCTAAAAGTCTTCCATTGTTTATTGGTAAGTGTTAAAAATCTCATTTAGATGATCTTCTGATTAGCTTGGAAAGCATTGTATTCAATTTTGAGGATTCAATAAAGGATCTATTTTTCGGGTGTGGTTGGGTTTTTCCTAGGGTAAATATTTGTGTCATCTGTTCATATGATTTTTTGATCTTCTGTATATTGTATTTATATTATTCTGGCTCAAAACATCAACATGGTATTAGAGTGGGTCTAAGGAAACGATCCGAACTAGAATAGGACATTTGGATTCTAGAAGGATCATGATGTCTAATGGATATGTTGTTTGATGATTCTCTGCGAGTGTTTCAATCTCAGCTATTGAGGCTTCTCATGCAATCGTCTATGTTGGGGTTCGAATTTGGATTCTCTGCTTACACTATAACTGTGTGATGGTGAAAGATCGATTAGCATATTGTGAGGAAGATTAAACTATGAAGAGATAAGTATTTTATGATTGTATCTTTGATAATGAGCTCATGAATTTTATATATTTAATTCATGCAATAACATTGAGAGTAGTGAATCACGTATGCTTCTAGCATTAGTCTATTTGATTCTATTACTAATCTCTCTAAAATGCTTCCAAGATGGATCGAGGAGTACATTACGATGAGAGATTGCAGCCTGAGCTGAGTTGGTGGCTCTTGAAGAAGTACCTACTTAGATTATCTTGTGATCAGTTTATTCTAAGAGGAGGATATGAGATTTAGAGGAAGCTTGTGTGGCAAAGGAAGAGTGTCAAGACCTTTTGTAGAGGATCAACAAGCTCATGTAGCAATGTGACTGCTAAAGCTCATTGTTGGACAAATATTGGAGTCAATTTCTTTGTATTGTGATTATCAAAGCTTGAGTATGTTGTCCCTATTGAGAGGGAGTCTCAATATTCATATCTATTCAATTATGATAATCAATGCAGTATGCTGCCCTGGCTAAGAGGGAGTCTCCATTCAGAGGGAGTTTGTCTATTCATCACAAGCAACCTTTGACGAGGAGGTCAGAAGGTTGATATCAGATTTAGAGGGAGTCTGATTTGAGAAGCCAGAAGGTTGATATCTGTCTCAGAGAGAGCCTTATTATCATGAAGACTTGTTAATGAGTTTTCCATGAGGGAGAAGTTCGAGGTGCAATCCCTTGTTAATGAGTTCTTCTCCGTGAGGGAGAAGTTCGTGGTGCAATCCCTTGTTAATGAGTTCTTCTCTATGAGAGAAGTTCGAGGTGAAATCCCTTGTACCACCCTCTGCGAGTAGGCAAGGTGGTAATGCATTCTTCTCTGGGAGAAGTTTGAGGTGAAATCCCTTGTTCTACCCTCTGGGAGTAGCTATGGTGGATCCACCCTCTGGGAGTAGCCATGGTGGAAGTCATGTGTGTGACTCCATTCTGTTTTTCTGATTCACCCTCTAGGAGTAGCTATGGTGAATATTGTTATATTGAGACAATAATTTTTGTTGAGAAAATTTGTGATTAGATTTTGTTATTGACACTTTTTGGTTGCAGCTCTATTGTGCTTGTCAGGTTGAGACACCCTATGACATATGAATGATCTCTCTCTTGCTAAGAGGGAGTGTTTTTGTTTTGGTAGCTTCGAGAGATATCATTAATACGTGCAAAAGTTTTGTGGTTGATTATGGTTAATAATGATTATGAAGCGGTTCATATTTTGTAACGTCTTTTATGTAGTCTCTGCCCATCCGGAGATGTATTGCGCCTCCTACATCGTGTTTGTATTGTTCCATGTCATCGGTTCTCTCTCATATATGATATTCTTATTATGTTGACTTCGTCCTTGCTGGTATAAGATGACATGGCACCGTTTATAAGATGACTTGGCTTTAGTTATTCTTCTTGCGGTGTATCTCATCAGTTCATGGTTATGAATCATGTTGACGTTATGTTTTGGTTTCGTGTCAATAAAATAAAGGGTCTTGTCAGTACTGGTAACAACTGTCTCTTGGCTCTCCATGAGAGTCTCTTTAGTTACGAAAACAATTCAATGGTTTGTGTGTTGAAGGAAAAATAGTCTCACGACACATTCATTAAGAAGACACAATATTATCGTGAATTTCTGTATAGAGTGTTTAGCTGTTGCGTGAATGTTGATAATTCATATCATCTATGATGGTGATCATCAGGGATATACGAACAATATTATTGTGTGCAGTGATTATTCAGGAATGTAAGTTCGAGACTTTTGTGGCAGAGGGTGTACCCTTGTTGAATCCTCTTCTTACATTTCTGCTTCAGTTTTTCATTTTGAGATCACTGTGTCTATTCAGACTAGAGTGTCTTTGTTTATTGTTGCATATTGGTTCAGACTGTGTAATATGTCAATCACTTATTCATGGTAATCTGTGAGATTCTTTTATGCTATTCAGGAATGAATGAATGAATATTGCAGAGACTAGTAGACTATGCTCGAGCTGCTAAAAGTCTTCCATTGTTGATTGTTAAGTGTTAACAATCTCGTTTAGATGATCTTCTGATTAGCTTGCGAACCGTTGTATTCAGTTTTGAGGATTCAATAAAGTATCTATTTTTTGGGTGTGGCTGGGTTTTTCCCTTGAGTAGGAGGGTTTTCCCAGGTTAAATATTTGTGTCATCTGTTCATATGATTTTCTGATCTTCTGTATATTGCATTTATATTATTCTGGTTCAAAACATCAACAGATCACAATGATACTTTCAAAAATGATTTTTGGCTCCTGGACTCTCCAAATTTCTTGGAGGGCATGTCATTTTCTAGAAAGTTGTCTTGTTGACTCCAATCATCATCCCAAGTCTTTAATATCGTATAGGTATGATCATAATTGGATTTTGAAGTCTTACGTTGGAAACATGGGCGAGTTATTGAGTTATTAATATTATTCAATTATTTCACTAGTGTTGTCTAATGTTGAGAAATAATTATTGGACAAATTAGTGTAATAGCTTGCTGGAAAGGTAATTAAGTGTTTTATAAGTTGGATGCCTAGGTAAGGAGGCCTTTGCACATGAAAAGTTATTTTATAATTCAAAAGGTCTTTTGAGTGATAATGAGTTATTTTAGAGTTGTAATTGGTTATTTTACCTTCAAAAGCTATTAAAGGAGGTGTTGGGGCTCATTGTTGCACATGTTGTTGATTGATATTGTTATGTTGCTAGATTGAATTTGGGAGTTCTTCCATAATCTTCAAAGGATGAAAAGCCTCTAAAGGTTTCCATTTTCGAGTATATAGTGATTCAAAGATATATATAATAGTGATTCAAAGATATATACAGTGATTCAAAGCTATATATATATATATAATCAATGGTTATTATTTTAATCATATAATAAATATTTTCGAATATGAGGAGATTGGCTAACAAGTCGATGTGCAAACTTTGTGTGGGCCGGTTATCGGTCAAGTCACTTTGCATTGATTTTATTGCGGGCCAAAGACTGTGTGCCGACCACATTATGTGGAGTCATGTCCCTTCGTGGGCATGACTCCACACCCTTGTATATATGCAAAACGGGTCGATATCAAAACACAAAAATTAATAAATGAAAAAGGCATTCGACCATTGCAGCATATTAATGATTAATTAATATATTTTTCACCTAAGTATATTTATATGCTGCTTAATACTTTATATATATAGAAGACAATTAATTCACTGAAATTAATTATAATATACAGTTATCAGCAATAAATTATTAATTAGAGTTATGAGATAAAATTTTGAACTTATCCTATCACATATAAATCTGATCAAAATTTAACATGGTATCAGAGAAGGTTTGAGAAACGATCAAGATCAGATTCTTAAATCTATATATTCTATTGGGAATCTTGTACCTACAAAATGGTGAATGGAATCAGACTTGAAGACAGACTTGAAGGTGCTTCAAATTTTGAATCTTGGAAACTGTGAATGATAACTAATACTAAGAAAGCATGAGTTAAAAACAATCATAGAAAATCCTCCTAATTCTAATGAGAATGACAAGAAGAGTCAATGGGAAAAGGACAATACCAGAGCAATTGAATTATTAGTAGGTGGAGTAAAAGATCATCTACTACCTATTATCACAAATTAGACTCTGCATATGATATGTTCAAACTCAAAGCCTTGGAAAACATGTTTGAGATCAACAACACTAGCAGAATTCTTACACTTGAAAATCAACTCTCTAATATTAAAATGAATAAAGGAGAGACCATCACCTCATACTTTATGAGGATAACAGAATTAAGAAACTAACTCTCAACAATTGGTCACATCTATGATAATAAAGAGTTAACTATGATAACTTTAAATGGACTCCCTATCTCATGGGAAAAATTTAGACAAGGAATAAGTGCTCGTTCCAAACTCTCCAAAATTGATCAACTAAAAGCTGACTGCATTCAAGAAGAGTGTAATCTGATATCTAGAGGAATCAGTGTGGAATCCACAAATGAAGACATTCAGATTCTCACCACTAATTTGAAAAGGAAAAGAGACAAGAACTCCAATGGTAAACAACTGTTCAAGAAATAGAGAGACTACTCTAAAATACATTGTTATAGATGTGTCAACTATGGTCACACTGCAGCAAAATGCCCTGACAGACTCAAACATCAAGCTTCCTTCGCTGAAGTCAGTAAATCAAACTTGGATTCAGAGAAACTTGTATTCTAAAGAATTTTGAAATATTGGATTGGGAGGGAGATCACTGTTCTTTACCATCCTCACCAAACCTCTTGCAAAATGAAGGTGGAACACCTCTGAGGTAAACTTGGTGTGATTGTAATTACTGAGAAAGAGTCTCAGCATATTGATTATTATACTAATGGAAATATTTATGTTATTTCATTTGGGCCCTGTGTACATCATGAGGAAGTGATGACTTCCAAATGATTATCACTTGTATTTGCAGAAGTTATTGAATGATGATGATCTTACAATAATTTAAATTTTCTATTATGATGGATATCTTATGATGTCTAAGCAGATCATGATAGATTATATCTTGCATGGTGGATTAATTTCCTATAACAGACCATGAATATAATGTTCATATGGTAAGCATTATTGAGGATACATGTGCACATACCTTATGGACATTTTGGGTACTTGGTTAATATCATGCGACTTGATATTCTAAGGCCATTACTCCTGATATCATGAGATGATATCTAAAGTATGAGTATCTTTTGATCAAAGATATGCTTAATCATGTCATCTTGACATTACATTGAGGTAATATCAAATCATGTGTTTATCTGTAATGACCCTTGCTAGGGATTATGAATTATATCCACTCAATTGCAATGTATCTAGCAAGTGAACATTTGAAATGAATAATAGCTTATAGAATAACCATAGATGATTGTAACTTCCCTGAGTTTTCCCTGAGTTTTGATATAGAATCTGATTTGATTTGTATGCATACGAAGGTGATGTCGATCTCTCTCAAGATCATATTGTTTCTCCAACTATGTTGTCCTCCATATTTTGGGTATATTCTCTGAAATATTAATAACTTTTGGGTCATTGTTATTTCTAATTTATCTCCTTATAATGATGTGTCTAAAGACAAAGCTTTTACTTTGATATTGGTAAATCTCTTCTTTGTTGGATATCTCCTTTAGAACATTATGAAATGATCTCCATCTAATCAACCCTTCACTTACTATTTTTGAGTGATGAACGGATGAGTCAAGTACTGCCGTGAATGGATATTGATAGTCAAAGCTAGTCATTGATTAGTCGACTTATTTGGGTCGAATTGTATTTTCTGTAATATTTATCGAAGTCAAGGATTGACCAATCTTTACTTTGGAAAGATGCCGTCATCTGTTTACCAATTGTCAATGAACTTCCGGTAGTTAATTCCTCAATTATTAATTGGTGCCTTCTGCATATTATCAATATCCTTTATGTCTTAACCGATTGTCTGACCTGTATAATGTATGATTCTTGATGTCATCCAACTCAATAGAACATGTCCTAAAGGCAGACCTGATCCGAATGGTATTATGAACACGTTGATAAATTTATTGTCATCAACGACATTAGTATTCACTAAACTTAGTAATCTATGTTTTTGCCGATGAGTATGGATAAACTTATAATCAATACCAACTTCTGTTATTAACGTGTTTAATATCTAGGCATTGTTGCCTTCGTTTCCTAGAGTTGAACTCTTCTATTCAAATCCCTAGTAGCATACGTATCCTTTTTCTCCCCCCTTGAGAAAACAAGCCGAATGACTTCTTATACCCGTGAAGAGTGATGAGGATCGAATGAATCACAGCCATTCAGTGATACTTAACGCTTAATTACACCTCTTCGATCATGACCATTGTGTAATGGCATAATTGTTCATTATCATTAAACACGTTCTTTGCAAATGATAATCGTTGTTTAGCCGACATATCAGTTATGATCGATCTCTCTCATAATAGAGAGATACCACTGTGTGGATATTGCTAAGATTGGTAAGTCGATACATTGTTCTTATTGTCTCACTGATTATGTGAGATGGATTGCATTTCCTCTGCTCCTCTCCGTTGGTATATGGCTTTAGTTTGTTGTCTGGGTTGGAAGGATCCACGTCTTCTCTATTTGTATGCCGAAGTGCTGATGCGTATCTTATGTCTTCTTGTTTCTTGTATTTATTAATTAGGACTTTGATCATCATATCTTGTGACTATTACTATTGATATCATTATTATGTATTTATAATTATATTACTACATTCATATTTTAATTTACATTTATAATATAATTTTATCATTTTCTATAATTATAATTATTTATTTTTAAATGCCTCTTAAGACATGAAGCATACACGATGTAGACACAGTGCAAGCATTGTTACGTTTATTGATGAAACACTATAATTCAATAAGCCAGGGTTAGAAAATTAAAAATAAATAATTATAATTATAGAAAATGATAAAATTATATTATAAATGTAAATTAAAATATGAATGTAGTAATATAATTATAAATACATAATAATGATATCAATAGTAATAGTCACAAGATATGATGATCAAAGTCCTAATTAATAAATACAAGAAACAAGAAGATATAAGATACGCATCAGCACTTCGGCATACAAATAGAGAAGACGTGGATCCTTCCAACCCAAACAACAAATTAAAGGCATATACCAACGGAGAGGAGTAGAGGAAATGCAATCCATCTCACATAATCAGTGAGACAATAAGAACAATGTATCGACTTACCAATCTTAGCAATATCCACACTGTGGTATCTCTCTATTATGAGAGAGATCGATCATAACTGATATGTTGGCTAAACAACGATTATCATTTGCAAAGAACGTGTTTAATGATAATGAACAATTATGTGATTACTCAATGGTCATGATCGAAAAGGTGTAATTAAGCGTTAAGTATCACTGAATGGCTGTGATTCATTCGATCCTCATCACTCTTCACGGGTATAAGAAGTCATTCGATTTGTTTTCTCAAGGGGGGAGAGAAAGGATATGTATGCTACTAGGGATTTGAATAGAAGAGTTCAACTCTAGGAAATGAAGGCAACAATGCCTAGATATTACGCACGTTAATAACAGAAGTTGGTATTGATTATAAGTTTATCCATACTCATCGGCAAAAACATAGATTACTAAGTTTAGTGAATACTAATGTCGTTGATGATAATAAATTTATCAACGGGTTCATAATACCATTCGGATCAGGTCTGCCTTTAGGACATGTTCTATTGAGTTGGATGACGTCAAGAATCATACATTATAGAGGTCAGACAATCGGTTAAGACATAAAGGATATTGATAATATGTAGAAGGCACCAATTAATAATTGAGGAATTAACTACCGGAAGTTCATTGACAATCGGTAAACAGATGACGGCATCTTTCCAAAGTAAAGATTGGTCAATCCTTGACTTCGATAAATATTACAGAAACTACAATTCGACCCAAATAAGTCGACTAATCAATGACTAGCTTTGACTATCAATAACCATTCACGGCAGTACTTGACTCCTCCGTTCATCACTCAAAAATAGTAAGTGAAGGGTTGATTAGATGGAGATCATTTCATAATGTTCTAAAGGAGATATCCAACAAAGAAGAGATTTACCAATATCAAAGTAAAAGCTTCATCTTTAGACACATTGTTATAAGGAGATAAATCAGAAATAACAATGACCCAAAAGTTATTAATATTTCAGAGAATATAGCCAAAATATGGAGGACAACATAGTTGGAGAAACAATATGATCTTGAGAGAGATTGACATCACCTTCGTATTCATACAAATCAAATCAGATTCTATATCGAAACTCAGGGAAAACTCAGGAAAGTTACAATCATCTATGGTTATTCTATAAGCTATTATTCATTTCAAATGTTCACTTGCTAGATACATTGCAATTGAGTTGATATAATTCATAATCCCTAGCAAGGGTCATTACAGAGGTATCAGATCACGATCTTGCCATCCTGTAGGATAAATATAAAATAGTGATCTGCATATAAGAAGAAAGATTGATCTCAGATATGAGGTAAGAGTCAAGGATCAGGTATGCATTACTAAATATGAAGATTAAGATAATTTCTAATCCATCATTATTTGAATGAACTTAGCAAACAATACAAAATAAATACATGAATAATAAATGTAATAAGGTTGATAGATTTCATGAGTATTATCCTAATCACATAATGAATTCACCCATCATAGTTAGAGGGAGGACCAAGTAGGTAAGAGGGTAGGGCTGATGGTTAAGGCAAGAGGGATAGATTCCACTCTTGGGCTTAGACTAATCGAGTCAAGAGACCCCGCTACAACACCCTGACATTCCTTTGTGATTAGAAAGATCTAATAATAATTTTCCCTTTCATAGTTGGAGCGAGGAGAGTATGTAAGAGGGTAGGGCTGATGGCTAAGGCAAGAGTGATGGATTCCACTCTTGGGCTTAGACTAATCGAGTCAAGGGACCCCACTACATCTACCTGACATTCCTTATGATGTAAGATAATGTTAAGAGGAAGGCATGGTTAGAGAAGGAAAGTAACCAAGGAAGGTTTCCTTGTCCGACTCTAAGATGACCTGTCCCATGTTAAGAGGAAGGCATGATTAGGGAAGGAAAGTAACCAATGAAAGTTTCCTTTTCCGACTCAACATGGCCTGTCCCATGTTAAGAGGAAGGCATGATTAGGGGAGGAAAGTAACCAATGAAGGTTTCCTTGTCCGACTCAACATGACCTGTCCCATGTTAAGAGGAAGGCATGATTAGGGATGGAAAGTAACCAATGAAGGTTTCCTTGTCCGACTCTAAGATGACCTGTCCCACGTTAAGAGGAAGACATGTTTAGAGAAGGAAAGTAACCACTGAGGGTTTCCTTGTCCAACTCTAAGATGGCATGTCCTGGTAAAATAATGTTCTCTTCAAAACCATGAATAAAATATCAAATTTCTAAACTCTAAATCTGATCGTCGTAACTATGTCTATTCGAAATGTTTAAGAATGATAATAGTATACTCACAGGTTGGAATTTATATTTATATACTAACTTATACTCCCTTGTTGCAGGATTTTAGTCAAGAGCACAATGTTGAAATAACATTTTCTAACGCTGGCTTATTGAATTATAGTGTTTGACCAATAAATGTAACAATGCTTGCACTATGTGTCTACATCGTGTATGCTTTGTGTCTTCATGCATTAATGTGTCTACTTCGTGTATTCTTCGTGTCTTCATGCATTAATGTGCCTACCCCGTGTACGCTTTGTGT
The DNA here is from genome assembly GCA_027943335.1 of Chamaecyparis obtusa. NCBI lineage: Eukaryota > Viridiplantae > Streptophyta > Pinopsida > Cupressales > Cupressaceae > Chamaecyparis > Chamaecyparis obtusa. The sequence goes on from BSBK01011481.1 coordinate 154,434, forward strand.
CTTCGTAAATCAATGTGTATGCTTTGCGTATTCATATAATCATGTGTATATTTCATATTTCAAGTGTATGTGTTGTCTCCCTTTGGTTTTATATGGAAGATCATAAACGGAGACAAGGTATCGTGTGAAATGGCATTGCTTGAGGGCAAGCAATTTGGGGAAGGGCAGACTGTCATGTCCCCATTTTGGAAATAAAACTTAAATATAAATTATAATCATTATATAAATTATAAATAATAATGATTGAATCTGAAATAAATAAAGAAATAATATAATATAATGATAATTAAAGATTACCATTATACATTAAAGATATAATTCTAGAAAATTAAATGTATATAAATAAATAATAATATAAGTGTAAATAATAATTAAGCAATAGAGTTTTATTAAATAAAGAATAATAATAGAAGAAATATTTAAAATAAAAATAAGAATTTCGATTCTTAATATAATAATATAATATAAAAATAATAATATAAGATATAAATATAATAATCATATAATAAGCCATAATGATAAATGATCAAGGATAAAATAAATAATTATAATTATAGAAAATGATAAAATTATTTTATAAATGTAAATTAAAAATAAATAATTATAATTATAGAAAATGATAAAATTATATTATAAAAGTAAATTAAAATATGAATGTAGTAATATAATTATAAATACATAATAATGATATCAATAGTAATAGTCACAAGATATGATGATCAAAGTCCTAACTAATAAATGCAAGAAACAAGAAGATATAAGATACGCATCAGCACTTTGGCATACAAATAGAGAAGACGTGGATCCTTCCAACCCAGACAACAAATTAAAGGCATATACCAACGGAGAGGAGCAGAGGAAATGCAATCCATCTCACATAATCAGTGAGACAATAAGAACAATGTATCGACTTACCAATCTTAGCAATATCCACATTGTGGTATCTCTCTATTATGAGAGAGATCGATCATAACTGATATGTCGGCTAAACAATGATTATCATTTGCAAAGAACGTGTTTAATGATAACGAATAATTATGCGATTACTCAATGGTCATGATCAAAGAGGTGTAATTAAGCGTTAAGTATCACTGAATGGCTGTGATTCATTCGATCCTCATCACTCTTCACGGGTATAAGAAGTCATTCGGCTTGTTTTCTCAAGGGGGGAGAAAAAGGATACGTATGCTACTAGGGATTTGAATAGAAGAGTTCAACTCTAGGAAATGAAGGCAACAATGCCTAGATATTACGCACGTTAATAACAGAAGTTGGTATTGATTATAAGTTTATCCATACTCATCGGCAAAAACATAGATTACTAAGTTTAGTGAATACTAATGTCGTTGATGATAATAAATTTATCAACGGGTTCATAATACCATTCGGATCAGGTCTGCCTTTAGGACATGTTCTATTGAGTTGGATGACGTCAAGAATCATACATTATAGAGGTCAGACAATCGGTTAAGACATAAAGGATATTGATAATATGTAGAAGGCACCAATTAATAATTGAGGAATTAACTACCGGAAGTTCATTGACAATCGGTAAACAGATGACGACATCGTTCCAAAGTAAAGATTGGTCAATCCTTGACTTCGATAAATATTATAGAAACTACAATTCGACCCAAATAAGTCGACTAATCAATGACTAGCTTTGACTATCAATAACCATTCATGGCAGTACTGGACTCATTTGTTCATCACTCAAAAATAGTAAGTGAAGGGTTGATTAGATGGAGATCATTTCATAATGTTCTAAAGTAGATATCCAACAAAGAAGAGATTTACCAATATCAAAGTAAAAGCTTCATCTTTAGACACATCGTTATAAGGAGATAAATCAGAAATAACAATGACCCAAAAGTTATTAATATTTCAGAGAATATACCCAAAATATGGAGGACAACATAGTTGGAGAAACAATATGATCTTGAGAGAGATCGACATCACCTTCGTATGCATACAAATCAAATCAGATTCTATATCGAAACTCAGGGAAAACTCAGGGAAGTTACAATCATTTATTGTTATTCTATAAGCTATTATTCATTTCAAATGTTCACTTGCTAGATTCATTGCAATTGAGTGGATATAATTCATAATCCCTAGCAAGGGTCATTACATTATCCTCCCTAGCTAAGGGGGAGTTTTGATGTTTTTGATAGCTTTAGTTAGATAAAACCTTGAGACAAAAACTATTAAGATATATATATATATATATATATATATATATATATATATATATAATGTAATTTTAGAGAAATTAAAATAATAGTGATTCAAAGATATTTTGCATATATATATATATAATCAATGGTTGTTATTTTAATCACATAATTAATATTTTCGAATATGAGGACATTGACTAACAAGTCGATGTGCAAAGTTTGTGTGGGCCGGTTATTGGTCAAGTTACTTTGCGTTGATTTTACTGCGGGCCAAAGACTGTGTGCCAACCACCTTACGTGGAGTCATGTCCATGAAGACACATGTTCACGTGGAGTCATGTCCCTTCGTGGACATGACTTGTAATGTCCCCTTTTTGGGGTACATTATATTGTGCCGGGTTGTTAGCCTTTTCACCTTGGCCCGGAGGGCTAACTGTGGCATGGTAGTGCACCAGGAGATAATTGGCCTAGGTGGTTTCAATTCCTGGCCAATCGGAACAATTTCCGTAGGTTTCCAGGGTACTTACTATTTATAGTAAGTCAGCAGGGTTTAGAATTCTCAGCTTTTCAGTAGTGGACTTGGAGCGTCTCGTCAAGAGCTTTCTGGCGAGCTATCACACGTTGGCATCCGAGCTTGTTTGGGCCTCCGTTTTAATTATGGATGATTCCTCACTTTATTTATTATTTCACTTTATAACTCAACGGTCAATTTATTTAAAAACTGACTTAAAGAGAAATTATAAAGAGACGAAATGGGCATATGAAGAGTCACAGTAGAGAAACAGAAGAGTCACAGCTGCAGCCATAAGAGGAGGTTGAGAGTCTCATTTCAACATGCTTCAGTTTATGGATATTACTTCTCTTTGAGAATTCGAGAAACTTTAGCCATCGAATCAGAAATCTGAGGACGGAAACCTTCAGCATTTCTTGGTTGATTGGACAGAAACTCGATTCATTCCGATGCGGATTCACTCAGAGTTCGCCATTGCTTTACCAGGTTCTTTATCACCCAATCTTACTGTTCTTTGCTGTATTTCGGATTGGATTGGATATTGTAATGTTTGGTTGTTGTATTGCTGATGTATAATACAAAACCATATTTCTGAGAAATTTAATAAAGTTTTATCTGCTGGTTATTCGAATATATCTATTGGATATTTGCATGTTTTATTGGTTTTCGAATCTGCATGTGATTTGGTTGAGGAAATTAGTAAATGGCCGGTTAGGGTCATTTCGGTGGTATCAGAGCTGGTATTCCTGCCAGCCCGTGAGGTTTCTTGAGTCCACACAGTCAAATTTGAGGAATATTTGCAGAAACATCACATCTCCATGTCACAGTCATTTTTATTTGCTCCAAGGCTTTTGTAAGAGTGGTGCCAATTCAGAGATGAAAATATAGGCTTCCAAGAGATAATTTATTGAGGATCCGATTTAAGTCTGTGATGACAGTGAGCGAAAGAATTTTCGTATTCAGCAATTCGTGTATCTGATGAAAGAACATATTCAGGAGTTAGACATTGCATCTTAAGGAGACTTCACAGTCAATCAGTCCGGAGATTGTTCATGCAATCAAGGTTTTGAGTATCAAGCCAAACACAGTAGCGAGTACAGAACTGGGACACGTAATCCATACTGGTCTGGTATATAGCATGAAATGGTGTTAAGGGGGATATCAAGTCGCATTGAAGGAGTACAAATTTGGATTGTGCATGCTTGGTTAGCTCACGCACCTTCCCTATTCGCGTATGGACTGCATAATTGGGAGTTGTTGAAATCCCGTGTGACAGGATCTCAGTCTTGTGAGTTCCATCTAATGGCAGGAGGTAGTGCATTTGTATGCACTGTGTTGAATCTCATCAGGTGGACTAAGGGAGATCTTCTCTCAAGCGTGTGTCTTCAGGCCGTTTGTGCTTCTCATTTACGGCACACCATAGGGAGTCGGGAGTTGATACGAATTGGGAGTAACTCTATATTCGTTGGAGGATCGGATTGCTATGAGGAAATACAAGGTTAATCGCATAAGAGTTAATTGAGCTGTAAATAACTATTGTGGGCCTTCCTTAACGCACGATCTCTTGGTATTTTGCTGCGCAAGCTCAAATATCTCAAAGACGTGAGTTGTCGTGGAGATACAGAGACGTATATGTTTAGTCAGTGAAGCTTGGAATTCATAAAGTCTGAGGTGTATATTCAAGAAGGCGTTTCTATTGCCTGGAGAAGCATTATTGCAGCGTCCATACCTGCCATGAGTTGCAAGGATATTCGGAGGTTCCTGAATACTATAAACCAAAATTATTGTGCGTAAGTTCCCTTCCCGTGGGAAGTGATTCGTTCTCATTGCTTGGAGGTGGAATGTTAATATTGCTGGCGTGAGCAGATATTAGCAGTTTATCGGGCCTTTCATCTTCCAAAGAATAGAGCACTTTCATCGGACAAGTTAGAGGTGCCTTGTGCGCTGAGTATAAAGGTTATCAGGTGTGTTTGACACAGCGCGTGTCGTCTAGGAGCATTCACGGCATTTTCGTGATATGTATTTTGGGCATGTATCAACGACAATGCATAGTTGACAGGAGCAGGAGTAGCTGTGTTAGCAGCTTTAGGTGAGTAAACACACAACAGTGATCACTGTGTGAAGTAGACACCAAACATCGGTTGTGGATGTAGCAGAGGATATTAAGTTTCTGATAAGTTTTTCAAAGAGCGTTTGCCGTGAATCCTTAGAACTTTCATAGCACTGGCAGCAGTAGAGAAACCTCTCTAAACGGACGTTGGGTGAAAGGATTATTCGGAGACTGGGTTGTAAGTGGCAGGCGCGCATAACAGTAGCGCAAGACACCTACGCAAAGGTCTAGCATTGCACGTGTAGGATACCAGTCATTATAGGCAGGACTGGAAACGAGTTGGAGAAAAGCCAAAATAGGATACGACTCGTTGTGAATGTCCATCAGTCTACAGTTCAATTGAAGGCACAATCTACAGTTTGTGTTGAGCACTAGACTTATTGTTTATATTCAATATTTCCAAGATTGCACTTTTGCTATAATTTTTTTTTTACTGGCACTCAGATACTTGAATAATATTGTTGACTAAGTTAACTCACTGTTGTTGAGTATCGATTTTGTTGGAGCTATTTTGTCCTTAAGAGTGTTTTCTTGCATATTCGGAATATTCTACAATAAAATACATTCCACAAATCGATATGAGAACTTTCAATCAGAGTTAGTGGAGAAATTGAATCAGTGATCTTGTGATAACAACTCTCAGCTCTAGTTCTCAGTAAGGAAGGCTACATTTCTTGCAGAAAATAAATTCTGGGTCAATGGTAAGTTCATTAAGAATCTTTGTAGCTTGGTCGCACTGATTTTTAGTAATCGGTGTTTGCTGAGTACATGACGCCTATGCCTAAATACATAATATGTTGAAATCTGGTAGATAAACAACAAGCAGCACCTACAAGTTATTTCGGAATCCCTTCAATCACAGTAAACCAATAAAATTGCAGTTGAGACTAAGACAGGCCATTATAGTTGAATTCTTGAATTTGCACGAGAGGTAATCAAAATTATTTTTATAGAGACCGCGGTTCAGAGTTACAACAACGATTCAGTTTTTGGCACAACTTGGAGAAAACTTAATCATGGAGTCATTAGAAAGCCCAGTGTTCTCGCATGAATTCAATGGCACATTTTACGGTGTGCAGCTCAGAGATATCTGAAAAGAAATGGAGATAGGAAATGAATTGTGTTGCCTTGGATGACAACTGGAGGAGCAAAAAATTGCAAGCAACATGCTGGCCAAGCTCGATAAAATAAATTCATATCTATCCAGGATAGATCAAGATGATTGCAAACTTTTTAATTGGGCCATGCATCCCACAATGGTTGCCTTAGTGCAACGCAGATTTATGAGTCATCCACTTCGAGATGTTAGGCTTGCAATCGCTTTATGTCTCAGTGAGATCACTTGAATTACAACACCTATTGTTCCTTACACCGAGCACATTTGGAGATAGGTGTTACAGCTGATTGTAGACAGCTTGGACGGATTGAAATATGACAGAGATTCTACCTTTGGTACACAGGTAAAAATCTTGGAGTTAGTGAACAGCACTAGAGTTTTCAGTCACATGCTGAATCTTGGTTATGGTGAAATGATTCAACAATTATTTCAGTATCTCCTAGACAATTATAGGGAGCGTCATTCAGAGGTGGTGAAGACATGCATTATGACTATCTTATCCTCGAACTTAGATGAGGACTGCGACATATGCAAACAGTTGCGGTCTAAACTGTTGGCATTATGGAAAGGAGGAATAAGGAAAGCATCCATGACATATGAACTCTTAGCTGAATTAATTAAGCTTCAGGCTGAAAGATTCATGAGTTCGTTATCTGAAAACGAATGGGCATCATTAGGCTTACAGGTTGTAGGATCTCCGGTGATAGTCTAGGACTCAGTGATTGCAGGGCAGCTTTGTTTCTTATGCCAGGAGGGATGGTCACAGGGGCATGTTTGCAAGATTGAAGAAGGGGAAGATAGATGGCAGCCTAGTGAGGGAAACATTACAGTTGAGACTATCCAACTTCCGGGACATGGTGAGTGTTCAACACTCTACTTTGGTGATTTGGTGGCGGAGTTTGATAACTCTAGGATTATAGGTTGTGGTGACTAGTTGGAGACTTTTAGTGATTTCGGTAATGAGGAATCATGTGACTTCTTTAGCAGCGTTTCACTTTTGCATCACACGGATATGGATGACCCAGTTGGCAGTGCACCTCGGGGTAACACTGATGAGAAGTGTGCTTTAAAGAGTCAGCTGAAAGTTAGTGATGACGCCATTATTGCAGCGCTAGTTCACCATGATAGCACTCACCAGATCATTGATGATCTGTACAGGACAGCTCAGAGAGATCAAGGGAAAGACGACAGAGGGATTGGGTCCTATACTGCAGGTTTACAGGGAGTCAGGACAGCTTTTAAAGATTGGAAGTCGGAGTATTTGAGACTACTTACAGACCGTGACCACCTGTTACAGGTTGTCAGGAATTATGCTGAGCAGTTGAGGAATAAGGAGGTTGAGATCGATAAGCTCAATAGGGAGCTTAGTGCTACTCAGGGCACTTTGGAGCATACTCGTATCGCTCTACAGGAGGCGAGGAATCAGATTGTGGTCTCTAGCCAGTACATGGAGCAAGATGACAGGGATAGGTCTGAATTCTATTAGGAGGTGGTTCAGGAGCTTGACAGCATACAACAGACCTATGACTTGGACAGTTGTCCAAGAAGATCTTTGGGTCATCAGGAGTTTTGTAATGAGTTAGATCACTTTCAGATGATGAATAACTCCTTGTTTGATATGGGTGCAGAGTTGACTATTGATAATCCCCTCTTTGAGTTGGATGAGGGAGATACTTCCTATCCCCAAGATGAGGACGATGTTAGTCGTAGGGTCTGGGACCCAGGTGCAGTCGTCAGAGGTGAGCCTCGGCCATCAGGTTGGAGTAGCAGGATGAGCTCAGTTGATGAGCAGTGTAGTTTGTGTACCCGCAGTCCAAGAGTGGTAGCTATGTTTGGTGGCATGATGGGAGCTATGTCTTTTCGTACACTACCACCCGATGAGGATGATGATCATGTAGGCCTTCTTCAGTACGGGGTTATCGAGTTTGGCATGCTGGTTATATTGGTTGATGTGAATTTTTCACACAATGGTATACATTGTATGACTTCGGGTATTGAGAGATAGTCATAGAGTCCTTATGCTGATTTCGGGTTTCCAGCAGAGCTTTTCAGTGCATCTCGGGTGGAAGCTTTATCCGACAGTTCTGACGGTTTGCCTTTTCAGTGTAGTTACTGGTTCAAGTTACAGATTAGAGGGGCAGGTTTATGGCAGATGGATACTTCTGATATGTCACTCAGTATGGACAATGAGCATCGAGATATTTTAGTCAGCCGGGGCGATGTATGGCTCTTTTGCTTGTGGGATCCAGGAGGGGCATACTCGCGGTTGGTACTCATTTTTGGGGCCGATCGACAGGAGATTTGGTTTTCTCCAGCATATGACGGTAGAGGTGCGGGAGATCCCAGTTGGAGTGAGGTTCTCAATTGGGTTGAGACCTTACTTACAGATGACAACAGCACAGGGCAGATGGGCACGATTGATCTTGCAGTGAGTTGGGAGCCGGGCATTGGTTTGGCTGCTGTTTTGTTATGGAGAGAGTGGCTTCACAAATCGGAGCCTAATGACTATGTCAGCTACACATGACAGGTCGGTGGGGCAGCTTCCTTGAGATTAGTTTGGGATCCAGGTATTTGATCTCAGCATGTAGCTACTGATTGCTTGAGGGCAAGCAATCTTTGGGAAGGGATGATTGTAATGTCCCCTTTTTGGGGTACATTATATTGTGTTGGGTTTTTAGCCCTTTCACCTTGGCTCGGAGGGCTAACCATGGCGTGGCAGTGCACCAGGAGATAATTGGCCTAGGTGGTTTCAATTCCAGGCCAATCAGAACAATTTTCGCAGGTTTCCAGGGTACTTACTATTTATAGTAAGTCAGCAGGGTTTAGAATTCTCGGCTTTTCAGTAGTGGACTTGGAGCGTCTCGTCGAGAGCTTTCGGATGAGCTATCACACGTTAGCATCCGAGCTCGTTTGGGCCTCCGTTTTAATGACAGTTGATTCCTCACTTTATTTATTATTTCACTTTATAACTCAACGGTCAATTTATTTAATAAGTGACTTAAAGTGAAATTATAAAGAGACGAAATGGGCATATGAAGAGTCACAGTGGAGAAACTGAAGAGTCACAGCTGCAGCCATAAGAGGAGGTTGAGAGTCTCATTTCAACATGCTTCAGTTTATGGATATTACTTCTCTTTGAGAATTCGAGAAGCTTCAGCCATCGAATCAGAAATCTGAGGACGGAAACCTTTAGCATTTCTTGGTGGATTGGACGGAAACCCGATTCATCCCAGTGCGGATTCACTCAGAGTTCGCCATTGCTTTACCAGGTTCTTTATCGTCCAGTCTTACTGTTCTTTGCTGCTTTTCGGATTGGATTGGATATTGTAATGTTTGGTTGTTGTATTGCTGATGTATAATACAAAACTATATTTCTGAGAAATTTAATAAAGTTTTATCTGCTGGTTATTCGAATATATTTGTTAGATATTTGCATGTTTTATTGGTTTTCGAATTTGCATGTGATTTGGTTGAGGAAATTAGTAAATGGCCGGTTAGGATCATTTCATGACTCCACACCCTTTTATATATAGAAATTAATAAATGAAAAAGGCATTTGACCATTGCAGCATATTAATGATTAATTAATATATTTTTTACCTAAATATATTTATATGCTGCTTAATACTTTATATATATAGAAGACAATTGATTCACTGAAATTGATTATAATACAAAGTTATCAGCAATAAATTATTAATTAGAGTTATGAGATAAAATTTTGAAGTTATCCTATCACATATAAATCTGATCAAAATTTAACAATTATAAGGTACAATTAAGTATAGTATTGTAGCATGATGTAACTTTGACCCTTGTGTTAGTATAGCATTTGATTTTATAATTAAATTCTTAGTGTAAGTTTCTTTGGTATGAATTATGAATATCATAATGTTACAATAATTATTACATGGTCTTGAAAATTTAGTTGATGGGGGCTTTTCATGATTTGTGCATTTTGTTAATACTTATCGGTTACTGAGAGAGGGGGTGAATCAGTAAATACTCGCTGTTATACCTTTTAATTCTGAACTTCTAAATCTTAACTGATAAACAGAATATAACAGTCATTCATAAGCACAGACAGAATCACACAGATCAATACAAGTATTTATACGTGGAAACCCTTGATTACAAGGGAAAAAACCATGGTGAGACAGAGCTCACAACTTCACTACTTCAGAATGAAGGCGCCCTGTTAGGAGCTTACAAAGCATTGATTAAGGTGCTACCCAGTTAAGGGATTTTACAAGAGATCTGTTAAGATCTAAACCCTGTTAGGAGCTGCCTGGTTATAGGACTTTGAAGATCAACAAGATGTTACCCTGTTAGGAGATTTTTACAATGAATCGATTAGGTCCACTCTAATAAAGGGATTTGAATATGCTTTGACTACTAATAGAATTGATGATCTATTATGACACTGAATGTCTGATTAGATCATACCTCTTCTCTGGTTGCCCGACTATTGATCTCTGCTACCTCTGTGTCTGCAACTCTACTCTTAGAAGATGTCTCTCCCTTTCTCCATGCAATCACCCACAATCAACAACTTTCTTTGTGTCCTATGAGTTATATTAATATGAGAGTTCACCGTAATGAAATCCTTAACTTAGAGAACCGCTAGGCTGCAAACTCCACAATAAATCATGCAATCAGCAAAAAGCTATGTGCTCTGATTTGGAGTTTACCTTGCAAAACATCCGTATGAATAAAGCTAACTCCTGTTAAAAAGCTAATTCCACTTGTAAGCGGTGGATGTCCCGTATAATCTTGCTTTTAACTCAAATTGATCAACTAAATCCGGTGCGGATCTTTAGGCCGCTTTAGACCGGTATAACCTTATATCCTGTTCAACTTATGCACACTGAGACCGGTGCGTGTTCTTAGATTGGTCTACCGGTGTTCTTTATCTACCGGTGCATAGGTTATGTTGCTTGTCTATTGGTGTCTTCTAAGTGTTGTGAGTGACTAGTGACCCCTTACCGGTGCATAGTGTTTGTGGATGTAAACTAATGACAACTTGAATTGGTAACAATATTCCCCTTTGTCATTGGTGGCAAAACTATACACAAACTTCACTCACTTACTTGATCACAGTGCCTTGTATCGGTAGAACACTGCTTCCCCTGTTCTGGACTTCCCCTGACTGAATGTTCTGCATTGTTCTGTAGAATACTTCCCCTGTCTAAGTGCTTGTCTAAGTGCTCCGGTGTTCTTTTTTTGTTCTTCTCCTCTGTTCTCTTTCTGTTCACTCTCTGTCTTGCTTGCCACTTTCTTCCCCTTTTTGCCTCTAGAGGACAAAGGGTTTTACTTCACTTCACATTTGTAGTTTGGTGAAGATATCCTTGTAAATTGTTTTGGCCGAGTGAAGGAATGGTGCCCATTGACTGGTTATATGTTCAATATTCTTGAGGGTTGCTGTGAGGGAAACAGTTATGTTTTCCATATCTTCAACAGTCTTGTAATCCGGTTGATTTATTAGAGCTTCTGTTGTAGTGGCAATGCGCTGCATTGAGTCAAATGTTGGGGCGAGAAACATTTGAAATCCAATAATATCTTGGATTCTCTTACTTTCCTCTTCTGTAGTCTTCCTTTTGACAAGAGCCAGACTTGTCATTTCTCTGCTATAATGTACTGCAGATTTATTCTGTATATTAAATTGGGAAGATAAAGCTTTGATGTCCTCTGTGGTCTTAACAGACTTCTCTGTTAGATCTTGCAAAAATAATTCAAAGTTTGAAGTTCTGCACATTAGACTTCCTGCCTCTTGAAGCTTCTATTGGAGGATTCTCAGGTTGATTGTCACATTGACTTTGATATCATCAACCTGTTTGTGGAGTATTTCTACTCTTTTCTTTTCATAGTGGTCGGCTGCTATTATTTCTGGATCTGTTGGATCCTCACCGATTGCTTGCGCCAAAACTTCCGGCTGATCTATGACCAGTTCATCTTCATCTATGTTAGCATCAAGGATAAAGTTGTATAGGATGTTTTTTACATTTGTCAGGACCATATCCTGTTTTCTTTTGGTCAAATCTTTTAGTTGCCTTGTTGACATCTTACTGATGTTTACCACTGTATCTGTAAATCTGCTTCTTTTTGCTTCCTTTCCCTCGGCAAATGATAGTTTCCTTTTTGATGAGGAGCTTGGTATGTCTCTATGTTCTTGCTAGTCTTGCTCTTGCTCCGGTTTTAGCTGCTCTGTGTGGACAGGGATCTCTTCTTCTTGCCCCTTGTTGTCTTCCATTACTTGATGAGCTCTGCTTTTCGGTTGGACTTCTTCAAGTGGCTTACTACCTTCAATATTTTGTGGTTGTTCTCCCAGTGGGTCTTCTTTTTGCTGTTGCTCCTCAGCAGTATGGAGGTCCCCTATGGGTATATCAATTTCTATTTCTTGTTCAACATTTGTTTGTTCATTAGTTAAGAGCTCCTCTGTTTGCACAGGTCTGTTTTGATCCTGAGGACCATATTTCTCTAATGCCGTGAAGTCATAATTGTTCCAGTAGTCTAGAGTGTCTTTGTAGACTTTATTCTCATATCCATTCAATATCTCTACAACTCTATCAAATGTTTTTAGATTCATGGATGCTTCTTCTAGTAGAAGCTTTATTCTTTCTTCACTAAAATCAGGTCGGCCCTTAAGTAGTGTATCTCTAGTGATTCTGGTGTTCATACCTAGACCGGTTTTCCATTTTTCTTGTAGTCTGTTGTTTAGTTCCGGTGGGAACTTGGACCTGTAGTACCTTGGGGTCCTATTATAATCCATGAAGGTCTCTACGATCCCGACAATCAGCTTTTGTTTGTCTTCTTCATTTAGTACACTACCATTTGGTTGCATTGTCCACTTCCCCAAAGTCCATAACCTCAGTTATTAAATCATCAACATGCGTAGGTTGAGAGTTACCTTTGCTTGGTGAGATGAAAATCGTTGGATTCGTTGCTTGTTCCTTGGTTAAATCCACTAGTACTGGTGCTTCTTCTCCAAGGACTCCTTTCCCTTTACCGATGTTAGGTGTCAGTTTAGCTGTTGTTCTTTGTGCTGCTTGTTGCTGGGTCTGAAGAAGTTTGGTCCATAGTGCGACTTCTTCATTGTATACCTTCTCAATTTCTCCAATAAGCACTAGGCCTATCCTTCTTATAGTTGCAAAAGTTTTTTGATGCAGTTCAGCCTGTTTTGCTGCCTCGTCCAGAGTAAGGTGATTCTGAACCTCCAGAAGATCCCATATCCTCTCCTCCTTTTCTCTTTCTTTTGAGGCTTTCCACTAGGCCTCAATATTCTGTAGAAGTTGTTCCGGTAGAGTAGTGCGAAGTCCACTGGGATGAAGATTGAATTTGTGGAGGCAGAATGCTACTGCTTCTTCAAGTTTGTCCTTGTCTTCATCACTGCTTAATTCATATCTTCTTCTTACAGAGCCTAAGTTTCCAGCCTTCTTCAGTCCTTCCACAATTTCTTCAATTGTGGGCTTGGCTCGTTTAGGTGGATCCTCTTTTGATACTTTTTCAGTTTTCTTCTTCCTAATCAGAGGAACTGTGACTTCGGGGTCTGTTTCTTCTTGTTCTTCCTCTTGGATGCTGGGTGCCGATTCTTCTTTCTTCCTCGGCCTTTGGGCTGTTCTGTCGCCGGTTTCTTTCTTGGTGGAGGCGTCCTTTTGTAGACAATTTTGATCGGTGCCCTTTTTGACAGATTCTGAAGAATTTCAGTGTACGTGCCGAATTGATTGGCACCAAGATCCAGATTTGCATCATTTAATGCCTCAACATATGCCTTAGCAACTTTGGCTGAGATCTCGTAACCCAGCTCAGGAGCATATGCATCTCTTGGTTCAACTGCTTGAATAATGCAGTTGTCGGTGGTGACCAGAAAACATACCTCATCCTTGTAATGTTCAACAATTGCCGATGGAATTTTTTCCCTCTTGTGCATCTCTACTTGAAAGGCTTCGAAATGTTTGGTCATAGCATTGCTTAACTGGTCTCCCTGTCTATTTGCCATTTCAGTGATTTGATGCATGATCGGTTTGTTGGTTCTCTGATTCCCTTTTCCGAAACTTGGGAAGAAATCGAAGTAAAAGAAGTATAGGCACATCAGAAGGGTTCCATACTTCATAGATTTCTTCTTCACAACTCCAAGCTTCATATTTTCAAAGATTTGGTTACGAAGCATTGCACAATTGTCGTATTGGACATTTTCGTGCATAATGCGATGCACAACATGAATTGCACCACCTGGTATGCTGTTTAGGTTGCTTGACTGACAGACTTTATATCTGATAACAACGGACGTGAAACGTACTCCTCATCTTCAATGTCGTTAATAGTCATGAGTCGACCATCGGACTTCGACTTGGTCAGCTTGTAGACGATAGAATTGGAGATGGTGAGCAGGGTTATCGTTTCCCCTTTGTCACTGTACCCGATCACTCTGTGGAGATCCTCTTTGGTGATCTCGTGACATGCGCCTTTGTTGAGGCAGAATCCTGGTTCATGAAGACGGCTCAGCACCAGTCTAATTTGGTCCTCTCGGAAGATTGCAGGGTAGCACACCATTTATTAGACCGGAAGATACCAGATTGGCATATTTGTCGAGCAGTTTCCCTTCTTCACATAATGACACATACTCTCCTTGAATAAAGGTTTCTCCGAGTTCTTCCCGTCTGGTGTGAATGAACGCTATAACATCCTCGGTCAAGAGGACTCCTTTTGGTATGGAAGAGAGAGCACCAGCCATGTCGTTTTCTCTGTTCTGCATAGGCAAGATGTTGTATGCTAGTCTGTTCACTAGATCTCCTTTGATCAACTTCACGGTAGCGGAAGATGAAGCCATTCTTGCTAACCGGTAATTTGCAGATAGTGATTTCTCAGTGATCAAAGCATGAAAATAATACTTAGCACAAGAATTCCTAAATCGCAAAGTAAGCAAAGTGAAAACTTGCGAGTAATTTCCCTTTCTTTTATATGGTTAGGTTATAATGATAATTACCAAATGGTAACTATTTGTTAAACGGCTACACTAATAAATGGTTTACCTACTTTTTCCTTCCGTTTTACCAACCGGTTGATTGTAAACTTGCCTTATTGGTTAATCTTGAAGACCGAATGAGTCCGACTCTCATTAGTCATACCGGGAACGGTAGTGGATCTACCGGTTCCCTCTAAACCCTCATGGTTTAGTTCACTGAAGAAATATTGCCATCAACAGATGGTGATCTTTCCTCTGTCTTCTCTTCAGTGGAGATCTTTGATTCTTTTACGAACCAAATTTGTTTGACCGTTTTCTTAGTCTTTTCTTCCTTGTTGATCTTCTCTTTTGATTTAACCAGTTCCTTCTTCTTACCGGATGACCGGTTTTTGCATTCTTTGGCTTTGTGTCCCACTTTGTTGCAGTGATAGTAGATTACTCCAGTTGCTTTCCATGAGTTCATTATTTTCATGTCAGTTGACTTGTTGCGAGAGCCATTGTAGTTGTGTAATCCACAGTTCTCACAGTTCACTGTGCTCAGGTCCTTGCTTCTTTTGGTGAGTATTGGTTTTGGGGATCTAAATGCCATTGTCTTGGATCTGCATTCTTGTGCTTTGTGTCCAAATTTATTACATGCATAGCAGTACCCTCTGAAGCTTCCCTTGCTGCTGTTGGACACAGATGTGGGACTGGACTAGCACTCATTGGTCTTGTGGCCCTTTTTACAGTAGTTCTTGCAGTAGCTATTGTTGGTCTTTACTGGTGCATTCCTGCAGTTATTAGTCTTATGACCCGATTTCCCACAGTGATTGCAAGATGTGTTAGGGAGATTCTTACCCTTTTGCATTAGCGATTTCATCTTATCCCTTTTGATTGCTTTTGTCCTAAAGGGCTCACCATTGCTTTTTGCATTTTCACCGGTGAAACCAAGACCGGTCTGATCTTTGTGTCTTCTTTGACCTTTGAGTTGCTCATCAAGCTTAGTTGAGCTTTCATTGTATCTTCTTAGTATTTCATTTGTCTCTTCAAGTTCGTTCATCTGCTCCCTTAGTTGATGCAATTCTTGAGACAGTCTATTGCATGCTTCATTCTTGTCATGCCAATCTTTTTGCATGTGGGCATTTTCTTGGGTGACACTCTGCATGTCTTCTTGAAGTTATAAAATGATAAGTTCATTTGCCCCTACGGCCTCCACTGCCCAGTCCCTTGCTTTCTCAGAGGCTGACAGAGACTTGACTGCTGAATTTCTTTCGTGTTCATCTTTTCTCTTTTTCTCGATTAGTTCAGTCATCCTCAGGGCATTGTCTTCTTGTTCTCTTTTGAGATTAGAGTTCTCATTGGTCAGGATCTGATTCTTTCCCATGAGTTCAGATACTGCCTCCTCAGCTTCGTCAGATCCACTTTGCCCACAGAGTTCATCGATGGTTTCATTGCTCTCATTTAGTTGTAGCGATAGCTCCTTTCTTTTCGCAAGTGATCTCCTCAATCTGTTTTCTAGAGAGTTGATGATATCATTGGCTTCCTCTAGCTACTTTTGATACCGGTAAACCTCCATGATCTTTCTCTCCAGCTGTTAGGCTTTGAAGTAGAGAGAAATGGCTCTGATACCAATTGTTAATACTTACCGGTTACTAAGAGGGGGGGTGAATTAGTAAATTCTCACTGTTATACTTTTTAATTCTGAACTTCTTAATCTTAACTGATAAACATAATATAACAGTCATTCATAAGCATAGACAGAATCACACAGATCAATACAGGTATTTATACGTGGAAACCCTTGATTACAAGGGAAAAAACCATGGTGAGACAGAGCTCACAACTTCACTACTTCAGAATGAAGGCGCCTTGTTAGGAGCTTACAAAGCACTGATTAAGGTGCTACCCGGTTAAGGGATTTTACAAGAGATCTGTTAAGATCTAAACCCTATTAGGAGCTGGCTGGTTACAGGACTTTGAACATCAACAAGATGTTACCCTGTTAGGGGATTTTTACAATGAACCGATTAGGTCCACCCTAATAAAGGGATTTGAATATGCTTTGACTACTAATAGAACTGATGATTTGTTATGACACTAAATGTCTGATTAGATCATACCTCTTCTCTGGTTGCCTGACTGTTGATCTTTTCTACCTCTGTGTCTGCAGCTCTACTCTTAGAAGACGTCTCTCCCTTTCTCCATGCAATCACCCACAATCAACAACAACTTTCTTTGCGTCCTATGATTTATATTTATATGAGAGTTCGCTATAATGAAATCCTTAACTCATAGAACCACCAGGCTGCAAACTCCGCAATAAATCATGCAATCAACAAAAAGCTATGCGCTCTGATCTGGAGTTTACCTTGCAAAACATCCGTATGAATAAAGCTAACTCCTGTTAAAAAGCTAACTCCACTTTTAAGTGGTGGATGTCCCGTATAATCCTGCTTTTAACTCAAACTGATCCACTAAATCCGGTGCAGATCTTTAGGCCGCTTTAGACCGGTATAACCTTATATCCAGTTCAACTTATGCACACTGAGACCGGTGCGTGTTCTTAGATCGGTCTACCGGTGCATACATTATGTTGCTTGTCTGCCGGTGTCTTCTAAGTGTTGTGAGTGACTGGCGACCCCTTACCGGTGCATAGTGTTTGTGGATGTACACTAATGACAACTTGAATTGCTAACACATTTGTAGCTAATCTTATCATGGATGATGTTATATATTGTTCTTGTATTATGTTTGGGCATATTTTGGAAGTTAAGATGCTTGGTGTACTGTTGTTTGGTTTTCATTATTAGTTTGACTTGCTTATTTTTATTCTTTATTTGGTGAAAGAGGTGTTGAGTAGATGAAGTTGGGTTTTGTTGTAATACCAGAGGCTTGGGGTTTGATATGCTTATTGTAGTTGATGTTCCCATGGTCATTGATTTCTAATGGCAACTTCGTGCTTTCTTGTGGAGTTTGTTATACATATGATTTGGGCCTAGTTGCATAATTGAGGTTGCATAAGGGTCCTGGTTATGTTTCTTGGCATCTTATTATTGGAATCAGTTTAATGTTGACTTGTTGAGTGTGGTTCACTTGATCTACCATGTTACTTGGTAACAATGTTTTTGTTGTATTATGGTTTTGGGTGCTCTTGGAGCCTAAATGTTCTTTTAATGGATCAAGGAGATCTTATGTATCCAATTTGTGGAATGGATCCAAAAGAGGACTTATACATGAACTATGTTGTATGGTTATGTTTTTGGAACCTGGAGAATTCCTATGACATTCTCATTATGATGTGTACATGATATTGGATTCAAAGTCCTCTTTGTTATGATGGCATTTATGGATTCCATTGATGGTTTTGAGTTTCTATGCTCGAAACTTTATTTGTTGTTCCTTGGATTTGATGAACCTTGAGGATTTACTTTATTGATTTTTGGATTGCTATGTTCTTTTGGTTTTCAATTTGGAGCATAGGGGAACGTTTTCTAGGAGCATTGTTGGGAGAGTGGCTCGCAATGGGGGTCGGGGCCCAAAGTGGCCAGTCTAGGGTAATCCATTGTGGAGTTTTAATCAAGTGATAACATAATTAAATGAATTGGGTTGGGTTACACATTAATCAAGATAATTAAGTTTCCCCACCCATGGCTTTGAGTGCTTATATAGACTAAGGATGGGTTGGAGAAGGCTTGGCCATCTGTGGGGCATTGATTTGACAAATCGACTTCCTTGTCCTCACGAAAGGTTGTCGGTCCCACATGAGTTCCACTTGGGGGCTAGGGTTTGGAGAGGGGGATAGAGACTGCCATGGTAACCTAGGAGTGGGAGCTATGTGATGACGCTATTCGACATGTGTCTTAGGATTCCCTCATGTCAGCGTTGTGGTTCGCCTCTAGTATAGTGTGGTGTCCTGTGGTATCCCTTGTGTATTTTTGAGATATGTCACATGTATCCATTGAGTATTTGTCATGTCTTGATTGATCTTCTTGTGTTTTCCTGTGATTTGAATAGTTGCGGTTTGTTGTGTGGTGTGGGGCCTTGTGTTATCTTTTAGTTCAAGGGAGTGGACCTCAAGGTTCCATGTGGTTGGGTGGCAAATATTTTTCCATCGAGGCTCGTTGTTGGTTCATGGCTCTTGGATGGTTTTTGCGGCATTCTAGCATCTTTATTGTATCTTTATATCAACTTCTTGATAAATGGACATTATTGTAATTTGTACCATATGTTGTAAAGGATTTTGGTGATGTAAGCATATTCTCTTGTAAATGATTGTAAATTTTTGTAATGTCCCCATTTTGAGCGAACATTGGAGCTAGTGGATTTAGCTATCATTGGGTCCTTGTAGGCTAATACTAGTGATTAGAGGACCTTGTTGTGGGTTTTGGTCCTGTTTTAAGGGACTTACTATTTATAGTAAGTCAACATATGGTTCTACTGAGCTCAGATGATTTAGAGGAGTTATATGCTGCTCTCAGATTTTATTTCCAGCTTCCGTTTTGGACTCCAAGATTCTTGGAGGGAGCGTCTATTTTTAGTAAGTCACCCCATCAAGTTCATTCATCATCTTTCATCATCAAGATCACTCTTGTGCTGTCAAATTTTGATTCTGATGCTTTCTCAATTGTTTTCGCAAGATGGGTGAATTATGATTATTATTTAATTAAATTGGCTAAGGTTGCTATTTTTATTGGGATTGTCTATTTGGCACCTTGGTGTTATAGCTTGTTGGAACCAGGTTGAGTAGTTGTAAATCTTGAGCTCATAAAACAGGGACCCTATGTGTCAGAATAGCATTATTTTAATGAAAGGGTCATTTTTAGCATTAAAGTGAAGAGAAATATAATAGTTTATTGTATTTCAAATGTGCACATAAAGCAAAGTCTTTTGTAAGTGAAAAGTGTGTAAGAGAAGATATCTTTTATTATAAAAGTAAAGCTTTGGGCAAAAGCAATTCATTCAATGATATCTATTGTTTGCATTTTGTGGAGAAGTTTGGAAGAAAGGTTAGAGGGTTTGTTCTTGGTTTTGAAGAAACGAGAATCTTCTTCAGAATTCCGCACACTTTGAATTGGAATCCAATTGCCAATGAATTGTGTAGTGATTTCATTCCATACATGATGAATCAGGGAGTCCGTACGGCAATCCAGAAAGCTGCGTTTTAATTCAAGGTTGCTGCATTTTATCTCAAGGTTGCTGTGTCTTAATACAAGAGATTGCGTCTCATTTAGTAGAGTAAAAAGGTGAATTTCAAGCTGCGTTTTTGCATTGAGAAGGCTGCCATCCTTCATTGGTGTCATTGGCTGCATGAGGCACATCCAAATAAGGGAGTTGGATTATATTTTAAATTGCTTGCGTCTTCTTCCAAGGGCTGTGTCTAATGTGGTCAGGCAGCCACGTTTCCTAGAGGTGCTTAATTTCCAATTACAAATGTATGAATTGCTTCATGAATATTTGCAAGTATTTAAGATTGAATAAATTAGTGAGCATTTTGGAAAAGAAGTTTTTATTGCTGTTGTTCTTACTTTATATATTGAAAATTGCCAAAAATTATATATGTTCAAAAATCCAAAAATTGCAAAACAAAGACAAAAATCAGTTTGCAGTTAAGAGCCTGTCAGACTCTTTATAGTGGTATCAGAGCATGTTTCCTGCCATCTTGTGGGGTTTGGAAATCTTGAGTTCCCACATTTGATTTGTGAGTGATCAACACTGTGGTTTTATTTCAGTCATGGATAAATGCAGAAAACCATGTAAATATGGGAACCAGTCTAGCAATGTGTCATGTTACGAGAAACAAACAAGTGTCTTGGAAAATGAAGTGGAGAAATTGAGGCAAACACAGGAAAGGCTTAAAGCCCAACTTGCATATCCGGCCACTGTTGACAAGGCAACTAGTTTTATGGTTTCCTTCTTCGGGAAGTCTTCCTCACGAAGACTGCAAGAAGAGAAACGAGATGTTCTCGTAGGTGAGACATGTAGGAATCTTCATGATGAGTTTTCAGCAGCCATTGATCATTGTAGATATGATCCTGTTCTTAGTAGGACAACCACTAGTACTATTTGCACATATGATGTTGGAGACTCTTTACAGGGACGTGGATGTGCCTATCTTGTTGGCAGATAGTGGTACCGAGTTTGAGCATCTCGAGCCTATCAGAGTTAGTGACACAGGGTCTGATTTGCAGGACAACAATCCTTTATGTGAGCCTGTTGTTGATGCCATGGATAGTGTGAGAGTGGAGGATGTTGTAGATACCACTATGGATTCTAACACCATAGATGATGGTGTTATCTTTGAGGACTGCGAGGAGTATATGAGCTCTGACAGCTCTGATGTTTATGACAGCAGTCGTAGCGTGGAGTCAGTGTAGGAGACAATAGTCTTTTCCTGTATTGAGGATGTGAGCATGGAGCTATCTAGTGATGACACTCATGATGGGAGTGTTATAGATGAGTCATGTGACATAGATTCATGCCACAGTGTAGGCGATTCGCATGATGAAATTGAGTCATGTATGCAGCCAGAGTTAGCAGAGGGGTCTCAGATAGATGATGTTGATATTAGCATCATGGACACCTCTGATGTTGAGAGTGAGAATGATGGGTGTTGCAGTGTTTCTGGTTTTTTATATCAGACTTTGGGTGTGGACTCAGCGTTGTCATCCGATGGTGGTGGGTTCCAGGATCCTTTTTTACAGGGACTCACAAATGAGGATGGGGAAGCATATGAGTGGCATGAGTTTGTTACAGCCAGGGCTTACACTTCTAGAGATTCGGTGACGCATGAGGATGACTCTACCTGTAGCGAGTCATGCTTGATTTATCAGACCCTGGGGGAGGACTCTAAGTTGTTAGTGAGTGAGGATGGGTCCCATGATCTGGATTGTCATGTGGTTACAGAGGATGAGGTAGCTGAGGATTGTGATCAGTCAGATTCAGCAACAACTTCCTTGGGGGTTGATGAGGATGAGCCCGATGTCAGTACTCAGTTGATAAATGTGTGCTCGGATGACAGTACACAGAGATACAATGATCTTGAGGGGAGTTTGTTAGATAAAGCTTCCTTCCATAGTATGGATAGTGCAGTTGAGATTGTACATAGGAGGCCCGTTGTGTAGAGTCATCATGTGACTAGTCAGTTGAGTCGGTTTGAGAGACATTACGTCTACCTGAGCATTTTGATGCCACTCGTCAACTGTTGGCAGTAAACATATGGGGTGCTCCTATGGCAGTTGAGCATGGTAGTGGTTATCTTTCCCTGACAGAGATTCATTCCTTGCGGGAGGCTGTCAGGATTTTGAGACAGAACTATTTACAGTTGGTAGCCGACTGAGATCACCTAGTTGAGTGGGGGAGTACGGCATACGAGGCACTGATGGACAGAGAGGAGGTGAGTGAGCTTACTCAGGAGCTCACAGCGACTTCCGAGGCTTTAGAGGGCACTCAATGGGCTCTTCAGGAGTCGCAGTTGCAGTTGGGAGAGGTGATTGTGGAGTTGGAGCATATTTAGTCTTTGCCAACCATAGATCCAGTTCAGTTGCATATAATAGTGGTTGGTGGTGAGTCAGCTTCCATAGTTAGCAGTGATGGATGTGTTGGGGACACGGTTACATCCATCCTTGAGACAGATGTAGTAGATGTAGTTGAGGTGAGTGCATCAGTGGAGGACAACGGGGAGAGTTTTGTGGTATCAGGTTCTCCAGTTGTTAGCATGATGACAGATGATACAGAGCAGGTTGTTGAGAGTCTTGAGATAGCAGGAGCAGATTCACTAGTGACTTGTGTGCTAGTTTCTGACACTACTCTCAATGTTTCATAGGACATGGACAAAGTATCATCTGGTTTTGAGACTAGTTCTCATGATGATTTGTTTCCTTTAGCTAGAAGCAAATCTATTTCTTCTTCTCACACAGTTGATAGCAGTGGGCAATTGGCAGTGCCACAGTTTCCGAGGGATCAATTGTGGATTGTAGGGGAACAGGTTGATGCTACTTCTTATAATTTCTAGTGCACAAAGTCATTTATGGAGTACTTGCTTGAGAGTTCGGTTTTGCGGGAGGGACCCTTCAGGACTTTTGAGGGTACGCTCATTTGGGGTTCTCACGGTATTCAACTTTTAGTGGGTAAGATTGTAGATACTTTGACTACAATGCTTCCTCACATGGATTTTGTGGTTGGGTTTGCTGAGCGGGTTACTCGGGACCCTTCCCAACGAGTTGTTTGGAGTCAGAGACTGGAACCCTCTCTTGATTCTCAGTTGGATTTTGATGAGCCTTTGACGGGGATTGAGGTGTTTCACCATGACTACATAGTGAGGAGCGCTCATCACTTCTCTTTTGACCTACCGGTTGAGGACTTGTTTGTGCGTCGATGTGGTTTGGCTCCAGGGTTATATCATCCTTTTTGGGATGGGTTTTCTCCATCTGCAGTTGATGGGGTTGGTTACTGCAAGTTAGTAGGAGGTGACTTGCAGGGTCAGTACATCCGGGATGGTTTTACAATAGATAGATATCTGGATTACAGGAGTACTCAAGACAGATTGGTAGGGTGTGCAGGTAGCTCTGGTTTGTCAAATGGTTTTGTACATCCATTTTTATTTGTTTTGGATGGCTGTGAGTTTCATCTCTACTAGGATCCAAGTAGTGACAGGTTTGGCACTATGGGTTGTGTGGGTCACTGATGATAGTGTGTTCGGGTTTGCTTAGTGGATGATGATTTCTCCACAGGAGTTTGCAGGTGATTACAGGGACATTACTCCATTCTATCCTTGGGATCCGGGTGGATGGACTTTTGTGTTTTGTTTTTTGAGATTGCTTGGGGACAAGCAATTTCAGGGAGGGAGGACTGTAATGTCCCCATTTTGAGCGAACATTGGAGTTAGTGGATTTAGCCTATCATTGGGTCCTTGTAGGCTAATACTGGTGATTAGAGGACCCTGTTGTGGGTTTTGGCCCCGTTTTGAGGGACTTACTATTTATAGTAAGTCAACATATGGTTCTGCTAAGATCAAATGATTTAGAGGAGTTATATGATGCTCTCAGATTTTATTTCTGGCTTCCAATTTGGATTCCAAGATTCTTGGAGGGAGCGTCTATTTTTAGTAAGTCACCCCGTTAGGTTCATTCATCATCTTTCATCATCAAGATCACTCTTGTGCTGTCAAATTTTGATTCTAATGCTTCCTCGGTTGTTTTCACAAGATGGGTGAATTATGATTATTATTTAATTAAATTGGCTAAGGTTGCTATTTTTATTGGGATTGTCTATTGGGCACCTTGGTGTTATAGCTTGTTGGAACCGGGTCGAGTAGTTTTAAATCTTGAGCTCATAAAACAAGGACCCTATGTGTCAAAATAGCATTATTTTAATGAAAGGGTCATTTTCAGCATTAAAGTGAAGAGAAATATAATAGTTTATTTGTATTTCAATTATGCACATAAAGCAAAGTCTTTTGTACGTGAAAAGTATGTGAGAGAAGATATCTTTTATTATAAAAGCAATGCTTTGGGAAAAAGGAATTCATTCAATGATATCTATTGTTTGCATTTTGTGGAGAAGTTTGGAAGAAGGGTTAGAGGGTTTGTTCTTGGTTTTGAAGAAATGAGAATCTTCTTCAGAATTCCGCACACTTTGAATTGGAATCCAATTGCCAATGAATTGTGTAGTGATTTCATTCCATACATGATGAATTAGGGAGTCCGTACGGCAATCCAGAAAGCTGCATTTTAATTCAAGGTTGCTGCATTTTATTTCAAGGTTGCTGCGTCTTAATACAAGAGATTGCGTTTCGTTTAGTAGAGTACAAAGGTGAATTTCAAGCTGCGTTTTTGCATTGAGAAGGCTGCCATCCTTCATTGGCGTCATTGGTTGTGTGAGGCACTTCCAAATAAGGGAGTTGGATTATATTTTAAATTGCTGACATCTTCTTCCAAGGGCTGCGTCTAGTGTGGTTAGGCAGCCACGTTTTCCTAGAGGTGCTTAATTTCCAATTACAAATGTATGAATTGCTTCATGAATATTTGCAAGTATTTAAGATTGAATAAATTAGTGAGCAGTTTGGAAAAGAAGTTTTTATTTCTGTTGATCTTATTTTATATATTGAAAATTGCCAAAATATGTTCAAAAATCCAAAAATTGCAAAACAAATACAAAACTCAGTTTGCAATTAAGAGCCAGCCAGGCTCTTAACAATTTTTCATACATGTATATTGATGAGCATTGAGATGTGATGTGAATTGATTAATTTTGAACTTGATTATTATCATTATGTGGTTCTTGTGAATTTATGGTTTACTAACAGATGTTGCGTTATTAATCTAATGTTTCTATCTTATGTTTATGCGTTGCTAAGGAGCGACATTGGGGAACCTAAGAGGACTTGGTATTGATGTTGTAATACGTTTCATCATGATGTAATGTTCATGTTAGATGTATAGTTAGAGTTAAAAGAAAATTGTGCCATGTTTATTGTAAAATCATGATGTCCTCTCAGTTCTCTGGTGGGTCATTACATCTAGGATTCACCATTGTGCTCATTATCAGCTTTCTGGAGGTTTCGATTGGAAATCTCTTTGGAGGGTTTGACATGAATTGAAGATAATTGCAGTCTTGATCATGACACAACTATAGCATTCATTTGGCATAATTTTCATGGTGTTTTGGCAAGGGTTTATGGACTGAAATAATTTTATGTTGCTAGAGCTAGGGTTTCAAAACCCCATTTTGGCGATTGTTGCAATTTTGAAGAAGGATTTGGCATATTTTGGTAGTGTTTGGTATTGTTCAGCTAGGGTTTGGAGGTCAGCTTTAGATATTGGAATTTTAGGAGTCATTTGCTGCCTATACCAGTTAGCCACTTCATATTTGGTCTCCATTTAAGGCAATCATGATCTCCACTTGGTAATGGGCTTCTATTTATGCATCTGGCTATGTATGTAATCATTTTGATTAATTATAACCCTCATATTCAATGGAACTTGTTTGCTGTTCTAGTAATATCAGACCTATATCAGATCTGATATCATTGTAGTTTCCATTATTATTCAAAGAGATTTCATAAAGTTATGGTGTGTTCCTTCATCATTTGTTTCCCATGTTATTGTTTATCATTTATATATGTTTATCTATGATTTGGAATTGAAAACAAATATCAAACACAAATTCAAAACTCATAAATCAGATTTCAGACAGTTAGTATGCCAACTGTTTGACGAAATGTCAAACAACCAAAACTAAAAATTCAGGTCAGAATTAGTAGGGGTTCTTACATTTTAGAAGTGAATATTGTAAGCATTTGCTTTATATTTTCTGTCATAGTATTGTGTTTGTTGCAATATAAATCAACTCTTTCTATTCTCTCTATCAAACATTCTAAAACTCAAAAGGAAAAAAAAAATCAAGGGGTTATAAGGGTGCATATTACATGAATAGTCCATTTAGGGAACTCATCTCATCTTTGGAACAACTTTCTAGCTTGAGCACCCCCTTCATCATTTTGTTCCATGCCTTAACCTTCATCCATACCCAACTCTCCATCTTCGAACTTTGATTTGGAGGATGCCAACTCACTCACCACTTGATTTCTCAGGGTGATGACATTATTCTTGATCAAGAGCGCGTTTTGCTTCCAATTGTGATCCGCCTTGGTAGCAATCAGCCATCTCCTCCCAAGGAGTGTGTCATATGCCTTATTTTGGAATGGGATGATTGTGAAGTCCAAGAGAAATTATTGTGTCCCGATGTTTACTTTTTATGCCATCAATGTTTCCAATGGCTTGATGCCATGCTAGTCGACACCTACCATGTGGAAGGTTGGCGGCTGGAGTGTTGGTCTTCTAAGGCATTTTCAAGTATCTTTTGGTAGCACATTAATTGTCAAGCCTTCATCAATGATGGTGTTTGTTAGATTCTTGCCCATTATTTCCATCTCAACGACGGTTGACTTCCTCTTGATGCTCACCGGCAACATGGGATCAATAGCCTTGTTACCTTTAGGTGGTGGTTTCACTATTGATTCCTCTTGTGGCTTAAATTGGTTTTGGTTGATAGTGTTGTCATTGATTATATTAGTGATTTCCATTTTTAGTTGTGGCATAGTTTGTAGGAGGTCTTTTACCTTTACAAGTATTGTTGTTTGTAGTGCTTGTCGTACTATATTCTTCTCAGACTTCAACTATAGTGGAGTACTGGTAGCTTCATTGGAGGTTCTTCTCTCATGTGCCATTTCCCGTCCCACATCAACTTTGGCCTCTCAAAGTATGTCCTTTGTATGGGGATCTGGGTACACTACCTTCTTTGATTGTAACCTTGTGATCACTAGGACTTCGTCCTACACATCCTTCACTGCCAGCATATTCACCACTTTCACAACTTTATTGAAATATTTTGATTGCTTTGGCACTCTCGAGCAAAGTGACTTCATTTGTTGGAAATCCGACACTTAATAATTGGTCTTCCTTTTGTGTCATACTGTATTTTGCTTCTTGGGTTATTGTTGTTGTTGTTCTACCGATTATTATTTCATTGCCTGTTGTCGTATCCACTAGGCAATGCATTAGAGTTGGTAGGTAGTGTGGTTGGTGGGTTTGATTGTTCTTCCTGAGTAAAGAGCACTTGTGTGCTTCTTGTCTTTAGGTTGTATGGGCATTCTTTGATGTAATGTTCCAGTAGCTAACAAATGTCATAATTTTTTTTTTTGACAGGTGGTTTTTATGTGACTTACTTTATAATTGGTGCACCACATTTCTTTATTTCCCTTAGAATTCTACTTTTCAGCCTTCAACTCCATCATGCACAATTATATCTTGCCATAGGGCTTGAAGAGCTTTGGATTCATTGTCAGTATTGTCTCTAGAGCTCTTGTTATCATCTGTTTTTCATTTTCCACAGTAGGATGTTCTGGCTTCATTCTTGATGTCCATTGCCCTGTTGTATGTCCATTGCCTACTTGAACAACAAGATCTTCATATTCTTTTTTGGGAAATGGTAGGTGTTTGGCAAGTTCTACCCACACACTCTTCTTCTATGCACCGTTGGTGAGATTCTTTCTATTCCCCGAGTACAACTGCGATTGACGCTTTGACTTATGCTTCTTTGTGGACTTGGGCTTTCTACTTCGTCAATTCTTCATATCCATCATCATCAGTCACTTTGTTCTCTCAACTGAAGGGATCTTCTTACCGATCCTTCTGTTACTTCTTGACTACCTGGTGTATGTTTTTTGTCCTTGTCCGCTTGCAAGAGCATTGATTTTGGAAGGTATGTCTTTTGGTAGTGTTTGCTGTCTTCATTGCTCTCCGTCCCTTTCCTCTCGAAGGTCTTGAAAGGTAATGAAGTTATATGTGAGCAACCTTGGCAATCTTTGAAGGAGATGATCAACTTCGTTGTGCACTATTAGGCTATCCTGGATGATGCTCTCG
Source organism: Chamaecyparis obtusa (assembly GCA_027943335.1). Lineage (NCBI taxonomy): Eukaryota > Viridiplantae > Streptophyta > Pinopsida > Cupressales > Cupressaceae > Chamaecyparis > Chamaecyparis obtusa. The sequence goes on from BSBK01011481.1 coordinate 182,711, forward strand.
GGGACCTCTCATTTGAGAGCCTCCCTCTAAACATACGAGTTTACAGACACTTACCACAAGTACATCAAGTTTTGAGTTGTCTTTTAATGTGTGTTCCTCTTCGATTTTAGTTGCTTCTAGTTCTTCAATGGGTTGGCCCATAACATTGCCATCCTGCCTATTTGTGACTTACATTTTGAGGCTTCATATCCCAACAATGCCAGATGTTTACTCCAATAAGGTATGCGACTTAATACACAGAGTAAATGAGAAAGTAACTTGCAGAACATAAGATATCAATAAGGAATATAAAGTATCAAGTATGAATCCAACTTCAGAAAGATAGAGCATTTATTCCATTTAATTCAATATGCAATATTTACATGAAAATTCACAAATGGTCCCTGGTACATACAAAATGGGGACATATATAGCAGACCTCGGTTGGTTAAGATTGCCAACTGTCAGAAAATGTAAACTAACCAACCACTCCTTGGGGACTAGCAACCCATTTACAAACATAGTTTACTTAGCATATTCAGACGACTACGTAGAGAGTGAGTAGAGTTTTCTTTAGGGAAATTTTGAACTTTAGTCTGCCTTGTGGATTGGTGGTGCTATGCATTTGGGTGATTTCCTGGCTAACTTCTTGTCTTTCAACCCATTAAGAAACATGTCCTTGATATTATTATTGTTAATGAAGTTTCTTTTTAGAGCTGTTTTTCTTTTCATCTTTCTCTTAACTTATTCTTAGACATACAAGCAAATTGATGTTTTCTTGTTAAAAACTCTAGGTAATGACATGTCTCATTGTCAGTCATTCTATATGTTGGCGTGTCTATGCAGACATGATGCAATTGAGTACAGTTAGTGACTGGAGTTTGCTTTACAGAATATTATGCACTTTGTGAGGTAGATTCATAAACACCAAATTGAGCAATTTTGGGAAAAAACAAATTAGACAGATGTTCTTTTTATTTCTTGTCTGTGCTTCTATGATTTTTTTTTACTTTTTAGTAATCTTATGTGTATTGAACTTTGACATTTTTATTTGCAACATTGATCTATTTGTTTCATAAATTGAGATTCCTATAATTGCAGGTCATCTTTTCTTATCTTGCTATGTTAGTATTTTTCATGTACTTTTATTTTTGAGTTAGGGAACTAGAAGAAATCTCTACGTTTTGTAATGCTATTGGCTACTTTATACAAATAGAAAGACAGTTTCAGCTTGTTTTTTGAAATCTTGGTCTTGCAGTTGACACAGTTACGAATAAATGCTAAACTGAGGTATAATGAAGATCAGGCATCAAAAGCACTTACTTCATCCTTACATGATATAAGTGATGTTGAGTTTCAGGACAATTTGGCTCGATTTTGGTAAGAAAATTGTGCTTAAAGAAAGAAAGAAATAAAGAAATTTTGCCAATATAAACTGTGAACTTTTAGGATGCTTATTCATGTTTTCTGTTTAGGACATCAATATCAGATGAAAATTACAAATTTTCTACAAGTCTTGCATATGCAAAATATTATGTTAAATGCTTTTTAAACTTATTTTGACAGGATTGATATGGGAACCTCTGACGTGTTAGCATTGGATATATTGATCAATTCTCTTATAGGCTTGAGCGAAGAGTAATCTCTTTGTACCTCAGTAAATATTTCAGTTCCTAGCATTTTTCATTTTTATACTGAGTAGATCATAGATTCTGTACAGACATCCACACTGTAAGGTTTGTGTGCTAGTTGCATTATCTATAAACTAAAATTTCAGGCTTTACAATCTTTGTTTCTGTATAGCCATAATAGCTGTACTTGACATTCTCTAAAAGCTAGTCTTCAGATTTTTAAATTTTTTTTTGCCCACTGGTAATCTTAATCTCATCTTTCTTGCTTTCTTCCAAAAATGTAGGATGACTTTAACTATGGGGAATGCTTGGTGAATAAAACAAATTATCTTGTTTAAACATAGACAGGGTAACTATCATCAATATTTTTGGGGTCTAGGGCTTGTAACAGCTTTGCGAGATATCTTGTGCAGTAGTTCATGAATATTTCATTTTCATGCAAAAATTTAAAACTTGGTAACCATACTAAAACGGATGTGGATGTATCATGTCCTCATTAAACCTTGAAAAAGTATGAGTTGAATGATTATACGAAAGAGATTTCAGTCCCTAGAACCTTTAATTCCTTGAACAAGCCAGTCATATATATTTAACCCAGGTACTTCTGAATAGGTTTGGAAACTATTTTTAGACATAATAATCCATGCTATAGCTTTTCTGTGGCACATAGGACAATTTGTAGAGCAATCTATCTAACTAACCAGCAAGTTTCAAGTGAAGATGCACTGGAAATGTAAACAGAAATTAAAGAAACATAACACATTCAATGTAAACAACCAACAAATTGTGATATTGCTATTAGGATTCAACTATGTAGTTTTTGAGTCAAACTCATTGACCCATGTTTCATTAGTAGTGTTCACAAGAACCCATCTCTCATGAGAATAATTGGAACACTTATCACTCATTGCATCTAGGTGATGCTCACAAAGGTGAAGCACCAGGACTTCCTGGGAGGTCACCCATCCCAATATTACTCCAGCTGAAGCGTGCTAACTGTAGACATGAAAAAATGATCAACGTCCCCATTTCTCTAACATGTCTTCTACGTCACATTTGATCTTCATCATGTGTTGATATGGTGTCATTCTTCTTATTCTATCTGGTTACTTTCCAACCCTAATGAACCTATTTAATAACATTTGGTCCTTAATCATCATTATTGGCAATTTTATCATTTTATCAATCTGTCCTAAATCTTTGTTGATAATTAGTCAGTCATTAATTATCAACCTCTTCATTAGTCCTTTTCAATTATTTTCAATCAATCCTTTTGTCAATCAGCTTTATCAACCACTCTTGTCATCATCATCATCATTATCAATATCCCATCCTTGTCAAATCATTTTTGGATTATGGTCTTTTTGATCATTTTTTCCTTGTCAATTGTCATCAATTTTGTTAATTTTGCCAATTAATCATTTTTTGTTGAACAAAATTAGGGCCTAATTCTACATGTGGTTGTATTTCCTAGATCGTTTCAATAATATCTCTTCATTAATTTATGCCCCCTTAATTAACATTTCTTCCTAGATAATTGAATTTATTCATTTATCCCTCTTATCTTAACTTTCACAATTAAATAAATCATTTTATTTAATTGGCTAATTTTGAAATGAGTGGAATTAATAATTCGTAATTATTAAATTCCACCCCATTTCCTTTCTTCACTTAACTTCCCTTATTTCTTTTTTTCTCAAATCTTAACTCTTCCACCTTTCCAAAATTCACATCACTTGATTGGTGTTGAAAATAGAAGTTTCTAACTCCGCTCTTTGTCAAAAATGCATGCTTCCATTTTAACTTGTTCTCTCATTCAATCTTGGCCATTGGTTTCATTCAATCCCATCCATCCAATCACTTGTGAAAATTTATAAATTAAGGCTGTCATCTCTTCAATATATCTCATACAATTAGCATCCTTATTATCGTCTTCTTGCTTTTGAGTCTTTTTAATTTCATCTTCTTGAGATCATATAATCTTCAAGTATTCTCTATCTTTGTCCTTGCTTCAATGAAAGTTGCACAATGATGGATTGAGCCACACTTCAAACCAGCTTAGAGGAGAAAGGAAGAGCAATAAGGCCTTCGTCAAAGGGAGTAAATTGTGTTTGATTGTTCTGATTTATTTTGTTTACCTCTTGATGTCCTTGTTGTGAATGTGTGCGTATTTTTTATGCGTACACTAACTTTGGAGTTTCCATCAAGGTTAAGCCCACTTTGCTTGCAACCCCATTTGCAAAACCTTCAGCAAGTGTTGTGCCTTATGAACTATTCATTGTGATATTGCACTATGACTCTTCAAAAAGGTGGTAATTATGGAATTGTGACTCTTTTAAGAGGGATAGAGATTCTGCTCTTGGGCCTAGGGTTGAGTCAAGGGCACCCTATTGCAATCTTCCCTCTGAGCCTATATGAGTTAGTTATTGAGGTAACTAATAAATGGATCCTCAATCATAAGAGGAGAGAAGGATAGTTTGATGGAGGGAATGGTGTACAAGCTTTGCTAGGTACACCACCTCATGAGCTTGGTTGTGACAACATGAGGCTAAGGGGGACAGAGTTTCCGCTCTTGGGCCTAGGGATAGAGCTAATCAAGGCACCTCATCACGTCTTTCCTATCTCAACCCTCATTATGGATTGAGTCATTGAAAATTATGTGCTATATGTGTATTTCTCTCTTTACCCTAATGAATGTATTACATGTATTATGATTATATTATTAACTAATTTGGTTGTAGGTGCCAAGACATGCTTATCTTATCTTATTTCTAGGTTAGGGTTATATCTCTAACTATATTGTGTTCCTTGTTTCGTTTGGATTTTGTGAATATAGGGAAGATTACAAGGCAATCTAGAAAAGAGACATTACATCCCTCATCCTTAATTTGTGCCATAGTTTTCAACATTCTAGCTCGTCTAATAGATGATATTTCCTTTGTAATAAAATTTGAAGCGGACTCTTCCCTTCTGTATCAAACTGGGGTCTCAATTGATGCGACTTTGGAAGATTTGGATTTATAAGTTGGCTTTTGCTGATTATTCTTATAGACTTTCCACTAAAATCACTAATTTGTTCGACTTTTATAGCAAGAATGTGAAAAGTTCCTAAATCACATAGTTCTTGGGGTTGCTGGCCTTTCTTATTTTAAAATACCACCCACATTGTCAACTTCACTCTGTAACTTGATATGCCTTTCAACTGAAGATTTCTTTTGTGAGTTTGTGTTGCCTTTATTTTGAATATTATATTTGATGGATTGATTGTTTAAAACAATACCGATGATATCAAGTTTCAACTATAGAATTACTTTCCATGGTCTCAACTTCACTTATTCATATAAAATTGGAATGTTGTTTGGGTATAAAGCTATCTTCCTCCAAACACAACTTAATCGTGGAATTACTTTGTAATAAAATTTCCCAATCATTCTTTAAATAGTTGAAATTCTTTTATTCAAGTTTGAGGCTCCCTTTTGAAATTGTAAGCACTCTCATAGTCTCTATGCAATCATAGAATTTTTTTGCAATAGCATTAAAACATGTTACTCTTATTTCATTACCATTAAAATCAACTAGTTCAAAACTAAAAAATTCCCCTTCTCATTTTGCATTGTTGAGATGATGAAGTTGACTTTTTGTAGTAGCTCGAGCCTTTGTTGTCCATTTGCTTCGATAAGAATGCAATATTGCAATAAGAATGTGTTTGAAGGAGCTTCATTTCTTGCAACAATTGGACGATCATATGACTTGTTGGTAGAATTCAATGCTCGTGTCGTCATAAATAGATAAAATATTAGTCAATATAGTAGCATTAAGGTTTAGTTAATATAGTACCATCAAGGTACTCAAAACAACTATTAAAAAAGGTAAAATAAGTATGAAAATATTTTCATTATAATTTAATAAAATGACATAGTTTATATTCAATATTGATAATATCAAGAAAATTGTCATCCAATTTGAACGTATGATAAAATTATCATGTAGAAGAAGTTTGTTCATGTCAATGCGTTAAAGGTTTATCTATGCAAACGCCTTTACTTACCATATAGTACTTGGAAAACTAGTTATAAAAAGATGTATAAGAATTACATTTCAAATGAGATTTTGGCAAATTAGTAAAATAACAAAATTGCAAATACTAAATATTAAAATTTAAGATTTATATTTCAATTTTAAATACTTGAATACTAAATAAAATTTGACAAATGAAATTGTGAATTGGAGATTTCTATTATATTGAAAAATATCATATAGATGATAACAATGAGTAGCATGATGTTAAAATAAGTTCAATCCTCCTCTTCTTGCTCCTTGTCACTCCTCTTTCACTTGCACTCACTCAACCTACCTCTTTATACTCTTTCAATCACTATTTTCTCTCCTTTCACCTAGCTGTTGAAAAAAATCAGAAACAAATGTGAGGAAAAGAGAGGATTTGAGGGGTTGTTGTAAGGCATAGAGGGCATGGATGGTGCCCACTTCAAACTAGTATTTGTCCCTAACCCCAAAAAACAAAAAGAAAAAAAAAAGAAAAAAGAAATTTAAAACAAAATACACTTTTGAGATGCATGGAGATGGGAGACTTCCAAATGTCCTTGAGATGCTCGAGGAATGTTCGAGCGCCCTCGAGATGTCTTGGGGATGCCTAGCCGTCTTTGGAAGTCCTAGTGGCAGTGGCAGGGGGATGCCTTGTCCCCGTCCTTGCATCCCGAAGACGTTCTTGTCTTGGAAACGTGGGGCTTGAAGGAGGAGGGAAACGTGTCCTCGTGTTTCACTAGATATTATAGTTAGAAATGCTCTGGTAGACATGTATGCAAGATGTGGATTCATAGAAATAGCAGCTGAAAGGATTTACAAACTTTCAAGAAAATGCAACCAAGTGTAAAGATCAATTCAGCAACCTTTGCCAACATCCTCTAGGGGCCTTGGAATAGGGTATCGACATGTATGGATATCCATCAAAGCATATGGATGGTGGATTTTTGTCATATACTATGTTCGGAAATGCTCTCGTATATATGTATGTAAAATGTGGAAGCACAAACAAAGAGGACAGCTCTAGTCCGCTCTACAGTTTCACTGCGACAGTCTACACCCACAATGGCCTGTGTGGGCACTTGACTGGAGATGGGTTGGGTTTACTATCCCAAAGTATGATTTCTTTGTAGACCATGTTAGAAATGCCTTTCTGGTGGATCCAGTGGTAAAGGTGTGGACAAAGATTTTCACAAACCTTCAAACAAATGCATGCACCAAAAGAGATTTTATGCAATGCAATGAAATTTTAAATAGACCGAGGCAAGCGATATACCTAAAGATTGCAGATATAAGCATGGCAAAAATCTTCTTCTCCAAATTTAGGACAAAAATCTTCGTCTCCAAGTGCAAGACAATATTATGCAGAGGAAATGAAGCAGATATAACTTTAATTTTTGAGACTTTATTGATACCAATTTGCTAAGTCATAAAGATAACCATGAGTCTTTTCAAATGCTCACATCCACCGCCAAACTTATGGAATGCTCACGTCCATTTAGTAACCACCATCTATTCACTTTCTGATGTCTACCATGTCAACTACCTTGCCAACTGACCTCAAAACATGCAAATGATCATCAAATTTTGTCAATAAAAGGTTTGCTAATAATTTTGCTGCCATTGTAGAAAGCCTCTCGGCTTAATCAACAAGATTATATAACTTTCTTTTCTTAGTACCTAGGGTCATAGTTCAAAATATCGTTATTGACAACTTATGGCCAAGGGCAAAAAAATTATTAGGAAAATATTGGAGATAAATTGGCAACTTATCTGGAACTTAAAAATTTGCTTAAATTTAATTAGAAATGCATTTTTTTTTGCAAAAATCAATGAGGAGATGCATCTAATGAGTTAGTAAATGAGTAAACAAACCAAACAAGTTGAGTCTAGATATATATAAATGCAAATAGGGTACAAAATCGCATCCTCATGTGGAATGCTGATGGCTGGTAGCCATAGTTTGATAGTTTGAACATTGAAGCAAACTAAAAATAGCAAATCGTCTTTGTAAAACTACAAGTAAATACAAGTACAACATCAAAATACTCTACATCTTCCTCATCCCCTTCCCAGCAACACTAGTAAATACTACTGGAGTGGCAGGGGGTCTAGCCCTAGAAGTCAGCTGTGGCTGTGGCTATGGTTGTGCCTCCTCCCTCTACACAATTGGTTGTGACTTGACCTTCATCCTGGATGTAGACGATGTTGACACTGGCAATGACTCATCATCTGAATCCTCCTCAATGTCCTCATCCTCCTGAATGTCATCCAATCCCATTGAAAATCCACCCTCCTCTATAGCCCGCCTCTCCAAATCGTAGATCAAATCACGTTTTTTCTCCAAAAACACTGCAAATCATGTTTTTTCTAAAACACTGCTAATCATTTTTTTTCTAAAACACTGCAAACTACATTTTTTCTCCTTCAAACCCTTTTTTCCCCTCCCAAACACCATTTTGCAAATTAGAAAATGTCAAATGAATGATTTTTAGGTAGTCAGCCCCTATTAGCAGACTGCGGTTGATAATTTGGCAACTTATCGCCGAAATATCAACAATAAGTTGGGTTTTTCTCTGTGATAAATTCTTAAAATATCAGCGATATTGTTTTGCGATAAGTTCATGTATATTATCGCCAGTCGTAACTTATCGCGATAAGTTGTCTTATCGGTGATATTTTGATCTATACCTAGGGTAACCACTCTATTGTTTTTCACATAGATTAAAATATCGCAAATATATTGGCGATAAAACATTTTATTGCGATAAGCTTGACTGGGTGATAAAATACACAACTTTATCGCTGATAAGTTGTGACTTTATTTGCGATAAAATCACAACTTATCACGTATAAAACGGTGATAAGTTGTTTAAATATTGACCACAGTCCACTAATAGGAACTACCGGCCCAAATGAAGTTCATTTTATATTTTTAAAGTTGCCAAGTGCTGTTTCGGGGAGAAAAAAGGGTTTCAAGGAAAAGAAAGGTGATTTGCAAGGATCTAGAGCATCTTAAAAAATCAAGAAATGGTGTGCGCCATGGCGCTGCCCCTTGACCCCGTTGGGGTGTTGCCTCCAGATCTCCATTTTATTTTTGGAGCATACTACAACTTTGAGTTTGTGCAGTACAAATCATTATCTACACTCTTGTCATTAGTCTTCTTGGATATTACTCGATGTATACTTGTCATCTGGAAGACTACTTTTTTTTTTTGGGGGGGGGGGAGGGGATGATGTAGTCGGTATAAAATGCCTATTGTTGTGCTTGATAATGTAAGTCGAGTCACAACCAGTTGTGCAGAGGGAGGAGGCACAGGCACAACAGACTTCTAGGACTAGACCTCGTACCCCTCCAGTAGTTTTTACTGTAGCTATTGGGAAGGGGAAGAGGAAGATGTAGACCATTTTGATGTTGTACTTGTATTTACTTATAGGTTTACAAAGACAATTTGTTATTTTTAGTTTGCTTCAGAGTTTAGACTATCAGGCTATGGCTACCAGCCATCAACATTCCACATGAGGATGCCATTTTGTATCCTATTTGCATTTAAATATATCTAAACTTGGCTTGTTTGTTTTGTTTACTCATTTACTGACTCATTAGATGCATCTCCTCGTTGAATTTTACAAAAAAATGCATTTGTAATTAAATTTAAGCAATTTTTTAAGTTCCCGATATTTTGCCGATTTATTTTCAATATTTTGCCAATATTTTTTTTGCCCTTGGCGATAAGTTGCTGATAACAATATTTTGAACTTTGGTTTTTCAAGTATGAAACAATGCATTTCTTCTCATTGGAATTCATTGTATGTCAAGATTGTTTATAAGTTCTTTTTTGAAACATGTCTACATTACGAACGATGAATTTGGCAACATCACTTATTACAGCCCAACATCACTCATCCCCTTGATTGCATGTAGATCGTCCATTGCCTAGTGAAATAGAATTTGTGTAATTAGAATCAACAAGAGATTTGGCATACATAAGCGTCGAGATGTGCTATAGTCAAAGAATCAACAATTAATATCAACACTATCTTAGGACATATTCTTTCTTTGAAATGTGCTTTGCCTCAACAACTGCCACGTTAACCTATCACAGCTTCTTATTGCAGGAGCCTTTTCCAAAATGCTTTCCTGTGCCCAAATTTATGACAGCAATAGCACTTCACTCTTCTTTGTGGTTTTTAAGTGAAATAAGTAAAAGAGAGAACTTCTAGGTTTGCACTTATATTGTGCAACAAATATAAAAAATTAGCATAGGAAAACTTTTCATGTTAGTATACATTTCAATTTCACGAGTTAAAATATATGTTTAACAATTATATTAAAATTTGAGAGTTGTTCAGAACACTTGACTTTATTTGTGAACACATTTTCATTAATGTATTGTTTTACCCTCTCTATTGAACATTTATCACATTATCTTATTCTTGTAGATACAAAGACCCCAAATGGACTTATGCAATAAGGTTGCACTACACAAATTTCTTATCATTAATTCTCTAGTTTAGTCCTTTATAAAATATTTTGTGAACTTTTGATCAACAATTACATAGATAGAATTCAGTTTGGATATCGCAGATTTATCCTTCTGATAAGTTGGTTTGGGCGGCCTCTTCTGGGAGCTTTTTGGTCCTCTGTAGTCTCCTCTGCTGCTTTTCTTCTCCTCCTCCCTTTTGGGTTGGTGTCTGGAACTTCTTGTTGATTCCTAAGATTAATATTTTCTTTTGGATCCTGCTTTAGAACAAACTTCTTACTTTGGACAATCTTTGTAAAAGGGGCTTTCCTATTGATAATAGGCGCTTTCTTTGTTGCGAGGCTTTTGAGACTGTTGTTCATCTCCTCGCTGAGTGCTCCTTTTTTAGGGATTTTTGGGGTTTTTTTCTGGGCCTTTGGGGCTTGGATTGGGTCTTTCCTTCTTCTATTTAGAATTTTTATCCTAGTGGATTCCTCCCACCTCAAACTTTACTCTGTCCTTGCCATGGTCTCTTATACTTCCTCAGTTAGCCTGGAGTATATGGAAGGAAAGGAATAATAGGGTGCTTAGAGATACCTCTGCCTGTTAATGTGGTCTCCTCTAAAATCCTATTTTGGGGTCTCTAATTGCAAATCCTGTGTTAGTACTCCCTTCACGGTTTATGATTCTCAGGTGGCTTGCAACTGGAACCTCAGATTTGATATTTCCATCCCTGTTAAGTCCCTTAAGACCTCTAGAGATAATATTGTTTGACAGTCCCCTCCTGGGCTGGTGTACAGTTAATTTTGATGGGACGGCTAAAGGGAATCTTGGGCCAGTTGGTTGTTGGGTAGTGTTGAGAGATGAGTATGGTGGGTTTATTTTAGTGGTGGCGTTCCCCTTGGGAGGTTACACAAATCACCTTGCTGAAGCTGTTGCAGCCTACATGGCATATGCCTTGCTTGACAAATGAACCGTAAGTATGTGTGTATTGAAGGTGATTCTAATAACATCATTCAATGCCTCAAGGGGTTCCAAAATCCTACTTGGACTATTCAAAATTGGATTAAGGGCTCTATTGATATTGTTAATTCTTTTGAAAAATGCAAGATATCTCATGTTTTTAGAGAGGGGAATTCGGTGGCAGATTGTTTTGCCAACGTTGGTGTCCAAAGTGACAAAATTATGACTTGGACAAAAGGGGACCAACTCCTGGGGAGTGTTGCCAGTATGGTAGCCTATGATAAGATACATGCTCAAACTTCACATCTTAATCAACAATGTTTGCTCAAGATTTATGTTGAAGGATACAGACTGAGGAACATTTATGTTTGTACGCTTTCTGGGTGTTTGACATCCCTTTACAACAAGGCTTTTGGTTTGGTGTTACATTTGTTGTGCGAAGGCTTTTGGTTTACACAAAGGTGGAAATATGGGTGGAAACAGAAACTGCCAGGAGCCCAGTAACTGTGATGAGGTGAGGAATAATAACACCATCTGGAGAATTCTGAAAAGGGGTCATGCCTTATTTGGAGAAGCTCCATGGCTTCTACCCCAAGGTCACTAAAATGTTTGCTAAAGGCTAGAAAAATGGTCAGGTGTCTCTTTTAGGGAAGAAGTTTGACATCACTATGGACTTGATTGCTCAGGTTATTGGGTTGTTGATAGATGGTAAGCTCAAGAATTGGAAGTCTTCAGAGGCATTTGTCCAAAAGTTTCTGAAAAAGAAAGAGGGTAAAATCTTGGTGAAGAAGCCGAATAGTGGTTACGACATGAAGTCTATTAAGATGCTTTGGGTGGCTGTTCTGAAGGTTCTTATGCAATATTTTTCTTTGGACAGTTGTTTCACCACTGTGTATGGACATCATTTTTTCCTGCTCAACCATTTGAGGCATAAGGTTAGAATTTCTTTTCCATTCTGTCTTTTGTCTTCCCTGAATGCAAGCATTAAAGAACATAGAAAAAACCCTAGGAATCCGGTATTGCATGAGGGGTTGATTCTACTTATTGTTGAACATTTGAAAACCCTTCCCCCCCCTTCAAAAGGCAAGAACAAAGAGTCCCCTGTTTCCTTGGGGGATGATGCGGGGATTGGTAAGTTGGATTTTGATTATTCTTTCTCTGAGGGTGAAGATTGGAGTACTGATGCAGAATTTGACCCTGTTTCTGTGGAACAGGAAGGAAAAGTAAGGTTAGCAAGAAAAATCAAAATAATGGCCTCCCTATTTTGGTCTATACTGGTGGTGCTTTGAGTGGCTCATCCCAGTAGGGTGGGTCTGGCGAGTCTTTGCCTGTCAGGGATCGTGAGGGAAGATCCTCTTTTCCTTGTGACTTGGCGAAAGACTCCCTGCTTCTGCTTGACCTTCTGGGTATTGCTAGGAATGTTGTGGATTCTTTTAGGATGAACAAGTGGCTCTTTCATGAGATCAACCAAATTAACATTAAATTGCGCTCCATCCAAAGTAAAAAGGATAACATTCAAAATCAGGAGGCTCCCTGGGGTGAAAGTGAGGGCAGAAATCTTTTTTTTTTCCTTACAAAAAACAGTTAAGGATGTTGAGATAATGAAGAATGTCTGTGAAGGAAAAATTATGGGTTGGGAGACCAAGATGAAAAATATCAACGATAACCTCATTACTTTAGTCTCTTTTAGTCATAAGGTGATTAACTGCAGTGCTGATAGCATGAAGATTCTGGTGGAAAAGTATGATAAAATGTATCAAAGTAAGAATCATGTGGTCGATGTGGATGCTACTGACAAGGGGAAATAGAAGCTTGCAGAGAATAACAAAGGTTCAAGCACACATACACGTGGCAATCTTATGAGGGCTGCTGATCATTCTGCCCGACCTACAGGACTTTAAGAAACTTGCTCTTATTGTGTCTGAGCTGGAAGCTGAAGTTGCTGAGGCTTTAAAGAATTTGTATTAGTGTTGGTCTTCTGGTGTTTTTTTCTGTTTCTTGGTCTCTAGGCTGTGCCTAGATTTTGCTGGTGGTTGGCTGCCTTTTCATTGGTTGTTTGCTGTTGGCAGCATGTTGTAAATAGGGTTTCGAGTCCCTTCAAAACCTGTTTGATCCTCGATCAGAAACAATTACATAGATACATCCGTTATTCAAAATCTTCAATATTGCTACAACTTGTATAGATATTTTTAATACATTTATTTAATAATGCAGAGATATCAAATTGAAGCTATAATATTTATTGACAAGTTATTTTATTTTACTTCAGAAATTTATTTGTTAGATACTGATACATAGACACAAATTTTATTTTATTTGCATTTATTAAATTAATAAATAGTATTTGTAATTCCATCCAAAAATTACTGTTTAATTTTATGTTTTTTTTTTAATTTTTAGTTTTGTTCTTTTCTTTAACATCAGCATAAACTTGAATATAATTGTTATTTTTTTCCTTTCTAAAATGAAGCATGGAACTCTGAAAATATAATTTCAGAGAAGTATGTAATTTTTTTCCTGAGTTGTGTATTAAAGTATTAATATTTTGCTGTGCAAATGATTGTCAAATTTAAGATAAAAGGTATGTGCATTCGTCAACATTAATTTTGTAGGGATATATTGCTCTGGATTTTGCTTATTTATTGCTCTCCTAGTAATCTCTTTTAAAGTGTTGGACATGATTTTATACAATTTAAGAGTTGTTAGTGATTTCATGTACTTGCAGTCTGGGGGTTCTATCAGTTTCCTTTTAGGACTCAGTCCTGCACCTCTTTTGCTGCTACTTAGATTTTATGTGTACAGTTCTACTGTTAGGAGGGATTTCAGAAACTTTTGTATTTCTTTTGTTTTCAAGCAAAGTTTATAGTATAACTGTCAAAATCTCTTAAAAAATGGCAATCTTAGTTGAGAATATTATTTTGGCAATCTATTAACATTTTATTCTCTGTGCTACTGCAGTTATGTTGGCATCAAGTGTTTAGTTTTTGGTGGAAAGCGGTTTGGTGATTGGGAAGAAGGCATGACCTCAGCTGAATTTGGATACAAAAAATACAGGATTTGAACTTGAAAATGTCAATTACATATAAAAGGAGTGATCATAAAATGGTTCATAGATAGGCCACTATGAAGAAGCATGAAGCATTTTCAGAAGCTTTGTAGTGCAAGGATGGAATATGATGGCTTTGCAAATACACAACCATATATAACTAATTTATTGTTCCTATCTAATAACATTACCATATTCAACATTTCTCATCGAATTTAATTGAATATCATCTAAACATGATGTACTGAATAAAAAATTCTAGCTGTAGTGAATCAATCCATGTAACATAGATAGAAAGTTTTTCAATTAAAGGCAAAAGCAGGTTTGAAGGGGGCTCGAAACCATCTACAACCAGATTAAAAAAATATTTTCAATAAAGCCCACTACACAAAACGCTGTCAAAAGACCAGCAGACACCCAAAAACCAGAACTAAAAACCAGAAAATTATCCTTTGGATCCTTTCTTATGGGATCAAAGGGTCATGTCGAAAGGAGGAGACTTTTTGGAATGTTTACCTTGGACAGTAATCCAACCTTCTTCAACCTTAGCAGCCTCCTCCTGCCAAGACAACGAATCTAACACTGAACTGCGCAAAGAGAGGCCATCGCAAAGCAGAGAGCCAGCAGAACCAACATTAAGAGAAGAGCCAACAAAACTAGCTAGCTGTGGAGAACCTAAGCTAGAGATAGCCGAAGGAGGAGGGATCCGTGAAGGGACAACACCATAGAAGCTCCAAGAATGACCTTGACAGTACCAGCAACAGGGAACGATCCAGCCGAATCAGCAAAACCAACACAAGGGGCTGCAGACTCGGATAGAGAAACTGGGCTACAATCTGAAGCAACAACAAAAGGGACAACAATGCTCACAATATCACCAAAAGAGAGATCAGATGTAGGAACCATAGGGGCAGAACTAGCTGAGCCGGAATTCAGCTGCGGAGAAGGTTCCTGCCCGATTGACTGAGAAGAACACTTAACTGTGTAAAGTTGAGAAGAGACACCAATCCACCAGGAGGAGGGCTTCTTCAACTTAACTTTCTGAACATCACATTTAGCCACAACATGCCCAGTCTTGAAGCATCTTCTACATCTAAAGGGAATCCCTTCATAGTCCAAAGGTTGAACCCAGGAACCCTTCGAAGACGAGAGCTTGATCTCTACCGACAACCCCTTAGAAGCATAAATTTCGACCAGAATACAAGCATATGTAGAATGAAGGATATTGGATGAATCCTCATCAACCATAAGAAAATCTCCTAGGGCCTGACCCACTTCCTCTAGGAGAGGATCCACCCAAAGATGAAGTGAGAGGTAAGGGAGTCTAACCCAAATAGTCATTTTACAAAAGGATTCAGATGTGGGGTTGAAATACTCACGCCAGGGCTTCATCATCAAAGGAAATCGATTCTCCCAAGTAAAAAATACTCACAAAGAATAGTCTTTTTGTCTTACACATTATCAAACTTGGTAATAAAGAAACCTTTAGCCAAAGGGAAAATCTCAACCGAGTCCTAAATGATGGGCTTCCAATGCTTAGAGATCCAATCATGGAGCCCCAGGAGACTAGGCTAGATACTCTTAAACTGACATATAATAGCAAGAGATGAGAGGTCAGAGGTTACTTGATCAATCTCAGCAATCGTCTTAGCTTCCAGTTGAATGGCAATATACCAACATATAGGGAAAGACAAAAGTTTCAGAACAGTTACCCCTCTCGATAGACACACAATCTGCGCAAGAGCCACTAGGACCAACAAACATTGATGGGGGCACCACAACAAAGGAGGTCCTACGATCAGCACGCACCCCCGCCCCCAAAGCATTAGAGGCCACTGGAATTCCCTTAGGACCAACCGCCGAGGCAGGCTTTGCCCCAGAAGGAAGAGACAGATCAAACACCACCAAGGAGACAACCCCAGCAAACGCGGCCTGGACAACAAAAATAGACCCAATAGGCACAAGCACAAAAGAATCAGCCTATGGAGAAGGCAAGGGAGAAGCAGGGTCCCTATGCCCTCCACCAACAACTTGTGCAGGTTTTGCCGACGAGCACAGACCAATTGTAGAGCGAGAATTTGAAATCAGCGGGCAGGAGTTTCCAGCTGCCATCATGAACTAGAATTCTAACAATGATGTTATAACCCCTAACGTAGTTATGTAACATAGAAAGTTGAAATGATTGTATTGATTTCAAAGCCTCATCTTGTGAACAAAGAGATACCAAAGTAAATTAATTAGAGACATGGATAAGCCAAGAAAATGTCAGGAAAAAAAGATTTTATTTTCTCAACAAACATGGTGTTAAACTATTGACAAAAGTATACAATGTAAATAATTGTCAATTTTGGTTGCTCTTTTTGTTAAAGATTTATTCACTAAATCCATTATTGAAGTCTATAAAGGTAAAAACTTAATAATTTAGCAAGCAAAATGCAAACAACCAGCATAATTTATATATTTGAAGGCTTTTTATTATGTAATGAAGTAAATGGTATATGGAGCATTGACTAATACATGCCATAACATTGAACCTCTAGGTATACACCACATTTGAAGAAAGTAACAATATAAAGTTGTAAATAATGATTTAAACGATAAATAATTTGTAAAAAATTAAGTAATAATATTTAAAAATAAATGAAGAAATTGAAATAAAAACTTTTTAAATTGAAATATTTCATTTAATTATGACTTTGTTGAATTTTAATTTGAAAGTACAACCGAACCTCTTGAAAATGGACAATTATAATGTAGTTATGTTTAGATGACAAATATCATAAATTGTGAGTAATTTATTCAAATATAATGTGCATAGTAAGTATTCATGCTTTGCATGACAATGGCTTTAAATTGTAGTCTCTTTATTCATTTTGGATGTAGTATAGAGTAATTTATTCAAATGTGATGTGGACAATAACAAAACAACGTTAAAACTAAATGACCTGTGAGATTAATTTTAATTTTTAATTTTAAGTATTCTTGACTAAGGGAAGGATCTTAATCATTACATAGAGGTAAATAATCATTATATTCTTGTCAATACAAAATCTATTTTTATTTTTTATACTAGGATTTTTATTCACAATTTTTAGAGTTAAGGTTAGTGGTTATGTCTTAACCCAATAAATGGACAAAGAAACCTAGTTTATATGTCACATGAAAGAAACAATTAATTATGTGATGACATGCAAGGCGCATGGTAATTTAGATGACTTGATGTACATAATTTAGGCTAAGTGTTTTTGATCCAACACAACAAATCTACAGTTGAGATTGCTACATCATTGATGGTGTTGTAATGGATGTGTTGCAAAAATTTCAAATAAATTGAGCTTATCATTTAGAAGCTTGATAGGTGGAAAATTAGCTTGCAAATATTAGATTCTACGAAATTCATATTCAAGATTGGAGAGATTTCAAATTTGAATTATGTTGACTAGGATACAACTGTGCTTTGCATTCTAGTTAAAATTAGAAAGGTAACTATGGGATCATATTGTTCTTGACTAAGGTAATGGATAAGGATATTTAGGTGATGGATTAGAATTGGGTTTAGTTTGTGCATTGAACAAGTCAAGTTTAACATTGATAATGCACTTACAATATTTCTCTAAGAATTGTAAGAAAAAAATTGGCAAAGTGCAAGGTATGCACTTTTATCACCAAGATTGTCTTACTTTCATGTACATGGGAATCTGAATGACGCATGCCCAAAGTAAGATATGCAAAAAAATTAAATAACAAACAAATCCAAGATATTGGATAAATCATCACAATTTTGTGTTCTTACAGAATTGACATCATTGAAACCCAAAGCTAATTAGTTGTGCCTATAAAATATTGTTCATGAGCAAAAAAAGATATAATTAAACATTGCATTGGATATGGATGCAAAATTAGAAAATTTGTAGTCATATGTAAGTTTTTTGGTTGCCATAGTGTACAAGACATCATAGAGTTATGACCTTGAGTCAACTCCTATATGTTAGCATTTTGACTTGTAATATTTGGTATGTCATAAAATAGAACATGTGGTAGAACTACTCTTCAAATTAGGAGGAATCTCTTTGTAAACAAAATTTCAACAATGTATACTTTCTATTTACAACCTATACAATGTTTTCTAGGTGTTTCATGCTTGAGTATGTCTACAAGCCTTTTATCAACCTTGGGGTATCGGGTGGACAATACTCGTGAATTACTCATTTTATTGCAACAACTTGATTTATCAAGATATTTATCAAGATATCAATCTGATTAAATTCCTTTGTATAAAATCACTCTAGTGATTATCTAGCTCCTTCCAACCAATAGTTCAAAATGGTTGCATGCATGACACATTTTTTTCTTTTTGCAAAACACATTTAAAATGATATCATAATTAAGAACATCAGACATCAAATCTTTGGTCATACCTTGGCTCAAAAGCTTCCCCAAGTTGCCTTGTTTACTATTTCCTTTGATTACTTACCCTCCTTTCATTATGGTTACATACAAGCTTATATGCTATTTCATAGTGTTTCGTGATGCTACTTGTTAGTGCAAATAGGATCATTTTACATCTAGGTCACTAATCACTCTTTCTAGGTTGACTCGATCACACTTGCAGAGTCTCCACTTAGGGACTCCTTAGTTTTTGTCTTACTTCATATGATTAACACATACGTATTCACTTCTTGAGACACCTATCTTATGCACATTTACATAGTTTTTCTCACTTCTCATATGAGCTATCACATGTTGCATATTTATAGCGGTTGTTAGATGTTCACTCCTACTTACCTATTCCCTCTTTGTTGCCTTTATATACAAGGTTGATCATTGTACATTTGACAATCATTTTTATTATTGACTTACTTTTTGTGTTGATTGTTCACTTATGAAAGATATCGTTAAATTTTATTTCAAATCTTAATTACTCCAACATGGTATTACAACTATGAACAACAAATTCTTTCTCATAATTATAGTGGTTCCAACAAACCCTATCAATGAAATGTCGTGGAGCGAAACAAACATATCAAACCTATTCACCTATGCATAGTTATTTGAGTTTTGTACCGAATTTCTATAGTAAAGAGCAATATAATATATTTTACACATGGATCGATGTAAGGAGAAGACTATTCTTATTCTTCAAATTAAAAATGTGTAAGTTGCATAGGGGAGAGGAGCTAATAAGTGCATGGGGTCCAAAATGTGCGACGTTAGTGGAGATGATAGGGGCCCACACGTTAGCACCTAGAACCCATAACATGTCCACGTGGATTTGAAAAGTCAAACAAAAACGAACCAGAACATAATACATATTAAAATGCATCATATAAGGATAAGTTTTGTATTTTATAAATGCACCAAATAAAAATTTAGGTCCCTTTCTTGTTGGACAAGCAACTTGTCATTCTCACTGACAGGTTCTAACACAGGTTAAAGTGGGTCGCTTAGTACAAAACAACCAACTTTCCTGCCTGCAATACACATAATGTCTAATCACTTACATGTCAATATTAAACCCTTAAATGAGGACCACCACCCTATCCGCAATGCACAATACAATCAAAACATTGTAACATGGACACACATCAACCCAAAACATGTTCATAGTTGCCACCTAATTGCAACTACTTAGTCTTGTACTGCCCACATATACATTACCACCCTAAACACTTAGACAAGGCCTCGTCCCATCATTCTAGTCAAAATGTATCTTCATTCCTCCTTAAGCACACAAGATGTGATCAGTTCAATAATAAACCGCATGCAATTTCAAAATCAACTTGTGTAAGACCACCAATAACTATTAAAGACCAATCAAATCTTAATTCAAAGCAGGCATCAGATGAATTCTTGCAAGTAAAGCTTCAAATTCAAAATTCAAATTTGTATGTGTGCACAAATTAAAGACAAGTAGACTTCAAACCATCTTATTCATCCCATTCAACACCTAACAAAGAGAACAAAGAAAGAAGAGCACAATGCAACAAGAATTGAAGCTATTTATTGAGGTATGCACGTGTTTATCACTGCTTTATGTTATTTCTATATTACCTTTGTTGTTCAATCCATTTCCATGTATCTATCCATTCTACTATTTCCTTCATGTTAAATTCTATTTTAGTTTTCCATACCCTTAATGGTTTCTCACATCCTCATGTTTTTTGAGTTGTTTCTACTATTTCATTCATGTTCATTTCTCTTTGTTTTGTAAGTATCCACATTTCTATCCTTTCTACTGTTTCGTTCATGTTCAATTCACTTACAATTTTTTACACATTCACGTTTCTATGATTTCTACTATTCCATTCATGTTCATTTCACCTCAAGGTTTATATACCCTTATTTGTGCTCTTTCCTTCATGTTCATTTCACTTACAGTTTTCTATACCCTTACTTCTACCATTTCACACATGTTCATTTTGGTTATAGTTTTCTGAATGAGCAGAAAGAAAGAAGATGACAAAGAATTGAAGCTAATTTCTAGGTATTTATGTGTTCATTAGTGCTCTATTTTTTCCCCTATATTATCATTTCTATTCGAAACTCCCATCTACTGTTTCCTTCACGTCTTATTGTTTTCTATACCCTTATTTCTAGTTTTCCCTTCATGTTCATTTTAGTTACAGTTTTATATGTCCTTGCTGTTAAACAACTTCATGATTTCTTTGTATCCCTTGAAATACATTTTTCTTTAACTGTTATATCCTTTCTACTATTTCTAATGTATCTATCGTTTTCTATTTTCAATTTGTAAAGTACTTCTATATTTGCATTCATGTTCGTTTTAATTCCACTTATCTATCTTATCTATCCTTTCTACTTTTTATTGTTTCCTTCATGTTCATATATATATATATATATATATATATATATATATATATATATATATATATATATACGTTATCTCTATTTGAGCATTAATGATTGTCATTAGTATCAAAGGTTATCAAAGATATTGGTCGGTTACTTATATGAAGCTAGTTGGTAACTATAAGCAAAGCATGCTAGTCGATTAAGTATATACATCGAGCATCAGATAGTTTACTGAGCATCAACAGACATCGATACCAAGTGACAGTAAACACTGAGCATTAGAATAAAACACCGAGCAGTTTATACAGTGTTTACCGAGGATCACAGGAAATGACATAGTAATCAGGAATGGCACATTCTTTTATGCAAACGGCTACAACAGATCAGAAAATGTTTTACCAAGATCGAGAACAACTTATTGTTGAGATACGATGAAGATCCTATGTAATAGTTTGATCTAGGTTATTTTTGTACACCGTAGATCTTAGGGTTTTGTCTAAGATTTGTAAACCTAATTTTGTTTAAGCGGCATAAAGTTGTATGCTATATATTTTGTATGTTACATCATTTTTTATGTGAACTGACGTATGAGCAAAGAAGCACTTGAAGCTTTAGCCAACCTTCAAGATTATCAGTTGACAGAGCAGATTAGTACTTAGAGGAAATCAGATTAAGCAGAATCAGAGCAGGCTAACCGAGCAGTTCAGAGCAAAGATTCATCACAGTAAAGGTGATATTTTATTAGTACTTTATTGATCTGTATCAGACAATTAAGTTGTCATTAGCAGATAGATACCTATTGCTTTCTAATAATTGTAATAGAGTTTTGTAAAATCTCTTAACAGAGTAGACTTGACAGTCTTTTGTAAATCTCTTAACTGAGTGCACACTCAAGTAGTGTTGCTAAAATCCTATAACTAGGTAGATCTAGTTGATCTAATATGTTACTCCTAACAGGGTAAGATCACCAAAAGTGATCAAAATTTGTAGCCCTTACAGGCAAACCTTTTCTATCTGCAGTAGTGAAGAATTTGTGGGTGTCATCCCCACCGTAGTTTTTACCTTCTAACAAGGGTTTTCGCGTTACCAAAATACTTGTGTTATGGGACTATTATGTTGTTGATTTCATGTTGTTTACTTTCACAAGTTGAATGGATGAATGATACATGTATTAGATACAAGTTATTTTGCAAGGTTACTACTGTTTACTGTTGTAGATCTGAAAGGTTGTTGTGATAAAGTTTTTGTGGGCACTGATTCACCCCTCCCCTCTCAGTACCCTATCTCTCCTTATTCCAACAATTGGTATCAAAGCTCAGTTCTCTTATTGGGTAGTTTAACCACTGAAGGATAAAGATCTAAGTCATGGAGAGGTATAAGTTAGATAAGTCTATTGAGAATTAGAAAATTCAGATGTAGATGTTTGTTGAACAATATAAGCAAGCCAAGGAAGGACTGAAGAAATTACTAGTTGAAAGGAAGAACCTAGCTATTCTGCAAAATGAGATTGGCTACCATGAAGAAGCAATTGATGATATGTTTGATCTTATTGGATCTAGTTCTGGAAGTATTTCTGATGGAATCTGAAAGCATGATCTCTGATTTATCTGAGAAGAATCAGCGTTTAACTGAGCAAGTTAAAGCACTGCAAATCGGTCAAGAATCTCAGATGGTAAGAATGATTGAAATATTGAACAATGCTAGACATGCTAAACAAGAAAGGAATCTAGCTATTGAAGACCGAAGATAGACAATTGAACAACTACAAGGTAAAGAGAGTGAGATACAAAGACTCACCGATCGTCACTTTCAAATATCTAATCAAATGATGACTGTGAATCAAGAAGTCAACCGAGTGAATGGAGAATTGTCTAGAAGATTTGAAGATGTTGCAATACTTAGAGAAGAGAATGAAAAATTGAGAAATGAAATAAAGACACAAAAAGAACATAATGAAATGATGAGGCTAGCTAAGAACAATTCCAAGAAGATTGATGACTTTTTGGTTAATCAAAGGAGATTTGGGAGTAGAGCTGGATTAGGCTATACTAGCGAAGGAGAATCATCACAACAAGCTGAATAGGTCAACAACAATCACAATCAGAGACCTAAAGTGTTGACATGTTATCACTATGGCAAACCGGGACATACATCTAATGTGTGTAGAAGCAAAGCACAAGGTAAACCTCCTGTCACTCCTAAGTTCAATGGTTATTGCTATTATTGTGGTAAGTATGGTCACCAAGCTTATGAGTGTAGAGCTAAACAAAATGATATTGCTAACAATACTACTATGGAGAAAATATGCTACACTTGTAATAAACATGGACACACTGCACGAGAGTGCAAGGCTAAGATGAAACAAGTATGGACTCCTAAGTAGAAGACACAACGCAAGCTATATCAACCGAAGAGACAAGGTAACTCTTATGTTTGGGATTATAACACATGGGCTAACTGTGTTGCATGTGGTAGATATGGGCACATTGCAATGAATTATAATAGGAAAAGATGGGCTGGACAATCAAGAAGCTAGACAAGCACTGGAATGGCATGTATTCATTGTCATAAGGTTAGTCATTTAAGCAAGGACTGCAAAGACCGAGCACCAGAGGAAGGTCATGTATTTGAGAGTGGAAACACAATTACAGATATCATGAGAATAAGGAATAGCATGTGGAAGAAGGCATCTAATGAGAATGCAGAGTCAAGTAATGCTGTCGGTGAAACCTCATCCACTGGATTGGGTGACATCGGTACCTCCACTTAAGGTGATATAGGTATGTATGGGACTGACATTTCAAAATGATCACATTTTACATACAGTTCCCTATATATGTTGTGCGCATACCAAATCTGCATGAATGAAGATGCATTATGGTTTATATGTTTTGAGCTAACAAAGTTATATAGTCGGTAAAAGTTAGACCGAGCATTGGTTACTCGTTGGTAATCACCATTCAAGGTTAACCGAATAACAGTATCAACCAAGAAAAGAAGTCTTGTGTTAACCGAGCTGATGAAAGATTGTAGCTGTCACCGAGTTGACAGTTGTCATGAACTGAAAAGTAGGTCAAGCTTTTACTGCATAAAGTTTTGTGTGGGAATATCAAAAATTCTATAAATACACGAAATACAGAGTTTATTTTTCACATTGTGATTTCGGAGAGCTAAGATTTCACAGAGTGAGTGCGAGCAAGAATCTTTCACGCAAATTCAAGTAGTTGCAGATCGAACTGAGCACACTCTTTGATACATTTCGAGTAAGTTGAAACCCTATTGAGCACATTTCTCGTACTTATCAGAAAACCTAGTTTGTTGAAATGACATCTACTACGAGTTCATCTAAGGTTGTGGATGAAGAGGTTAATTTAATTGTGTTAGCAAGTTATAAGGAACCACCTTATAAATTACACCCTGAAGTTGCCTCGAAAATGGATTTAGCGGGTGCTTTTTCAAGCATCCCACCAAGGGTTTTGTTGACGGAAGACATACAATCATACATACACTGTAAAATTGGGGAAATAGGTGATTTCAATATGTATGTTGCATATCAGGCACTTTGTAATGAGAAAATGGAACTGAAACCAGAGCACAAATTGGTTAAGACACTTGGTCTTACTCATGCCCTAGATTTCCTGAAGGATTTTAAAAATGAGTGGATTAGGGTTGTGTTCAGCCGCTATCATGAGGGCACATTCTAGCTAGATAGACCGATCAAGGTCACAAAAAGAATGATTGGTAGGGTTACTGGTTACCCTACTACAGATGAAGCCAAAACATTTCAAAGCTCATCTTGAGCTGATGTTGAAAAGAATATTGGCGCAGCATGGGACGGAAGAGAACTGAAAGTTTCAACAATTGTGGATCCCAAAGTTAAGTTTGCAGCACACGTAATTGGGTACAAGATATATCAGTCGAGCAGGTTAAACAGTGTACCTTGTAGCGCAGTCGACATGGCACACAAATTGATAAAGAAGGGTCATCAGATTGACCTAGCCGAGCTACTACTAAGATAGGTTGAGGAAAACATGAAGATAATCAGGACACATAAGTCCAATACCTATAAGTTTGGATCACTCCTAGTATGCTTATTTTTCTATCTCCAAAAATTCTTTCCCTCTATCAGTCACACTGACTGGATATATGATACACTGATCACTTCACAAATATTTGATATCATGAAAGGTCTGGGAGATAAAGTTGAGAATGAAATAAATAATTATTTTGAAGATTTCAAAGTGAAGATGAATTTAAGAAGTAGAATTCTTGAAGAATTGGTCGAAAAATATGCAATGGGCATTTGTTTCTTAGTGAACACTGACCACACTATGATAAAAGCTGTAGAACCAAGGACAAAATGGCTAGCACCTATGGGCTATGAAATGGATTATGATTTTGATTTGAAATCTATCAAGGCACTACTAATATTACCAAAGGACCCTAAGGCTGCAAGGTTTGGAACCTTTGAGGAAGCTAAGTCAAGAATAAAAACTAATTTGGTCATCGGTAAAATGATAAGGAAATCAAAGAAAATGAATAAAGTTCTAACTAAGCACTTTGGAGATGCATCAGACTCATCTAAGGAGTCACCGGTTGAACCTACAACCGAAGGTCAGTTGATGTTGGCTGACAAACCATATGACAGTGAGGAGACCAAATATTTAAAAGAACAAGAAGCTACACCGGTTCCTCCTACTAAAGCTCCAAGGAAGAGGCAGTTGCCAATGCAAACAGGTGCACACACAAGGTCAGCAACTGCAGCTTCACCACCGAAGAAGAAGGTAGCAATAAAGGTACAAAAAAGAAAGGCTGGCCCATTGACAAAGACCTATGTTAAGAAAGGACCAAAGAAGGCAGTAGAATCATCGAAGAAAAGGAGAAAATTGATAAGAAATAGAGAAGACCTTGAGGATGATGAAGATGACAACAATCAATTCAAGGTTGTTAGTAATAAGAATAGGTCAATTGATGAGATTGTTGAAGATATAATTGAAAATGGAAATCTTGCAGATTCGGAACTCAGTAAGTTTGACAATATGTCAAATGAAGACCAAAACAAAATTGAGGAGGCCGTCATCTAGATGATGATTCGCTTCAAATGAGTTCCACTAGAGTTTGAACTTTCGTTACCCAAGACATTAGAGGACCGAATAAATCAAAAGTGGTCATATGCGTTGGACACGGAGAAGAGAATGAGGGAACAAGCCCTTGTAGCGATTGCACCAGATCTATCTCTTGATGAGATTAAAGAGCTTAT
The DNA here is from genome assembly GCA_027943335.1 of Chamaecyparis obtusa. Lineage (NCBI taxonomy): Eukaryota > Viridiplantae > Streptophyta > Pinopsida > Cupressales > Cupressaceae > Chamaecyparis > Chamaecyparis obtusa. The sequence continues at coordinate 208,907 of BSBK01011481.1, forward strand.
GGATACTTACGTGCAGAGATTCAGTGTCAAGCACCGAGTGATGCAAATAATAGATGAGAATCTAGCAGATCTCAATGAGTCTAGTCAACTTATCTAGAGTTCACTTTTAGCTGTCAGAGAGCATAATGAGAAAGTTGCATTCCAAAATTTGTCTAAAAAGACACAGAATTCAAAAGGTAAAGGAATATTTATTGAGGATAATGTAGCAAAGAAGAACAAAGAATCAAAGGTATCACTTACCGAGGTAATTGATACAACAATTGGTCAAGAAATTAAGAACAGTTCACAGGATGCATTGAATCCAGAAGTGATTTAGATTGTGGATACAAATGACAAGGATGTACTCATTGAGGACATCACAAATGGTGATCCTAATGACAGGGATGATGATGATGATGTGAATAATGCACTAGACAACACACATGATGAAGCACAAGTTACCGAGTGTGCATTTCCATCACTACTGGGTGAGCTTCCTGTACTTGTTGAAGCCGTAGAGATTCTATCTCAGGAACAACCTGAAGGCTCTATGCCTGAGCAACCTAAAGACACAACAGGGGAACCAAGCAATGAACCTCCTACAGAGACAAACAAGCCTGAAGGAAAAGAGGCCGATAAATTAGAAACTGAAGGAAAAGAGGCTAATGAAACATAAATGAAGGCACAAGAAGAGCCTAAGATAACTAAGGACACCCCACCTTACACCACATCCGAGGCTCCACCTCATTCAACCGATGCATAGGTTACTGAGGAGCATAAGAAGGAAGATAGTGTGTCAATGGGCAGAACACTCCAAGGGCAGAAGACAAAGCTATTGTCACCGTTGCTAAGAATTCACCACTTGCACCAGAAAAGAAGAAGAAGAAGAAAGGAAAAGGGGCCGGTCACTCTAGATTAAATCATTGGGATACCTGACTGTGACTTGCGGACCCTTAGCCCTGACAAATTGAGAAAATATGGGGAATTATGTACAAGAGAGTAAGAGCAAGGAAATACTAGAAAATGTAAGAGACATATTACAACGGGTCGTCCTTGAGATACATGTAGATTAGGACACACCGATTATGGACCAACTTGCTACTCTTGCTGAAGGAATCAACGCCCTAGATGTCGATGCTAACAAAAGAATTGAAGAGCGGGCAGAGTCAAAGATATAAGATAAATTAGCTGAAAGAATAAGCCAAGAAGTGGCAGTCAACAAAGTTAAACTTTCAGAGATAATAACTGAGATTCAGTGTATTACTAATTCTATTTGCCAGATCTTGTATAAGTTATGCACTATTAGAACCTTCACTGTAGAGATCAGTGAAAAGATTAAATAGTTTGAGAATGAAATCTTAGTCAGTGCACTAGTAGCTACAACTGAGCCACAAGATTTTTCAAAGCACATACTCAGAGTTTAAGAACTCAGGCAGTTGATAGCAGATCTCAAGAAGCAACAAGAGCACATAACTAATTAGGTTACTGAGTTGGAGATAGAACTCCTTCCATACCTGAATTTTTTTGAGAAGCATATTGTCAAGGCACAATCACTTGTTGCAACACCAGAGATTTCTGTGTTGGACAACATATTTGATATGCATGCACAAGTCGGTCCTGAGCACATTTCTCTCACCAACTTGAAAGAGGAATGGGAAAACCTCTTGGAGTCACTGAAGAAAACCCATCAACACATTTTTGACAAGTTGTAAGTATACAATTTTTGTATTTGGCATTAATATCAAAAAGGGGGAAATCAATGTCTATGCCAAATATGTACATTTTTTGCTATGTATGCTACACATTATCGGAGCATGCATTGAGGGGGAGTATTTACAATTTTTTTTGATATGTATATGTATATGGTAGAGATATAAGTTTTTTGAGACATAAGGTCTATATACATTCAAGTTTTGATATTAATGCCAAAGGGAGAGATTGTTATCTCTATTTGAGAATTAATGATTGTCATTAGTATCAAAGGTTATCAAAGATATCGATCGATTACTTATATGAAGCTAGTCGGTAAATATAAGCAAAATAGGCTAGTCAGTTAAGTATATACACCGAGCATCAGCAGACACCGATATCGAGCGACAGTAAACACCGAGTAGTTTATACAGTGTTTACCGAGGATCACAGGAAACAACATAGTAATAAGGAATGACACATTCTTCTATGAAAACGGTTACAACAGATCAGAAAATGTTTTACCAAGATCAAGAACAACTTATTGTTGAGATACGATGAAGATCCTATGTAATAGTTTGATCTAGGTTATTTTTGTACACCGTAGATCTTAGGGTTTTGTCTACGATTTGTAAACCTAATTTTGTTTAAGCGGCATAAAGTTGTATGCTATATATTTTGTATGTTACATCATTTTTGATGTGAACTGACATATGAGTGAAGAAGCACTTGAAGCTTTAGCCAACCTTCAAGATTATCAGTTGACAGGCTAGATTAGTACTCATAGGAAATCAGATTAAGCAAAATTAGAGCAGGCTAACCGAGTAGTTCAAAGCAGAGATTCATCATAGTAAAAGTGATATTTTATCAGTACTTTATTGATATGTATCAGACAATTAAGTTTTCATTAGCAGATAGATACCTATTACTTTCTAATTATTGTAATAGAGTTTTGTAAAATCTCTTAATAGAGTAGATTTGATAGTCTTTTGTAAATCTCTTAACCAAGTGCACACTCAAGTAGTGTTGCTAAAATATTATAACTAGGTAGATCTAGCTGATCTAATATGTTACTCCTAATAGGGTAAGATCACTAGAAGTGATCAAAACTTGTAGCCCTTATAGACAAACCTTTTCTATCTGCAGTAGTGAAGAATTTGTGGGTGTCATCCCCACCGAAGTTTTTACCTTCTAACAAGGGTTTCTGCGTTACCAAAATACTTGTGTTATGGGACTGTTATGTTGTTGATTTCATGTTGTTTACTTTCACAAGTTGAATGGATGAATGATACATGTATTAGATACAAGTTATTTTGCAAGGTTACTACTGTTTATTGTTGTAGATCTGAAAGGTTGATGTGATAAAGTTTTTGTGGGCACTGATTCACCCCTCCCCTCTCAGTACCCTATCTCTCCTTATTCCAACAATATATATATATATATATATATATATATATATATATATATATATATATATATATATATATATATCCTTCATGTTCACACACATACACACACATATCATGTAGTATTTCTTGTATTCTTTCCTTCATGTTCATGTTCAATTTCTAGTTTTCTGGTCATTAACTTCCTGCTTCATATCCTCCTGCTATCCTGTCAGAAGATTTATAATGTTAGGCATTATGCAGATGACACTAGACAACTTACCATGATCTAATTTAAACAACAAACATGGACACAACTAAGTGCTGATATTAGTAACAGAGAACAATGCTATCAGATTGTGAAGAATTATGAATACAATAGAGATAACTGTTTGAATGCCCATAGGAAACTTAGAGGTATAGGTCTTATAGAAATCTATCCTCCAAATGATGTAGATGAAGATATCCTAGCATATATCCATGAAAATTCTTCCCCTTTACCCCACAGACAAATTCCCCACACAATGCCTAGTGGAGATCCCATATCCAAAAATTTGAGCACAACAAGAATGGATTGCAAGTCAATCTCATCTAATTGACCATTTCTTTCATGCTCCATATCCTTGTTATGCTCCTGTTCTACCAAATACACCTTGTTTCTATTCTTATCTACTCAAGGTCATTCTAGACTCATGACATACCAACTATCCGAATAGATATTTCTTACAATACTATGGTCCCCAACTTAAAGAGTTCTTAGAAATTATTTCACAACAACAAATCTTTCAAAGAGTAGTTACAAAGAAAATCCCCTCATGGGTTTTTACCAAGGTATACATTAAAACTCATACTAGTTTATTTCCCACACTTCCCTAACGCGTGTACACTCAAAAAATTATGTGGAAAGAACCCATACCAACTACCCCACCTCACCTAGTTGACACAAAAAGTTTTGACCATGAATCACTACCAGTCTAATTGTTAGGTTTGTTCATGTCTTACTGTTTCTCCTCCCTACTGTAATTTGTACACCATATTAATGCATAACTATCTACAAAAGTAAACAAAAAAAGTGTCCATGTATCCCTCAAACAATAATAAAACCAAACAAGGGAATCATAACTCCTATGTTCAAGCATCGTAGACATATTAAAGTAGATTGTCAGGAAATTGGAAAATGCAGAAAAGTTTTTCATTCAAGCATCTCTGTTCACATTCTTTGCCAACAATCACTCTACAAAATGGCATGGTTAGTCAGTTCTACTACAATTTCCATTTCTCGTTGCAAAACATATATTGTTCTTATTGTATCACACCTTTTAGTATCAATCCCAATAGGGCTTCCTTCCCTAAGAGAGGTGTCTGCTTCCCTCTAGAGACTAAAATCCCAACTCCACCTCTTGTTGTGAGCAATTCGGAGCTTGTTACACCGTTAGAGCAAGATACTATTGTAGTGTCAACACCTAAAGTCATGATGAAATTGAAGAAGTGGTTTGCACCCAATATGGAAGGGGATCTCAAAGATATTGAGGAGAACGACATGTCAATGATGGAGACATCGAATAAATGGGGTATTCCAACAACCAAAATATCTAAATGGTTGGGTGGTCTCATAACCACCTCCAAGAAAGGTTCCCCAACCATCCTCACCCTCGAAGAAGAAGAGTAGATCGTAGACTGGTGCCAAGAGATGGTTGCAGTGGGTCATGGGCTCGAGATTATCAACTTGAGGGCAGTTGTGGCTCAGATATGTGATATAAGAACCACACCTTTCAAGGATGGAATTCTTGGTACGTCATGGTGGTTGGGGTTTAAGGCCCACCATCTGGACCTAGCATTTCATAAGTAGAAGGCCTTAAGAAAGACAGAGGAGTGAATTTGATAGCATCTATTGAGTTTAATTTCTATGAGACTTTGTCAAAAGCATATGTTGCACATCCTTATTGACATGGTCGCATATGGAATTTTTATAAAACTAGCACACAGGTGGCTAGAAATGGGGCTATGAGGGTACTTTCTAGAAGAGGAAGCTGTAAAATTTCCTACATAATTCCCAAGATTTGTGAATGGATTACCGTTCTTTATTGTGTGAATGATTCTGGGTAAACCATTCTAGGATTCTACTTGTTCAAATGAAAGAAGTTGAAGAATTACATTTCAAAATGCGAACTAGGTGGTTGCATGGAAGCTCAAGACCATGCGTGGATGATGAAGGAGCTATTCCTAAACTGGTTACACCACTTCGACCAGTTTGTTCTAGGGAGTTTCACCCACGAACATGTTGTTACTGATATTTGATGGCCATGAAAACCATGTTGGTGTGACAACCATCCAAGAGGCCCAAATGCTTGGAATTAACTTGCTTACATTGTCGGCACACACTTTTCACAAACTCTATCCCTTCGATGTGAGTGTGTTTTCTCTATTCAAAACTTTCTTTAAAAAAGAATGAGCCTTGTAGCTGGATAGGCTCCCCAACATTGAAATCAGAAGGGAAGAACTAGCAGAGATTGACATCAAATCTTTGACACAGGCATTGACTATCTCTAACATTGTAGCAGGATTCAAAAGGATGGGGTTATGGCCTCTCAATCATGATGCACTCGTGGAGGACATGCATCCCAACAATAGGTTTGAAATTCGCGGCGTTGAGGATGTTTCTCTGTGTGTAAAATTTGTACTTAGCCATGGACACAACACTTCAGTAAAACATTAGAGGTTAGCAAATCAAAATCTGACAAATAAATGAAACTAAGCTAACTAGGTGATTTACTGCCTTCTAGTAGGTGCGAGTATGATGTTCTCAGATTGAAATAAGATTAGTGACAATGCAACACCTAAATGAAGGATTTAATGCTAAAGAATGAAAAACTATATGAATGCAGATTAATCTATTTTTTTGTATTTTGTATGCAATTAGGATGAAAAACTGTATGAATCTAAGCTAGAATTGATTGAAAATGACATGCAGATTTAATCTAAGAATGATATGAATTGATATGAAAATCTAGGCAAAAACTATGAATTATGAATTGATCTCGCAAAGTTGCCTGTCGCAAAAGCTTGATTCTTCGTATGTAGTTTCATCAGAGTAATTGTGCAAATTCGAGAGATTGAGAGATTGAAAGCTTAAGGGATATCGATTGATTGAAAGCTTGAGAGATATATTATGAAGAGCTGAGCCTTGTTTTTATAGAAATCCAGGGCTTGAGGATGCATTGAGAAAAACCATAAATCACTCTTGATAAACTCAAGTTGATTTTTGAGTTTAACAAGGAATTAAGAATAAATAAACTCATAAAATCACGTGTAAAAGCAGTTTTTATCTCAAAATAGAGTTTTAGTTCACTTTTTCAACTCATCATCAGATGTTGAGTTTAGAAATTTAACAAATTGAAATTAAAAATTGATTTAAAGTTAACTGCTTTTCTGATTGTGCATGATTTAATATGAATTAATTTAATAAATAAAGTGATTTATTTTCCACTTAACTGATTTTTGAAATTAAAAGAATTGATTTATGGGTTAATCAATTATTAAATCAAACTTTATTCCAATTAAATCATTAAATTTGACAACTTTGATTTTAAATCAATTAAATAAATATCCAATTGATTGTTTGTAGGAATTTTGATTTATTGTCAAAATAAAAACAATATTAATTAGGAATAAATGCAATTAAATCTAATTAAATAATTAAATGGTAGTATTAATCTAATTAATTAAATATTCATCATATTCAATTAATCAAATTTAGGATAAATGGAATTTATCGCCAAATAATTATTAAATTAAAGATAATTAGATAATTAGGAATATTCAAAGAATATTCCCTGATGCAGAATTTAGGATAAAATCAATTTTTGATAAAATGATGTGCAAATGTACCTTAGGTTAGGAATTTGATGTCAATTTCATTCGAATTGTTGATATAGGAGGTTAATGAACCTATAGCCCATTTTTGGGGTATTACATTTTGCCCCTCTTTGAATCACTGTGCAAAGCGTAGTGGTTCAAAGAATGGTCTGTGTTTGATCTATGGAACTGATTTGAAAGATGAACCAATTTTGAGACAGAAACCGATTGAAAGATTTGAAGATGTTAGGTCCTGATTGACCAAAGATAATGTTAACTATAACAACAATGAACCTGTGATTATGAAAAAGTGCCAAAACGCCTGATTCTGAACCTTATGATTACGAAGAAGTGAGTGACCTAATTCCAGACCTAAGTGTCCAAAGGAATCAATATTGGTATCACATCTGAACCCTTCAGTTACAAAGAACTAAGGAAATGACGCTAATGAACCGATGGTTACGAAAAGATGATACACTAGTTTACAAGATAGATTAGGATACCAGAGTGATATGGATCTCAATGAATTTGATATGCCCCAAGAAATGATAGATTTTCCCCAAGCGATGAGGACTTTAGATGAGTCAGCACTAGACATGGTTGTTGTCTTGATTAATCAGGAAAGATTTTATTGACAGAAATAGATTGACAGACTTTGAATGATGTGTAATACCATGTGCCCTTTGGGATTAAAATTGAAATTTGACAAGAAAAGTGAGCGTTGAAAGGTTTAGAAGCATGTTAATTGATTTGAGAAGTGGTTGTGCACGTTCGAGAATGCATTTTGCATCATTTAGAGGTCTTGGAGACCAAGTTTGACTAGGTTTGACCATGAGTTGACCATGGGTGACCAAGTTGAAATTTTAATAGTTTGATGTGAGATAATCAGTTAAGTTGAAAAATGGATTTCTTTGATGTTTAGAAGGTTGATTATGCAAGCAGTCGGCCGTCCTGGGTCCGAAAATTTTAAATCACAATTTTGACAAAGTAAACAATCGTAGATTTTGATTTTGATCTCAAAAAAGGATTCTACTTGCTGTTTCGTTGGAGGAACCTTCATACAATGCTCAGTCCTTGTGTCATGTTTAGCATTTTTGGTTTTGAAGAATCGTTTAAGTGTTCAAGCAATTTGTGAGATCATGCAAACATGCAAAATGCAAAATGACATGTAAAATGAAATGCAAACCTAAGACCTAGGACCTAATCACTGATCATGTGTCGATTCATTCTCATCATTGAACTTTTTAGGTAACCAGATAAATCAATACAATGTCCACTAGTTAGGAAACCATAGACATATGAATATCGATTTGTATGCTCAAAAGTCAATACAACACCCACTGGCTAGACAACCATGGACATATGAATATTGATTTTGTTTTTAGAATGTTGGATTAGATATAAGAACCACGGCATAAATGCCAGGATGGCCTGAATATCATATCCATTTTGATATAGCAATTTGTATAAGCATCAAAACATAAACGTTGTGATGACCTAAATATGCCTTGCGTTACAAACACATCAAGCAATCAAGAGATCCTTCTAAATCCAGTGTGAATTACCCATAGTGGCCCTTTATCATTCACATCCTTAGGTAAGATCGCGTTTCACAGTAGGAGTAAGAACTCACTCAAAAAGACAATAGTTAGATCAAATGTCCTTGAATTTTCTGGGTATTAATGGTCGAGGTTGTTAGAATAACTGAGAGGGGGGTGAATCAGTTAATCACTGTCCCAATACAAAATGTATAATCCAAAAACAAATACTTCAATTTTTGTTGCTTGATAACTTAAAATACTTTTACTGTCTGTGCATTTACCAATTACCAGTCTAAAACTTATAATAGTTACCGATCAAATCAAATATGCAATATGTAAATATGACATCAAAACAAACATCACAATCAAAACATAACACAAGAGATTTAACATGGAAACCTTGTGAAGGGAAAAACCACCTAGGACTGGCAACCCAAAATATTCACTCTTCTAAAGTGAGGTCAGTGAAGACCCAACCCTGTTAAAGGTTACAAACACACTGTTAGGTGTGACCTTGTTAGAGGATTTAAGACCAACCATTATCGTCCAACCAGCAGTCACTCTGGGGTTGACATGATAACAATGCTCATTCTATGAATGATACATAATAAGACTTTCTTAGTCCACTCGGTTAATAGATTTGATTGTGTACAATGGTTAAATATGTAACAGTAGGTGATCTGACTTAATACAACTTCAATTGCAAATTATAGATCAATGTTTAGCTCATACAAATCTTTCTAATCAATAAATCAATTTTGTGTCAAACACTGTTCAACTTACTGTCCGTCAATAATCACTCTCTGTCACTCGGTAATGCTCTGTAGTAGGGTTCTCCTTAACCAATATGATTAGAATGCATGAAAACTTGTTCACGCGATGACTCTGCAATTTTTTTTTCTTTCGGCATCACACTCAATGTGAAATCTTCAATCTCTTATATAGACATGTAAACCATTTTATTTTGCTCCATCAGATTTTTCCTCTTAATCATATTCATTTATTTTCCTCTTAAACATACCTCGGCACTTGTGTCAACAACACATTTGATTCTCATCCTTTAGATCTTTCCTGAATTTTGTCAACCGTCGATCTGTGTAACAAACTTTATCTATTACCTCGAATTCATACACTTGCCAAATCATCAATCTTATCGTCTAAACTAATCATTTAGTTCATTCTGTTCTTCTCAGTTAACAAAGAAATGCGTCAGTGAACACACACTCAGTTAACACTGTGCTTGGTATACACTACACTCCATCGGTGTATACTGAAATGCTTCATCAATCGTCAACATTGCTTTGTGTCTTTCAACGCTTTTCCTCATCATAGATGAATGAAACATAATCAAGTCAATAACATGAAGTCATAGACTCATCAACAAGTTACTCAATGTATTCCATATCCTCATCTATCATATTCATCTTCTTCATGTAGATATTTCTGTTCTTCATCTCTTTCACTTCTTCTCCATAGATGTATCGGTATAGTAACTTACAAGATAAGTGCCATCAAACTAGTTGACATCAATGACAACATAATATTGATTTAATCATATTACATATCTAATTAATCTGCTCGGTGATCTTAAATCATAGTTTCTTCAATCAAGTTCTAAATCAGTTGTAGTTCATCAATCTCTCCCTTTGGCATTGATGGCAACTCAAGAAATATGAAATATACCATACACATACCAAACATGTATTCTACAACTCTGTGAACAAATGCTATACAAGCTCTCCCTAGCTTAATATGTTTAATCACTATGTTACTCAACATTTGTAATGCTGTAATGCCAATCATCAGATATGCTCTTTTCAGCTCTCCTCTTCCTGCTTCTGTTCTTAGTAACTGATCTTTAATGCTCTCCCTTTCTTCAATTTGTCTCTCCCTCATATAGTTCTCATCAGTGCATATTCAGATTATCTCTCCCTTTTTTTCATATTGTTTATCTCTCCCTTTGAAAACAATGCCAAAGAAACAACTAAACAAACAGCTCTTCAGTAGCCAAGTAACTCTCTATTGTCCGATGCATACTCTGTATCTCTGTATACTGATATGCCAATCTGTTCTAGTGCCTTTCACAGCTTTAGACATGATCCAAAGTGTGAACTATGTTGCATCAACATGAATGATTTACTGATAAGATTAGGTTGATGCAACATCTAAATTAGCTTAGTGACCGGTAGACAGGGGACAGACCCCAAGTCTAGTCCTCAAATACTCAAATGTGTCTTTCGGTAGAGGTTTTGTAAATATATCTGCAAGTTGTTCTTTTGATGTAACAAACTCTAGCTTAACTTGCTTCTCCTGTACTTGTTCTCTCAAGTAGTGATACTTTATTGATATATGCTTCATTTTAGAATGCATCACTGGATTCTTTGAAATATTAATTGCACTGGTGTTATCACAATATATAATCACCCGCTCAGTGATTTCTGTCATCCACATTTACAGCCCAATTAGTGTTAGTATAGACTCTGAGTTCAAACTTTCCTTCCTTAGGATACCATAATCCATAGTCTTCTATTTTCTTCAGATATCTTAAGATTATTTTAGTAGTAATCATGTGTGATTCTCTAGGATTAGCAGAAAATCTAGCAACTATTCCCACAACATGTGCTATATCTGGTCTACTATGAACTACATACATTAGCTTACCAATCATTGATTGGTATAGTGTCTGGTTTAATTCTATAGTTTCATCTTCCTTAGTCAATTTACATCTAGTAGCCATCGGTGTTCCCATAGGTTTAGCATCTTCCATGCCAAATGTTTTCAATACTTCTTTTATGTATTTAAACTGTGTGATGAATATCCCATCACTCTACTGGATCACTTGTAGTCCAAGAAAGAACTTAATCTCTCTGAACATAGACATTTCAAACTCATTCCTCATATCATCAACAAAGGCTTTACATATTTGATCTTGACCTCCAAATATGATATCATCCACAAATATTTTAGCAATAAGAATTGTATCATCAATATCTCCTTTCATATACAGATTATTGTTCTCACTTGTTCTTACAAATCCTATAATTAACAAATAAGTATGAAACCTTTCATACCAGGCTCTCAGTGCTTGCTTCAAACCATATAAAGCTTTATGCAGTCTACATACCATATCTTTCTTTTCTGGATCAACAAACCCTTCAAGTTGTTCTATGTAGACTTCCTCTTCAAGTATTCCATTCAAAAACACTGACTTGACATCCATTTGATATGCCTTGAATTTCTTGTGTGTAGCATATGAAAGTAGCATTCTGACTCCTTCCAATCTAGCAATAGGTGCAAAGGTTTCACCATAGTCTATGCCTTCCTCCTGTGCATATCCTTTGCATACCAATCTAGCTTTATTTCTTGTCACTTCTCCATTCTCATTCTGCTTGTTCCTAAATATCCACTTAGTACCGATAACATTATTATCTTTAGGTCAAGGTACTAAGGTCCAAGTAATGTTCTTTTCTATCTACTCTATTTCTTCCTTCATTTAATTAACCCATTCATCATTCTCTAATGCAACTTTCACATTTTTAGGCTCATAATCACAAACTAGACATGTACCTTGTCTTGCTTTGCTCCTTGTTTGCATGCCATCTTGCTTGTCTTCGATGATTTGTGATTCAGGATGGTGTCTTTTGATAAAACTCACCAATATCCTATCTCTCCTTTCCTATTCATCCTGTGCAGGTTTATTTGCTTGCTTAGTATGGCCATTCTGCTCATCAGTTTCTCTTTCCTGTTGTTCGGTATTATTTTCCTGTTGACCGATTATCACAGGTTGAGGCTTCGGTAAATACTCTAGTTGTTCAATGTAAGTGAATCTACCGTAGTCTTCTGATTCCTTTGTACTTTCCTCTATGTTCTTTTCATCAAACTCATCAACACAGACATTAGTGCTTTCAATCATTTTATTAGTAGTTTTATTCAAACATTTATATGCTTTTCTTTTACTAAAATATCCTAGGAATATCCCTTCATCACCTTTTGAGTCAAATTTTCCATTTCTCTCATCTTTCAGAATAAAACATTTTCTTCCAAAAATTATGAAATAACTTATAGTAGGTTTGTGTCCAAACCACAACTCATAGGGTGTCTTGTTGGTGTCCTTCAATTGCACTTAGTTAAGCACATAAACTACTGTACTGATAGCTTCCCTCTAGTATGTCCGAGCAACATTCTTTTGTAGCATCAATGTCCTAGCATAGTCAACTATTGACCTGCTCTTTCTTTTAGCAATGCCATTCTACTGAGGTGTCCTCAGTGCTGAGAACTGTCTTTTAATACCATGCTCATTACAGAAATTAGTAAATTCATCAAAGATAAATTCAGCCCCTCTATCAGATCTTAGGCATTTCAATTCCTTTCTAGTCTCTTTTTCTACCTTGGTCTTATACCACTTAAACATCTTAAATGCTTCAAATTTTTCTTTTAAGAACATAACAGTCATCAATCTAGTATAGTCATCAACAAAGAGAATAAAGTACCTATCACCATAATAACTCTGAGTTCTCATAGGACCACATAGGTCGGTATGAACCAACTCAAGTATCTTCTTTGTTGAGTAATCCTTACTTTTGAAACTAGATTTAGTCATCTTACCTTTCTGGCATTCATGACGCATAACATGATCTAGTTTTGACAAGTTAGGCAGCCCTCTAACTCTTTTCCTTTTATTGATCTTAATCATGTTATCAAAGTTCACATGGCATAACCTTTTATGCCACAACCAAGCATCTTCATTTTTCATCATCAAGCAAGAAGACTCATCAGTATCAAGATAAAATAGATTACCTCTTGATTGTGCTCCAGTTCCAACTAGTCTTCCTCCATCATCAAAGATTTTCACTTTCTTGCTCTCAAAAGGAACTCGGTGACCTGAATTATTCAGCTGTGCCACACTTAACAAGTTATAGTTCAATCCATCTACCCAATAAGAATTATCACATTTTATCATATCATTTATCATTAAGGTTCATTTACCTCTTACCATATAGGGTGTGTCATTACCCATCTTAACTGAACCTCCATTGTATTCTTCAAGTGCATCAAACTTCTCCTCATCACCAGTCATGTGATGTGTACAACCACTGTCTATGATCCATGTATTATTTTTGTTAACTTTAGAGATCAGTGCTGTTTCTTCATGTTTTTCTTCTTCTTCCTCTGAGTCATCTTTCATAGCAACAAATACAACTTCTACATCATCATCAGAATCAGATTCAGATTCATTATCTTTAGCTATGAAACATTCCTTTTTCCCTTTGTCATTGCTGTCTCGATTATCTCTATTGTGTCAGTAGCCTCTGTTGAATCTTCTCCCATAGCTTCCTTTAGATCAGTCTTTGCTTCTATCATCATCTTTCTTATGTGGACATCTAGCAGCGATGTGGCCAACCTCTTTACAATTAAAGCATGCCAAAGGTAGCTTACCTCTATACCTTCCTTTACCTTTGGGTAATCTTCTGGCCATAAGAGCTTCAAGTTCATCAAGCTCATCATCAGTATTACTGTCACTATCTTTTTTATTATTCCTACTAGACTTACTAATCTTTAGAGAAGACATGAAAGCGGATTCCACAGATGGTACAACACTGTTATCAAAATTATTTAATTCAAAGGTTGTAAGTTTACCAATCAGATTGTCAAGTGTAAGTATATTAGCAGATGCAGACCTTGTCTCATGAATAGCAGATATTCTGATTGCATAAACCGGCAATAAGGTTCTGAGTACTTTGCTTACAACTCTTTCTTCACTAATGACTCCATCAGATGCTCTAATAGCATGTACCACCTCTTTTAGTCTATTTGTATATTGCACAATATTCTCACCTTCTTTCATCTTCATATCATCAAATCCGCCTCTTAGGCTTTTTGCTCTGGCTCTTTTAACATGCACATCTCCACTGTAAACTTGAGAAATTTTATCCCACATGGCTTTTGCAGTAGTGCAAATTTTGATATCTTCAAATTCAGCATTGGTGCAAGAAGCAGTAAGTTCCATCATAGTAACATTGTGTTTAGGCCTGTATTTCAGTTGATCAAGTGTCAGGGGACCTGGTGTCGGTTCTATATAACCATTCTCCATCAATTCTAGTGCAACATTCCCAATTCTAGATATGTGCAACTTCATCCAGCTCTGCCATACAGTGAAGTTCTCTTTGTTCAACTTTGGCACTTCCCTCTTATACATTTTGAGATCTTTTTACTGAAGTCCTTAAAACTCTGTTCAAAGCAACCAATGCTCTGATACCAATTGTTAGAATAACTGAGAGGGGGGTGAATCAGTTAATCATTGTACCAATAAAAAATGTATAATCCAAAAACAAATACTTTAATTTCTGCTGCTTGATAACTTAAAATACTTTTACTATTTGTACATTTACCGATTACCAGTCTAAAACTTATAATAGTTATCGATCAAATCAAATATGCAATATGTAAATATGACATCAAAACAAACATCACAATCAACACACAACACAAGAGATTTAATGTGGAAACCCTGTGAAGGGAAAAATCACCTGGGATTGGCAACCCAAAATATTCACTCTTCTGAAGTGAGGTCAGTGAAGACCCAACCCTATTAAAGGTTACAAACACACTATTAGGTGTGACCTTGTTAGAGGATTTAGACCAACTGTTATCGTCCAACCAGCAGTCACTCTGGGGTTGACAGGATAACAATGCTCATTCTATGAATGATACATAATAAGACTTTCTTAGTCCACTCAGTTAAGAGATTTGACTGTGTACAATGGTTAAATATGTAACAGTAGGTGATCTGACTTAATACAACTTCAATTGCAAATTACAGATCAATGTTCAGCTCATACAAATCTTTCTGATCAATAAATCAATTCTGTTTCAAACACTGTTAAACTTACTGTCCATCGGTAATCACTCTCTATCACTCAATAATGCTCTGTAGTAGGGTTCTCCTTAACCAGTATGATCAGAATGCATGAAAACTTGTTCACGCGATGACTCTGCAATTTTTTTTCTTTCGGCATCACACTCAATGTGAAATCTTCAATCTCTTATATAGACATGTAAACCATTTTCTTCTGCTCCATCAGATTTTGCCGCTTAATCATATTCATTGATTTTGCCTCTTAAACATACCTCAGCACTTGTGTCAATAACACATTTGATTCTCATCCTTTAGATCTTTCCTAAATTTTGTCAGCCGTCGATCTGTGTAACAAACTTTATCTATTACCTCAAAATCATTCACTTGTCAGCTCATCAATATTATCGGCTAAACTAATCATGTAGTTCATTTCGTTCTTCTCGGTTAACAAAGAAATGCATCTGTGAACACATGCTCGGTTAACATTGTGCTCAGTATACACTACACTCCGTCAGTGTATACTGAAATACTTCATCAACCATCAACACTGCTTTGTGTCTTTCAACTCTTTTCCTTATCATAGATGAATGAAACATAATCAAGTCAATAACATGAAGTCATAGACTCATCAACAAGTTACTCAATATATTCCATATCCTCATCTTTCATATCCATCTTCTTCATGTAGATATTTCTATTCTTCATCTCTTTCACTCCTCCATAGATGTATCAGTATAGTAACTTACAAGATAAGTGCTGTCAAACTAGTTGACATAAATGACAACATAATATTGATTTAATCATATTACATATCTAATTAATCTGCTCAGTGATCTTAAATCACAATTTCTTCAATCAGGTTCTAAATCAGTTGTAGTTCATCAGAGGTATGCATGGCCATCCAATACGAGATAGAGGCTCTTACAAACGAACACCATTTCAATCCAAAATTTCCAAAGTTGTTAGATTTTCACATACAAGCAGAAGACAAAGAAAAGATTATGCCCCTAGTCATCAGTCTCTAAATCTTACAAAGGAAATCATTGAAGAGCTCGAAAGGACACAATATGCAAAAATCTCAATGTGAATCAGTAATCATACAAGGAGATAAAAGCATGTAAAAGCATATATTGTTTTCGTTTGTGGTAATGTTTGATTGCAAAATCCTTTCTAGTAGGAGACAGACTGACTGACTCGGATGCAGTTTCAAAGGACTCTGACTAGATATGACTCATCTGAGATACTGAGGATTGTAGGATATGACTTTGATTGCCCCCAAGTGTTAGGCATTGATAGGATATAGACGCTTGAGCTGATTTGTGCACAGACCGACTTTATTGAAAATAAGAATGCAGAAACAAACCAAGAGATATGTACAAACTAAAACAAGATTGAAAGTTGGGAAAGACCAAGATTGCATTGATAGATGGAGCATTTTGAACAAGTGGCACCTGTTTGTCAGGTTTTCACCATCTTGGCAGAGATTCTATTTTTGCTACCAAGGTGCCTGTTTCCAAGTTTTCACCAAGGCACTTTTTCTTTTTCCCATTTTTTTTTAATTTTTAATTTTTTCAATTTTTTTGGACTTTTGATATTTTTTGTGATACATCAAGGTGCCTATTTGCTAGGTTTTCACCAGGATGATCATTTTTTCAGGACTTTTTCAGATTTTTATGATTTTTTCAGGACATTTTACCATAGACTGAATACCTTAGGCATAGAATTTCTTCAGATGGAGAACGTTGATTATTTCTTGGAGCTGTTCTCCTTCAGTCGTTGAGAGTTGATAGGCTCTAGAGACAAAAGTAGCAGTGATAACAAAGGGACCTAGCCAGTTGGGTTTAAACTTCCCCTTGCGCTCTCTATGTGATTGATTTTTAGGATTCTCTCTCAAGACTAGATTGCCAACCTGAAATTCTCTATGTTTGACTTTCTTGTTGTAACCCCTAGACATTCTTTTTTGATATACTCTAAGATGATCATATGTTGCTTGTCTACGCTCATCTAGTAGTTCAAGTTCTTGAAACCTAGATACTCTGTAGTCATCATCAGTTACTAGACCATGCATTCTGATTCTTAGTGATCGGATTTCAACCTTAATAGGCCGTACTGCTTTAGACCCATAAACTAAAGTGAATGGTGTAGCCCTAGTGGGCATTTTGATACTTGTTCTATAGGCCCAAAGAGCTTGATTGATCATGAGATGCCAGTCTCTTCCCGTTTTATTAACTGTATGGTGCAATATTTTCATTAGATTCTTGTTTGAAGCCTCTGCTTGTCCATTCCCTTGAGGATAGTAGATAGATGACCAATGTTGTGTGATCTTGAATTTGGCACATAGATCATCTAAGTCTCTATTTTTTAATTGTCCACCATTATCTGTGACTATAGAGTGTGGAATACCATACTGACATATGATGTAGTTCAAAATGAACATAGAAATTTGCTTGTTAGTTGCTTGAGTTAAAGGGACTGCTTCTACCCATTTTGTGAAATAGTCTGTAGCTGTAATAATATGGGTATGTCAATTAGAAGAATGAGGATGTATCGATCCTATAAAATCAAATGCCCATTGGTGAAAAGGCCATTGTGTAGTAAAGGGAATTAGATCTCTCCCTGGTGCATGAATTAAGTTATGATGTACTTGGCACTTTTGACAGTTCTTAGCAAACTTGATTGAATATTTCTCCATTTTAGGCCAATAGTACCCAACCCTAATAAGCTTTCAAGTTAGTGTTAAACCGTTTGAGTGTGACCCACAAATACCTTTGTGGACTTCCTCTAATGCACGTTATGAATCTTCCCATTCTAAACATCTAAGTAGTGTACCATTTAGATCTCATTTGTATAGATCATGACCAATGATGACATACCGAGATGCATTGCAGATAAGGTATCATTTCTCATGGCGGTTAAAGGTATCGGGAATAGTTTGGTCTTGGAGATAGGAGAAAAGATTTTTATATCTGGATGAATCATGACCAACAATAGTGTAGATCATACGGTTTTTGGGGGAATCATATGCAGGATAAGATAGTGCTTCCATTAGGAACTCCTAGCGTAGCTCATGTTCAGGTTGCTGTAATAAAGTAGATAGCGTTGGCATTGCATCGACAACCTTGTTCTCAGTTCTAGGAATTTGCTCAAATGTGATAGATATGAAATACTTCTTTAGATCATCTACCATTCTCTTGTATGGGATTAGCTTTACATCTTTCATTTGATACACATCATTGGCTTGGTGTATTACAAGTTGAGAGTCTCCATGAATGTGTAACTCTATCACTCTCCACTCAATTGCTATTTTCATACCATTAAGAAGGGCTTCATATTCAACAATATTGTTTGTGCAAGGAAACTTTATGCTGAATGCTTTAGGGATTGAGTATCCTTGAGGTGTGATGAATAATATGCCCGCTCTAGATCCATTCTATGTATAGGAGCCATCAAAGAATAGCCTCCATGCTCTAGAAGAAATATTTATGATAGAGGAATCTAAAAATTCCATTTGCATAGGAGTATCATCAAACAATGGTGCATTAGCCAATTGATCAAAAATTACCTGTCCTTTTATAGCTTTTCTTTCAACATATTCAATGTCAAATTCACTTAAGAGCATGACCCATTTAGCTAATCTACCTGTGAGGGTAGTTTTCTCAATAAGTATTTCAATGGATCTATCTTAGCTACCAATTGTGTGGTGTGAGCCAATATGTAATGTCTTAGTTTCTGTGATGCAAAGCTCACAGCTAGACAAGCTTTCTCAATCATTGAATAGTTCTTCTCATATGCTACCAATGTTTTGCTGATATAATATATAGCTCTTTCCTTTTTGTTTTCATCAAGCCGTGCTAGTAATGCCCCCAATGATGTATCTCTAGCGGAGACATATAAGATCAAAGGCTTCCCTTGAATAGGAGGCATCAAAATAGGAGGATTTGATAGATATTTCTTGATATGATTAAAGTTCATTTCACATTCCTTATTCCATGCAAAAGTCACACCTTTATGTAATGTTTTTGTAAAAGACCATGATATGTTAGCTAGCTGAGATATGAAGCATCTAATAGATTGTACTCTCCCTTGTAATGTTCTCATTTGACTGATATTCTTGGGAGGTTACATCTCTATGATAGCTTTTACTTTAGCGGGATCAACCTCAATGCCTTTCTTTGAAACAATGTATCCTAAGAGCTTGCTAGAAGTTACACCAAAAGCACACTTCTTAGGGTTAAGTCTAAAACTAAATTTTTCCATTCTATATAGTATCTTGCACAAATCATTTAGATGTTTAGATCTATCATAGATTTTGCTAAAGTATCATCAACATAATCCTCCATAGTTCGATGCATCATGTCATGAAAAATAGATGTCATAGCTCTCTGATATGTAGCACCAGCATTCTTAAGCCCAAATGGCATGACATTCCAATAGAAGGTACCCCACACACATGTGAAAGCAATTTTCTCTTGATCTTCTGGAGCAATTTTGATTTGATTATATCCAGAAAAACCATCCATTAAAGAATACATCTCAAAGCCCGCAGTCATGTCCACTATCATATCAATGTTAGGTAGTGTAAAATCATCCTTAGGGCATGCTTTATTCACATCTCTAAAATCTGTGCACACTCTTATGGATTTTTCTAGTTTTGACACAGGTACAATATTTGAGATCCATTCAGCATAATCAATAACATGAATGAATCCAGCTTTGAGTAGTTTCTCTCATTCAACTTTGACCAAGAGTGCAACATGTGGATGCATCTTTCTCAATTTTTGTTTAATAGGTTTGACCCATGGAGCTATAGATAAATGGTGCATTATAAGGTTAGGACCCAACCCTAGCATATCTAAATATTTCCATGCAAAGTTGATCTTCTTTTCTATTAGAAATGTGGTAAATTTTTGCTTCTCTTCTTCTGATAAGGATTGTGCTACATGGATCAACTGTGGTTCTTCTGTTGTTCCCAAGTTGATGGATTGAGTGGGCTCAATTAGAACTAGAGATTTGTCCTGTAAATGACTTGGAAGGACATCAAATATCTCATCCTTAGGCACCTTAGAGAGGTTTTCACCTTCAGATACATCTTTTATTTTTACTTTTGTAGTTTCTAAGACTGCCACAAAGTGGTTTTCACCCTCAGAACTCCTTTTCTTTTAATTTTTATTCTTATTCTTTTGATTAAGATACTTGATGGCTGACTCCATCATGCTAACACTCGGTTCACTGATGGAAGTCATCATAGGCTCAACTATATTGAGGTAGCAAGCAAGGGCATAGTCATTTGGAAAAGTATAGATACCTTGGCTCGAATTTGTGGAGGTTTGGTCAAGAAGTTCAAGATGTTGGATAGTCAAAGTGGGAAAGGATTGGGAGATAATGTTTACGGATATGGATCTGTCATCATTAGTCCTAACCTAACGCTCGAGTTCAAAGGTGATATTACAACTTAAGACGTTCAATTCATGAATAGGCTCAATGTCATTGTGGGAGTCTACTTCAGCCATCAGTGGATTAGACTCATTAAGTTCATTATGTTTCTCTAGACTTACATTGGGTTTAGATGCATATTGGTGAATAACATCAACATGTTTCTCTGTAATAAGCTCATCTTCTTCTGGAATGGCTCCCCATTCATAGTCATTTGATTCCTCATTTATGCCTTTAGGAAAATTAAGAACATGAGTAAAGTCAGGATGAATACCCCAAGAAGGGTTACCCTCAGATTCTGATTTGAATTCATACTCATGAGAATCTATCTCAGAATAGCTACCACCTTCTTCTTTTTCTATTTGATTTCCCTCGAGATTAGCTGGTTCTTGTGGTGTAACTATCTCTTGTTCTATAGTAGGTTCTTGTGTTTCTACTACATTAATCCTTTTGATTGGATCATCCTCTACTTCAAGGTTTTTAATTTCTTTAGGAAAATTTTCATAAGGAATGAGCTCTTTAGTGGTGTCTAAATCATCACTATTAGACTATTGTATTGTTTCTTCCTTTGGTTCAATTTGTCGTATAACATGTGGGGAGTTCTTGCTAAGATAGAAAGGCTTATTCTTATATCCTAGACCTATTGTATTCTTGTTGGTTCAACCATGATGGTCAAGAGGTGATAGAAGACCTTTACCTTGTAGTCCTAGAGGTCCTTTTCCAGTATATCCCATTTTTGTGATCAATTTGTCCCTTGGTCCATATGACTTCTGAGGATTTTTTCTTGAAGTAGAGTCAAATTTCTAGATTGATTGAGAATGAGGCTCATCCTTGTATAACCATGCAAAAAAAACTTCATCTTCCTCAAACTCTTGTTTAGATACTTTCTCTATGAAAAAAATTCCATTGAATATAACTTGGGATTCTTTAGCTGTAGGTTTCACTCTGTCAGACAGTTGTCCATAAGATTTTGGGGACAAAGGGAGAGATGTGAGAGATAAAATAGGTTCCATTGTGTATTCTCCTATACCATTGTATTTAATTTGGACCTCTTTAGCAATGTCTTCCATCTTGGATGTAGATGCCATGTCTATTTTCTTAGTGGAAGATTCTTTGTTATTAGGAGCAAGTTTATCAACACTTTCTTTCAATGTATTACAAGTTGAATATAGATCAACTGGAATCATCACCTCTATTCCTTCATAAGGAAATTTCACACATTGATGGTATGTGGAAGGAATAGCTTTCATTTCATGTATCTAGGGTCTCCCTAAAAGAATATTGTTAGCCAAAGGTAGATCAAGAACTTAACATGTAGTATCTCTGATAACAGGTCCTGTTCTAATAGGTAAGACAATAGTTCCTTTGGAAGATATTTCTTGCTCATCGTATGCCTTGATAGTTATCTTCTTCTTAGGATAAATGGTAGCTTCTGATAATCCCAATTGTGTAATTAAGCTATAAGAATAAATGTTGAGACCGACACCTCCATCTATCAACACATGTTTGACATGATGGTTTTGGATCAAGACTTCAATGTGCAATGGCTGGTTATGCAGATGACTCAAGGAGTTATCATCTTCCTTTGAAAAGGAGATATACTAAGGAGATGTCAGATGACCAACCATAGTCTAGAATCTATCTAAATCAAGGTTGTCAGGAACATTGGATCCAAGCAAAGCTTTGTCTAGAATGGCTCTATGAGCTAGAGATATTTGAAGCAACTCAAACATGGAGATTTTTGCATTTGTATGCTAGAGTTGTTGGACAATATTGTATGATGTTGGCCTTGTGTCTTTAGGATTCAAAGATTTAGAGGCAGCCTTCTATTTAGAAGCGGATGAAAGATTGAAAGGCCTCTTAGGGACAATTGATGAATCTGGGATTTGTCCTTGCAGATGTGCTTGAGATTGTGATCGAGTAACTGCATTTGTTGAATGATTATCTCTATCTCTTCACACAATAGTGATGACATTGCAACACTCAGATAGGCATGGTTCAATGATATTTATAACGACATTATTTCTAGAGTAGGCATAATTGACTTTAGCACCCATGTTAGGCTAAGAAGATGAATCTCCTTGATTATGTTTTGGAAAAGGTTCCGTGAATGCTGTATGATCGTTATTACTTTGATGATTGTCAATTACGATTTCTCCATTATCAATTTTGTCTTGTATGATGTGTTTCAAGTGAACATAGTTATTAGTTTTATGACCCTTATTGTGATGGAAGTCACAGAAATTGTTCTCTCTCTACCATTTTGGTTTAGGTTCAGGATCAAAAACTTTTATCTTAGGCAAGAAAATGATATTGTTAGCCAACAGAGTTTTCATGGCAAATTCCAAGGACTCTCCAAGAGGAGTGAATTTGCATTTAGGATCTGTATCCCAAGGTTTATATTCAGATGAATTCTTTTTAGATTCTGTTGCTTTAGCTTCTGAGGTTTTGATGGCTTGGGTACCAATAGTGAGATTAAAAGCGGGTGCCTTAGATGGGCCACAGCTATTATCAACAACGCTATCAGTGACAACGCCTTTATTCTTGTTCTAGTTTTTGCCTTTGTCTTTAGAATTAGATCCAGATTCATACTTGTCCTTTTGAACTGATATGTCTCCTCTTTGCACAAGTACTTTCTCAATTTTAATTACATTTTCTACCATTTTATCAAAGGATGTATGATTTTGCATTTGCAAATGGTAGTTGAGTTCTGGAACAAGATTGTTGATGAAGATTTCCAACTTCTTAGTATCTGGAATGGGTCTAGCATATAGAGAAATTTTATTCCTCCATCTTTTGAGAAAAGTCAGGAATGGTTCTCTTGAGTTCTATTTCAGATTGCAGATATCGATCATAGTGATCGGATGTTGAATGTTGTAGGAGTATTATTGATAGAATAGTTTGAATAAATCCTCAAAAGTTTTGATAGTAGGAGGTATTTTTGAGAACCAATGAATAGCTAACCCTCCCAAGGATTGAGGGAAAAGACACATTAGGTAGGTTGGTTCATGCATGAACTCCATAAACTGAGTATAGAATTCTCTGACATGATCTTGAGGATCAGAGTTTCCATCATACTTATCATATTTAGGCATCTTCACTCTTTTAGGGAATGGTGGCATGCACAAGTTTTTATCAAATGGAAAAGGGCATAGAGCTTCCATGGAGAACTCCTTAGGTTCCTTTTCTTTTTCGAGTTTGTTAAGTTTGACTTGCATGGCATGCATCTATTTCATCATAGCGGTGATTGGAGTTTCTTCCTCATGCGTAATGATATTTTCAACATTAAAGTTAGGAGGAATTTTAGCCCCTTGATGAGCTAACTCTAGGAAGTATGTTTCTGTGTCTTCTTTCAAGAAATGCCTCATCATTTTCTTGAAGTCATCATCATTTTGATATCGAGAAATTTTAGAAGGTGTGGGTTTTGGATCCGCACCATGTTGAGAGTGATGTCCTTGAGACCCATGGTGTGTCCCTCCTTGAGACATGTTAGGAGTTTTAGGACTTCCTGGGATAGATTGATGTAGAGTTTTTTTATTGCCTCCTTGGATTGATGGAGGAAGAGGTATGTAACCAATTTTTAATCACAGATTTCCAAGACCCTTGTCTTCGTAAAGACTTGAATTGTAGAGTTGTTCAAAGGTTGGACCCACGTGAGTAGACAAAGGTAAGGTATGAGGTGCTTCTCCCAATTTCTTGTGTGAGGAAGCTCTAGTTTCCACCATTAACCTTGGGTGAAGCAAAAGAGCAAGATGAAGACAACTAAAGAATGACTTGATTCAAGAAGATCAAATGATGCAACCTTGTCAAGATTGGATTGATTGAAGATTAGATTGGATGTAAATGCAGGATACTATGCCCTAGTAGTATGGGTAGATGCCCAAAAGATGGAGGACACGAGCTCACAACACTTAGCCATTTTTGTATGAAGATTGAATTTGAAGATAAAGATAATTTTGACAAGGTTTTGACACAAGATGAAAAAGATTCAAATCGATAAATCAAAAGGCTAAATCAAACTCAAGAGACCACTATAGGAAAATGATTGAATTCTTTCTAGTTTCTACTCTGTTCCTGACACAATGATATTTTGACAGAATCTGGAAGTAGGCTATAAAAACTAGATTTCTGACAAATTTGGAAGGTTTATGACAACTTTGACTTTAGCTTTGATACGAGTTTTGAAATTTCAGGATGACTTTTGACACCAAAAAGGATTTTTTCTTCAGATTTGCAATTTTTAAGTTTTTCAATATCAGATTGTTTGCAAATTTTTTTGTCCAGGTTTGAAGATCTGTGTGATAGTTCATCTTAAGTAACCAAGTAGATATCAAGCACACAAAACAACAAGCAAGGGAAGTGAGAAATCATCTGAAAATAATGAACAAGGGCAAAAGCAACCTTGCGCATGAACAAGCAATAGTGACTTATTGTGCTAATCCCTAGAAATGCTACTTGTGTATGTTCTCAAAAGTTTTTCAATAATGCACATAGTCCTAGAAAATGAAAAATTTGGCCTCACTAGGGTTTTTAGTAATGGTCTAAATCTACAACTTTTGTGATCTCAAGAGGGTGAACTCCAATCCAGGCGCACTGGGGTTTTGACACAGTCTGAGAATTTAATCAATCATGAGCTGCTAGGGAGATTTGACAGCGCAACAAGAGACCACACCTATGAAGATTTCCTCCACAAGGACATTTATATAGCGGTTGTTTCTACCATGGTGAAAATGGCTATTACCGCTTGAGGTTCCATCCACATGGTTGACCCAATAAAGGGAATGACCACTACGATTAACCCTCTCTAAAGGTGACTCACAAAAGATACCACATGGGGACTAGATCAGATTCAAGGATTTGGGTTTCTAATACTATCCAAAAATGAAGTAGAGCATAATCCCCTAGCCTCTTCACTTCACCAAAATAAAGTAGACAGATTAATCAGACACGCTAAGACTGAAATTATCTCACCAAGATTTGTGATGTCAACAACTATGGTCTATCGATCTCTCTGGAGAGGGAACAAATCGATCAAAAGTTGAGGACCAAACCAAGTGGAATGTGAAATAATCACAATAAACTCCCTACCTACAAGGGGATCCTTCATCAAGAAGAGCTTCACATGTAAACAAGAAAATGAAGCCCACTCTCTCAAGATCATCCACAAATAGTGTTCATAGGGCCTATTTACTATGAGTAACAGATATGCAAAAAGCAAATCTATGTTCATTTTATAGCCCAAAACTAAAGTGTTATCAGATGTAGTAGAATACTTGAATTCCCTCACAACATGCTTAGTATATTTTACCTAATTTTTAGCTTTATTGAGCAATCCTGCGCAAGCAAGCCACGAACTCTCCGACAAGAAAATAAGCAAACAAGATATGCAACATATATTCAACTTATGAAAGCCCTAGGGTTAGATCTGAAAACCAATTGTTAGGAGCAATAATAACCAGTAAATAATCCAAATGACAACTCATATCATGCATTGAATCATATGAAAAAAAGTGCATACCCATCACAAAATTTTATTTTTTTTGCATTTGACCTAGTCAACAAGATTTAATTTTTTTGATATGATTTTGGCCACAAAAATAGAAATAAAAAAATAGTGACCCCCTACTAAAAAATGGAGAGCTTTCCAAAAATGTAAAAATTTCAGAAAAATCTCTTCATTTGTGCCTAGAGACCCATTTTACCAAAATAAACCAATTTTTCTAAATTGACTATTGAGCTATTATATTGCATTCAAATTTAAAAATAAAAAGAATGGACCCCTTTAGAATTAAAGAGATTTCTAAAAATGTAAAAATTTCCAAAAAAGATGCTCATTTGCGCTGAAAAATAATTTTTTATGAAAAATAAAGAAAAAATTATTAAAAATTCAAAACATCTCAAACAATTTTGAATTTTTTATCGAAGCTTCCCTAATATGTCTCTAACCTGAAAAAAAATTTCAGACTAAAACTCCAAGCCATTTGGAGATAAAATTAATCTTTGAAAATTTAGAGTTTTAGTCTCCAAGTAAATCTGCACAAGGGGTTTAGCTCCAAAAAAATAACCAAAACCAACATGTAAAGGTGGGTTGTCCCATGGTGGGTGCGAAAAAAAGTGTGTGTGAAATTTGTACCTAGCTGTGGACACAACACTTCAGTAAAACATTAGAAGTTAGCAAATCAAAATCTGACAATAAATGAAACTAAGCTAAGCAGACGATTTACTGCCTTCTAGTAGGTATGAGTATGATGTTCTCAAATTGAAATCGAGATCAGTGACAATGCAACACCTAAATGAAGGATTTAATGCTAAAGAATGAAAAACTGTATGAATGTAAATTAATCTATTTTTTTGTATTTTGTATGCAATTAGGATGAAAAACTGTATGAATCTAAGCTAGAATTGATTGAAAATGATATGCAAATTTAATCTAAGAATGATATGAATTGATATGAAAATCTATGCAAAAACTATGAATTATGAATTGATCTCACAAAGTCATCTGTCGCAAAGCTTGATTCTTCGTATGTAATTTCACCAAGAGGTAATTGTCCAAATTTGAGAGATTGAAAGCTTAAGGGATATCGATGATTGAAATCTTGAGAGATATATTATGAAGAGCCGAGCCTTGTTTTTATAGAAATCTAGGGCTTGAGGATGCATTGAGAAAAACCATAAATCAATCTTGATAAACTCAGGTTGATTTTGAGTTTAACAAGAAATTAAGAATAAATAAACTCATAAAATCATGTAAAAATAATTTTTATCTCAAAATAGAGTTTTAGTTCACTTTTTCAACTCATCATCAGATGTTGA